>JAWWEA010061463.1:0-22766 GCA_035222095.1 Andricus quercuspetiolicola | reverse complement strand
TAAGTGTTCGGATTGCCTTTCAAATTCGAAAATGTGATAATCTTTTTGGATTACCTTTCCTATTTTGAAAGTGTGATGATCTGAATAGATTGGTTTCGGAATCACCTACAAAAAAAAGAGGCTAATGTTTGAAAAAGTAGAGGAAATTTTTTTATTAACTTGAAAAACCGGTCACATTGTAAAAAAAGCATCCAAAAGTGATTGAGTCAAAAAAAAAACTTCACTGCCATTGTCGGGTTTTTTTGATCTCTCACTACTTACTCTAAATGACTTTTGCTACTTATGACTGACTTAAAATACTTTTAGTACTGTACGACTGATTAAATTAGTTATACTGCTTGATAAGCCGTATGTCAGTGCAGCACCTCAAAAATCTATATAATAAACTAGATTAGAGTGTTTATCAAAATTGATACAATTAATTGAAATGTACTAAGATCAGTAAAAAATGATACAACTTATATTCATGAATAATTTTTTTCATTATAACCTTTATAAGGACATGTTGACACTTTAAAAAGTAGTGACGCCATTAATTGAACACCCCTGTGACAGAAAAACAGGTATTTATAACCTTGTAATGCTTTCAAAGTTCAGATCATTATGCTTTGCAATATAATTAAATATAAATTTAATCATATAACTCAAAAAGATATAATATGTTTATAATATTCTTATTGTACATTCAAAATCAATGACAGACCTACACACGATAGTAATAAGTACTGTTTGAAAACGGAAAAAATATTCCCTTTCACGTGAGTTCATCTTCGGTACAAAATTATTTAAACAACATTTTTTTTAATTTGATATTTACAAATTTGTTTATTAATGGATTTTAAACTGTCTATATTCTTAATGTTAGGAAATAAAAATATATAAAATACATAGTGATGTATTAGTTCGCTCACACATGGAGAAACTATTGATTGTGAAATTTGGTATTATAATATTTCGTTTTACAAGAGCTCGATGGAAATCGAGGATAAAGTCGTGAAAATAATATTAATTGCTACAGCGATACGAAAAAATATTTTGCCCTTATTAATTATAAATGTCGTTCAAACTTAATTATTGGCATTTAGAGTTGGAATGACTAATATTTTCAATACCAAATTGAAGTTAGAAAGAGTAATATTCACAAGATAAATAATAAAACCATAGTTGCAATAACTAGCAGTTTATATAACATAAGTTGCAAAATAGTATCGGAAAATCAGCGTTCTAATTTTTATTTTTCTCTTCCGACCATAGCATATTTTCCTATTTTTGATAGGAAAAATTATAACCGAGCCCTCATAGGAAAAATATCTTTCCGATTGTGTTTTGTGAACTTTATAGCCTTTTCTAGAAACTATAGAAACTTTCTTTTGGTACGAGTACAATTATTAATTTATTTACTATTATATTCCAATAAGATTAGTAACTTCGCAGAATAATGTTCGCAATAGTAATTCTTGTAATAGTGACGCTATATTCTAGCTTATTATTGTCTTATTTCAAAAACAAATATTATAATTTCAAGTTTAACAGCCAAAAGTTTCTTCGTGCAAGTTTGAGCACGCCTAGGGCACTCGAATGCTGGATCTCGCGGCTTGCGCTCGATAATATATTTACTTCGAGCTACGCGTGTTATATTATGATATAGGGTGCGCGTTTAGAAGAACGTATTGTAGAAGAATAGTAAGAATGTATTGTAGTATTTGTCGAAATTTTTTACTAATATGTTCGCTTCAGCAGAGATTCCGTTATTTCAATTCGCTGGGTAACTTTCTATTACTGCTTGTTTGTAGTTCGGAGTTCTGTTCCGAACCCTACCTGCATAAATTTCTACTTTCTCGTCATCTATTCGGAAAATTTTTCCCATTTCCGACATCGAAAAAGCTTCATTTGTGGGAATTGCAAAGTTATGTTTTGAAGCAAAAATAAAGTCATCAAGAGTGTTGTATGATTGGAGTCGAGATCTCAATAAGACGTTTGCCTGATCCGAAAATTTTGTCGAAATTAAGTCAAGCAAATCTAACAACGGTTTGTCTTTTGAACTGTCGTGTGCTCTTTTGCACCCACTTGCTTCTTTCCTATAGGGTTTTTATTATCGTTTACCTGATTTTCGCTAAAACTCACGTTTCTGAAATGGATGACGCACAAGGAAAATTACTGATATAATATTAATATTAATATTAATATTAATATTGCCTAGTGAATCTTTTTCTAACGATTCATTATAATTCGCATGTCCTGTTTCAATAAGATTGTTAACGTTTGAGTCGCGTTTTTGTTTCACTTAATTGACATTGTATCTACATTCAGAGTATGCGGATAAACGTTTATCAGAACGTTTCTCGCGTGCGTTCTGCGCATTCAACGGCTCAACTTTTGGTAAGTAATGTTAAAAATGTTAAGTAAATATTTCTTACTTACGGCAAGTAGACCGACGATGATTTGTAGTAAATTAACCATTGTTAATTCAGTTCTTGTGTCTAGAATTGCCTTTATTTGTTCAAAATTTCAAGTAAATTATCTTTGCTCGAAAAAAAATATATTTCTTTTCTTAATTTTGTTATCAATTTTTGTTTTTAAAGGTTCTCAGATTTATCCCGTAACAGGCGAAGCGAAGGTCCTGTTTCGATGCAAGGAGGTCGCTTATTGACGTCCTTAAACGACTATATAGTTGCATCTAAATTTCAAGAGTTTTTTAAAAAAATTTTCTTTTAAAAATTATTGTTAAAGTTACAACGTTTGTCGACTTTTTAGTTTAGAAAAATCAACATTATGAATTTTTATATCACTACGAGACTTTCTATTTACGCTACAAATCCTTTTGAAATTAGCGGTAAAAATCGTCAATTTTAAATTTTAGTTCGCGAAAGGTTGCAGTTTATAAAACATTTCTCTTCCACTTAACGAAGTACCCTCGGTATGTAGCAAGTCAGTTGAGAGAACGCTTCGACTTGTTATTGACTCACCAGCCACAGTCATAAATTTGGCAACGTCGCGCTTCTACTTCGCCCTCCTGCGGGCCCGCATGTGCCAGAGCACATGTGTTATTCGAAATTTGCGCATAAACTGGAGCACGTGGAGTGGATGCGACGTTGATATATCTTCAGTTCGCTAACCTCAGTTATACATTCACGGCATAACATTTTTTTCTTTCTATTCTCACAAGCTCTGAATGATACTTTTTGGAGCAGATATGGATTTGAGAAAACATTCTATATATCTCAAAATTATTTGAGAAATTTTTCATTTTTCAATCTTTTTATATACTACAAAAGAAGCCTCGGTGGTTTAGACGATAGCGCGTCAGACTTCTATGCAGGAGGTTTGGGGTTCGATCCCTGGGCTGTCACAAATGGGAATTTTTCTATGTACTTTACCGGGGCTTTGGTGGTTCCGAACCCAACTTAAACTGTAGGTCCCTTCAGAAGAAGCTGGTTACGTGCCTTCCGAGAGCCTAACCTTGGGGGTCACTAGTCGATTTGAGAAGACTCGAAATGAGTCAGCGATTTCCTTGCGTAGAGGCTCCATACTGAGGGGACTAGCGCTCGGCGGTAGTTGGCCGATTTCGAGTAATGAACTCACACACACACACACACACGCGCGCGCGCACACACACACATACAATTACATAACACACCAGGTCAGTGCTTCGAATCTGTGCATCGAACTGATGACCTCAGAGGGATCGCTCCGTCCACCCTAGCCTGCTAGTAGGGAGGCTGCCGAGTGGCAGAGTAGGTGAGGGTCACTTTGTCAGTAACAAAGATGGGCGTTATTTACTCTGCAATAGGTTGCCTGGCACCTGAGAGGTATATTCTCAGAGCGCTGGTAGCAACAAAACCCACCGAGATCTGAAAACACTCGGCGAAGATTGGCCGGATTCGGAGTACTGCCTTGAGAATAAACACGGGTATGGCACAATAGGCTTTATAGCTTGAGTGCCAGGGTAGGACACATGAGGGTTTAGCACCAGAGTGGGAACTCATGAAGGAACCACCGGCCCACATTAAAACTAACTAACTAACTGTATACTCCAAAAAGTGCGTCTGCTCATAAGATCACATATTATTTTCAATAATTGATTTTTCGATTATGAAGCTCTGGAAGGTTCCAAAATTTTAAACAGAGCTTCAGTGCATTTTAATACAACTATCATCCGAATATCGAATGATTCTCATTTGTCATTCTATTACCGAGGTTGTCTGGTAAATTTGTTTTCAATTTATTTATCGGAATCGAGTCTTGAAATTTTTATGGTTAAAAATGGGTTGCACTGACGAAAATTGTTACACTCGCGACGCGGGGACATGACGAAAAAAATAGTGTGTAAAGGAAAAGGCACGTGCATACCTCACCTGATAATGTTCCAAAATTGTTCCAAAATGTTCGAAAACTTTTGTTTTTTAAGGATCGGTGTCGGTACCAAATTGGAAAGTCCGACCAAACCGATTCCGCACCGGAACCACTGTTATATTATGGTGTTGGGTGCGGGTTTAGAGGAACATACTCCCAAGAATTTGCCTAGTGTCCTCGTTTATTTGGTCTTTCCTTTAATCATCTCTCTCTCTCTCTCTCTCTCTCATTCTCCTCGATCCATTCTCTCCTGAATGTAAGAAGGTACTTCCTCGAAAAAGGTACCTAATAACCGGTGCACGCGTGGAAGATGTTACTCCGCGGTTGCAATAGCCACGCATCCCTTGACCGTGCAGCGGTCCAAGGTGGTGTTCCTAATCTTACAAATTTGTAGATTCGTTCTCACGCTAGTTTCGAGCGGATTAAGAAGGATATAAACATTTAAAGTTACATTACGTGACAACGCGCTTGAAATTTGTACTTTACCTACATTTTTAACTATTATGTTTTTAAAATAAAATAAAAAAATTAATTTAATTACGACTGATTTAAAATGGAGGTAAATAATTTAAAAAACATGCATCTTCAAACAAGCTTAATTACAAGAGTTGACATTATTTCACTTAGAAACTTGTCAATCTCCAAATTTCAAAGATTTATGTGTCAAAAACTTTAAATTCTTGTACTATAGAGGCCTTTTTCTCATTTTAAAGCCTCGAAATTTGAAAATTTTTATTTTGAAGTCGCCTTAAAAAAAGTGAAAACTTCAGGCCCCTGTATATTGACAATAGGTTGATGAATGGACCTATGGTTTGGTGAATTAATATAGGTCCACTAAAACTATAATTCAGCCAAGTTTCAACCCGATCAAAAAAATAATAGTTTTAGGTGGGAACACTTGACGTATTCTGCCCCATATATAGTTTCTATACATTATTTTGTTCACTATATATAAACGATACATAGCTTTTCCACCTGGGCTCAAACTAAAATATACCTAATGTGACTATAAAAAAATATGGAATTCCGCGTCTACAGAGCTCATTTTCAAAGCAATACATTATAAACTTTGTAAAAAGATTCAAAAACATTGATAATGTCTAAATTAAAATTGTTTCTAAAATTTTCCTCTAAAATAGTCAAATTTTATACCTATTAATAATAATTTTATTGATGCATGAGATGTTCAAATTTTAAACTTTCAAATTTGAGACCACCTAATAGGGAAAATAATAATTTGAAAATGTTGGTTTTGGAACATTTCTGAATACGAATTGAATTAAACACTTTAAACTTTTTATTTGTGACTTTGAAAAGGAGAAGATATTAGGACTAGACATTGTAAACTATGTATAATTTGAAATTAATTTGACAAGTGTTATTGAAAAGCCTATTGCATGTAGGGTTTTTTTTTATTCAAAATTTATAAAATTCCTGGTTAAAAAATAAAGTTCCAATAATTTTTTAATTATTTTTGAAGTTTTCAATTGAAAAAAATTACGCTGAAACCTGGATTGAGGTACCTCGGATTTATGATTACGCGCGTCTGTTGCGTAATATTATGTATTCCAATTGGAAATGGTTCACACGGCCCTGACTGTTTATGTTCAGATTCCTTGGAAAGATCAAGGCAATCTAAAGCTATGCCTGAAGCCGTTCTTCATTCCAGGTTCCAGCGTAAAAGTTAAGGCAAATAAATTAATTACCTCTAAAAAGTAATTGTTATTTACTGAGGAATAAGCCCTAAATTTTATCAAGCAATCAGAAATTGTGGATACATTATCGGGCCTAGAATACGAAAATGTGTTTTTCTAAAGGATCTAAAATTCAATTCTCCAACATTGTGTCAGTCAATTATTTTTTAAATATTTTTCTTTACCTGAAACTATTCTTCTCCGTAACAAACATAAGTCTAGTAGCACGGAAAATGTTTGGTCTACGCTCATCGAATTTCAGGGCACAGACGCGGCCAATTTTCAACTTGCATTATTTTACAGGACACTCTTTACAATTATTAGTAACTATATGTATGAAATGCACACATATATTTTCACACCTTTAATTTTCGTAGTCTTACATCGTGAATATATTCGCTATGATATTTTCTGAACAAAAATCAAATCAAAAAGGAACTGAAGGACCCAATATAGATTTAAAATACAGCTGTGATCGATTCTTTTTCAAAAGTCTTTAATTAATATTTCGTTCTGGTGATTTTCGTACTAATAACGAAGAGAAGGAAATTGACAAATTTTGCAATTTGAGTTCAGTGCGTAATGTAATATTCGAGCGTTCGCTATTAACTGTTTATAATCTGATTTTGCATGATATGCCAAATTAGCCGTACAATATAATTCAGTTTTGTAATTTTCGATTAGAGTTAGCCGTTAAGTGACGTGACGTTGGACACTGGACTATTACGACCAAATATGATAAAATTCTAGTTTGTCGATTAACTCTAGTACAGTTTCGAAAATACGGCTTGGAAAATTAATGTAAAATCAGTTTGATAGTCGGTTAGCCGCCTCAAATATTGTTCGTCAGAAATGTGAAATTTGCTTCGCATTCTATGATATGACAACAGTGAAATTTTTCTGCGGTGGAACTAAAGATGTTATGATTTGTGGTGTCAAGTATAGCTGAATTTGTTAGGAAATGAACCACAGAAATCAATACCAAATTTTTTTAAAGTGCAGTAGCTATAATACGAATGAAATATGCCTAAGATATTCATTAGGATGGATCGAACAAAAATTATAAATTGAAGGTGCCTTAGCGCTGGAAAGCTTTCTTTCGGGTCCCTTATAATGTGTATTAAATTTCAAATGAGTCAATTAAAATCTTGCGGTTGGGCGGAGTCGGAATGAAATAATTTCTTTTTAATTGCAGAGTTTTGGAAAAATCCTGAATGTTATTTTTGTTTCCTAATCTGGATAATATGCTTAATTTTTACCACTTTTATTTAGATTTTTTACTTTAGTTTTTTTACCTGATCTTCTCAATTTTGTCAGGAAGTATATTTTAAACATAAGAAAGCTTCTCTATGCTGCAAAAAAATGATTTATAACTTTTAGAGCCTCTAGACTTTTTTTCATTTTCAGGCCTCCATAAAAAAATAAATTTCTTCTATATAAACACCTTTCGAAATTTCTGTAGGAATTTTCAGAGACGCATCGCTAAAGCTTTATGCAGAAACCGTTTCTAAATTTTCGTAATCAGGAACGGAAATTTCAGCAACGGTAACTGCATAAAGCTTTAGTCACATGTTTTAGAAAACTGTCTTACAATTTAGGACATTTAGGACGATATTTCCCAAACAATATTTGTGTTATTAAAGGATTTAGATTGGCTTACGAAAAATACTGATATTTTCGAGGTTGGCATTGTAAACTAATTAATATTTAAAGAAATATTCATTATCAAAGAATAAACCTAGAGCCCAGGCGGAAATATACCACTAGCGCAGTACTGGCCCAGTACAGATTGCCGGAATCCCAGTACTTAGCAAATTGCTGGCGTATGAAAATGGCGGAGCTAATTTTAAAAATGATAAGCTAAAAAATATTAAAACACCAATTTTTCAACTCTTTTTTTTATAATTAATTGTTATATCATTATACGACTTCATATAGATGCGAAGTGAATGAATGAATGAACTGTTAACGGAAATATAAGTCAAATAATTTTAAAATAAATAATTAAAATCGATTACAATTTTTCTTCGTATAATATTTCGTTTTTTTCGCTTTCAAGATCATTTTACAACTTTTATGATGACATAAAATGTAATTCGTAATGAACATTTAAAATTTTTAACGACGGAACTAAGAAATATTAGCGCGGACTGCGACAATCTTTTTAATAACAGATTTTCTTCAACTTTCGTGTGAAGTTTTGCTTTGTGTTTTAGACCATTTTAAATTTATAGTTTTTCAATATTTTAGTACACATTAACTTTATTTTTGAACATACTTTTTTCATTTTTCAATATTTATACTGTAGGCATAGCTCCGATCGTGGAGCCAGCCCTCAGCCAGTACTGGGCGAATTGTTGACTGTCTGTACGTCAGTACTGAACTCTGGCGGACTACAGAATTTTTCACCGGGGGGAGGGGCAAGGAGATGGTTTACATGCTACGATAGTATAGTCAATGGCTAGAGGTAAAAGGCGGCGATTGCTGACGAGTGTGAGGTTTGCTGCTCACACTATCAGCCCAAAGTAATGCAGGTAGTACAGACACTACTGGTCATATGCTCTACACATTAAGAACCATTAAGAAAATAATAGAAAAATCAAACATCCGATCTGAGAACCGCAAAAAGTTAGAAAATCCAACCATTTATGTTTTTCGTGCAGGGGAGAATCTTCATGCTCACGCACTCTGCGACCTATGTCCTGACATCTTAAAGGAGGAGAGGTCTACTATTTGCAAGAAAGGTGAAACGTTCTGTAATAGTCACAATTATACCAGGCATGTAGAACGTAAACATCTTTATGTTCAGACCTCGGTTCAGACGCCGTAAAGATAAGATTCTATGGATAACTTTTTACCTAGTCATTCAAAAAACAACTGCTGAGAATATAAAAAACTATTCTCTTCTGAAAAATGTTCAAATTATGCTTATGGGAAAAGGATGCAACCTTTGGCAAATGTTGCCCTTTTTTGTTTCACAGTTTTAGGCCATGACAATAGATTCACTGCAGAGCAAGTTCGAAACCAGTAGAAGTTTATGGAGGATGTATGCTACCGATCGTTTTTGAGTTGCTCTTTCATGTTAAAAAAGAATTACGTTTTTATCTGTAAGATTCGAATTGATACGAAGCTGCAAAGTGAGGCTTGAATTTCTTATTTCGAGGCACGCGGACGACCCGAGAAATCCAGTCCCACCGTTTTTCACACATCTTTCCGTTCTGTGTCCGTATGACTCGAGAGCTTGTTCCACTCGCTAAGCACGGAGCGAAAAGATGTAGTTGTGAGTGGAGGTGATGGATTTCGGAGACTGTTCCCCACTCTCTGAGTGTCTGACTTCGACCGTCTCTTCAATCGCTTCTACTGAAAAATTCGCCTGTCAAAGTCCCTTTCCTCGCGGCACGTCACAAGTGATAAGTCTATGATAGGCTGAATCGAAAGCTTTCCAGTAGTTAATCCAGGTCATCGACAGGACACGCTGATGGGCTGCTGCGTCTCTGCAGACGCACCTGTCAATAAGCAGGTTCTCTCGGTATCCTGCTACACCTTCTTTAAAGCCACGTTGTTCGTACATCTCTCTCCACACAGGTCTAATTCTTTAAACAGTCCTGATGCTTAGGGCAGTTTTAAAGACCCGATAACTTGCGTTCAAACAAGTTATTGGCCTGTAATTCTCTGTGTTGGACAAATCACCTTTTTTGGTAGGAGTATAGTGCATCCTAACACCAGCCACTGCGGTATGAAGGTTTCCGAACCTAAATATGAAACGAATATGCGGGACAGATGTTGATGTGTGAAAGTACACTCCTTCCACCGGAAGTTTTTGATACCATTTAGTCCAGAAGCGGAAAAGTTCTTCGTGCCCCAAAGTGTTTTTTTCACTTCTTTTGCAATAATTGGTGAACATTCCTCCTCAGATATTGTGAGGTTGTCGCAAAACTCCTCGAGTTCTTGGGTGAACTTTCGAACCCTTTCCGTGAACGGTCTACCAAATATTATTTAATCAATCACATACTGAACACGGGACGGATTCTGTCTTGCCCATCCATTCTTCTTGTTCAATTGATTCAAGCGTATTATTCAGATACATATCCTATATATATATTACAGTCTGCCATGGACTCAATACGACGATCCAGAAAGTCTGGCACACATTCAGGACACTGAGTGACCCAAGGACGACCGCCTCCTGCATTTTCCCCGCAAAGCTCTTAGCATTTAGTTGACACACAGGTACACTTTTCAGGCTATTAAACCGTGAAAGCTTGGTACTCACACAGCTCTTGCACTTGCAAGAGCAGTGATGATCAGGACTACTTGCTTAACATAATGCTCTGCGTATACTCGTCGCAACTTCCATACAAAGTCTTTATGTATATTAGGTCAAGCTTGTCACATGTGCATTTTCAAGAAATGTTTGTAATACATATTATTATTGAAGATATGTTACTTTGGAGAGAAAAAAATTGTGTAGTGATCTCGCAACGTTATCTTGTGAGATTTTCATTTCATTGTGACACTCCGTGTGAATTTTGTGTACCTATGACCAGTGAAATCTCACTGGTTGAAGCAGCCAGGAGTGTGTCACTGACAATTACTTAGGCTTCAATGGTTCACCCAGTGGAATTCCGTCACTGGTTTAATCAGTGATTTTCACTGGTTTCTCAGTACCAGTAGTCATCTGGTAGTACGCACTGTCGTCCGTCAGCTAGTTAGGTATGCCACTTATGATTCATCACTATTGTGCTAACATTTGAAAAACTGTCTTTTAAGAACCGCACTTTTCTCTCACAATAATAAATTAGAGCCGAGCTGCAATATGATAGTATATAATCCCTCAAAAGAAACCCTTGAAAGAAACGAGGGTAAAATAACGCTGCCAAATAATTTATTCTTACTAGCATTACATATAAAATTATAGTAGAAATATATACATAAGAATTCATAAACATTTCACAATAGAATGTAAGAACTCATTAACATTTCACAATGGAATGTTGTGAGATCACTAAAATTCGCCAAATAATATTAGTGAATAGAACATTTTTGTCATTCATAGATTTTATTATTATAATTCTTCGTATTCCAGAAGCACAATGTCTTCAATAATAATAAGAATATGAATTACAGAATTTGTTATTGCATACATTTCTTGAAACTGCACATTTGGCGGGCCTGTCTTTATATGGGAAATACGCATTTAGGGTGCCTCTTAGGCCTTGACAACAGCGCCATCTGACACGCGAACGATTGGGCATCTCAAATATATTGGGGGAATGTTAATGAAAAAGTGCAGTGAATATCAATTAATTGCAATTAAAAATATTTCACTACGCTTTAAAATTAATTATTTATTGTAAGATTTCTTCTTAATATTAAATTCAAATTCAAATTTCTTCAGAATAGTTCCAGATTGGTGGCGCTGCCGTAGGTACTCAGCCCGCGTATACATTGCAACCCATGTACATAACAATATTAAAATTAAAACAATGTAATGTGAGGACAGGTAAACATTATTATAGTTGTATATAATTATATAAGCATTTACAAACGTTCTTATTAGATGTTAAGAATAACATAAAGGACATTGCACATTCTTCTTCTCATAAAATTAAAATTGACACTAATGATGGGTCATGTATAATCACAAGAAGCAAGATCTATAACCACTGTATGACCACTGGCCGCATACCATAAGCTCTTTGACATTACAGTGAATCATACATCACTGGTGTGTGAAAAATTCTTGTTTCCGAGGGAAAGAAGAAAGAGGAAAAAAAGAAGTAATAACCGCGTCTTCTTCTATTTCCAAACAATTAGCCATTTTCAGATTGCATGAGGAATTTTTATTTTTATTTCAACATGTGATCACGTCGGCAACACAGTCACTTTTAATCAGTTTTTTTACTCAACTCTCTTTTTGCTCACTTTTTTAAGTTGACGTCACTGTAATCACTTTTTCCAATAAATTAAGATGCCGAATCCAAGGGTTAACATCTATTGAAATCAGGTCGATATCTATTCCTGAATATTCTTGAATTCTTTAGAATTACATTGAAACACACTGAATTCAATGGATCTGTTTTGGATTTTCAATTTTTATTATTTACCTTGAATTCTTATGAATTTTATTAAATTCTTATTACATAAATTCTATTCACTACCATTTATCTGGATTTAAAGGAATTTTCTTGGATTTTTCGAGTTTTTTCCCGCTCACTTAAATTGTTAAAAATTCATCTTGAATTTAGTTCACTCCAATTTTACAGAACTCAATGGAATATTTTGGATTTTTTTAAGTTCATTTGTATTAATGTCGAATTCATCCTGAGTTACTATTAACGTAGCCTGAATTCTTTTAAACTATTTAAATCATCGCCGCAAATGCCCTCAAATTCACTTGAATTCTTTTATATTAACTCCAATTTGATTGAACTCAATACAACATTTTGACTTTTTTCCAACCCATTCAAATTCATTTGGAATTCACACTGAAATATTAATGTGGTCCTGAATCTTTCAAAATTCTTCGAATTTCCCAGATTTTTTAAACTAAATGTTATAAAAAAGTTTGAACTAATTTATGTTTGATGTATTTCAAATAATTTTTACTTATTTGAAGATATTTTCACAATAAACAAAGATGTTAATAGAATTCAAGTGATTTTAAGAAGTTTCTAGAGAACCTGGAGGAATAAAATAAATTTTGTGAAGAAATGTGTTTGGATTTCAACGACTACAAGAAACATGAAGAAATTCAAAAACGTTTAGAGGATTTTAAGGATTTTCAGTTATTTTAAAAGATTTCAAAGAATTTTAAGAAATTTCGAAGAATGATATACAAAAAATAAGGGATTTCAACAAATTTTCAGAGAACTTAAGGGAATAATATGAATATTATTTCAAGAAATTTTTTCGGATTTCAACGATCGCAAGGGGTATAAAAACATTATAAGACCTTCAGAAGATTCTAAATCTATTAAGATATTTTTAGGCATTTCATATAATTTTACCAAATTTTAAACATTTCAAGGGATGGTAAAGAATTTTGTAGGGTTTCTAAGGATTTCAAGGTTTTTTGAAAATTTCCATAAGATTTAATGGATTTGATATGTCCTCCGACTATATATTTCAATGGTTTTAAAAGATTTTTACACATTAAAAAGGAATTTTGAATGTTTCAAAGATCTGAGAGGAATGCAAAAAGGGTCAAGAGATATTAAGAGATTTCTGTGGTTTTAACAGATTCTAAAAATTTTGATAAATTTAAAAATACTGAGTATAAGACAAACCAGTAGTTGAGTAACAACTTTCTTACTTGTACAAGCCTAAATAATGTGAAAAGTACTAGACATTTTTTTTTTATTTTTTTATTTTGACAAGTACACCTGGGATTTGCGTTTTAAAAAAATGCCGCTAGATGATCTTTTGGTCTAAGTTAAATTACTTGACAAGATCTTAAAAATGGAACAAATTTTGTGTTCGTATAAGAGCACAAATATGAATAGCAGAAATTTTCATTTCGCGAACAAATAACAAAATTTATGTGGTTATATGAGATATTGTTTCTTTAACTGCGTTTTTCACTTTACAGTTAAAGTATCTTTTCAGGAAGTAAATATTTATTTGATTTCAAATCATAACATTTCGTTCACTTCCTCAATTCAAATCCCGTCCCGACTTTAATATGCAAGCAAGATCGGGCAATTTTTTCGAGAATATTTACAGTTTGAGTTTGACATTTCGCGTAAATCTTGAAAATCAGGTATCAGAATTTAAACATTATGGAAGTGGAATCACGAAGAATAGTTAGTTTAGTTTCAAAAAGGGCGGGAAGTCTCTTAAGGAGCTTCCCTGGCGCTCATGCTATGAAGCCTATTGTGCCACACCCTTAACTATTCGCTCTCAATAGTTGAACTCAGACCTCTTGGCGAAGCCTTATATGTCAATCACTGATCGCGCTATAATTTCCTCAGAATCCATAAAATATAATACATGCAGGAATGTTTAATCATCCATGCCCTCTTCCCTGCTCTCTGTCGAGGGGTTACACCCCATTTCCTGCATATGATAGTTCAAGTGGTTGTGCCCTGTGAGCATCTGAACCACTGTACTCATGTCTTTCTTGAATAAAACCAGGATTTCCCTGACAAGCAAGGTGCTAGTTCCAGTAATCTGTCTGCCAGCAGAGTTTTCTTCTATTATTGTTCCAGCATCGTGAAGAGCGGCCATGGCCTCCGCCTAAATAAAATGTCCGTCAAGCAAGATCTCTATCCCCCTTCTTCTCGCGCTATCATAGACACCTGCTGCTGATCCTCGCTCTCCCTTGGAGCCATCTGCCATTGCTCCCGCCAAAACCCTGAACGCTAGCGTTTTTAATCTTCGCAGCCTATCCTGCATCGTCTTAAGTTCTGCTCCTGGCCGTCAGACCAAGGCCGCATGTAGGAGCCTTGGTTTGAGAACAACGTAGTGAAGCCATGTAAGCATATTAGACCCTAGACTCGACGACAGCCCAAAGGTTCTGATGCACATCCAAAAAGTCATGACAAACTTCCTGCATTGGGTCTCCAGGTGCTTCGGCCAGTTCAGTTTGCTATCTAGGATTACTCTTAGATATCTAACCGAATCTAAAAACGTCAGCCTTCCGCCACAGAATACAGAAGCGTACGAAGGAGGCCATCTACTACCACGTACCACAGGATGGGCGACATGATACCCCCCTGTGGGCAACCTCGTGGCGCTATTCCCCTAATTAGACCTCAGCCCCGTCTGGATTCGAGTCTTTTTCGGTGTAGCATGCTACCTATCCAGCCCACTAGCTGGTCTGGTACGCCACACCTCCAAGACTCTCGACAGATGACCTCTGGAGGATTATCGCTGAAAGCATCTTCTATATCCAAGAACGTGCCAACAGCATACACATTTTGTTCTAGCTACTGATCCAATTTCGCCACGACAACATGGGGTGCAGTTTCTGCCGAGAAGCCTGCCTGAAAATCACGCTGCCCTCTGTGCAGCGGGGAGGCTATATGCACCTAATCCCTGATATATCTCTCGAACAGCTTCTCCAACGTCTTCAGGATAAAAGACGTTAAGCTGATTTGCCCGGAAATCTTCTGCAGCAGGGTAGCCCTCCTTTCCAAGTTTGAAAATGAAGATCACTCTACAATCCTTCCATGCCGATGGCACGTGTCTTAGAGCATTGCTTGCCTTCAACAATTTCGCCAGTGGAGGGACGACGAAATCTATTCCTTTCTGTAAAAGAGCTGGAAAGATGTCATCCGCCCCTAGTGATTTGGAGGGATAGAAGTACTTCATAGCCCATTCCACCCTTTTTTGCTAAATGACCTTGGCGGTGAAATTCCAGTCGTCCCTTTCTAACTATTAGCCCCAGCCTTCCTCCTTTTGGTTGATTCCGATTTGCTGAAAACCCGGGAATTGAACTTCCATCAGGTGGTTTAGCGTTGCTTCTTTATCTTTTCCAAACCCACCATTATATAAACCTTATTAGCACAAGTCGGGCTTCCGAATTTTTCGCCAGGATCTTATGAAGCCTTGCCGTTTCCAGAATATCTTTCGGTTTCACGCAGAAACCCCCCTAATCTGTCTGTGCATACTTTCTTAAATTTTTATTCTACTTATACTGGGTCGTCTCATAGATGTCCCAGTCTGAAGGCAATTTAGTTCTATTCGTCCTATTGCAGAACTCTCTTGTCTTTTTACGTAGTTTCTCCAAGTGGGGATTTCACCATTCTGCTCCTTTCCTAGACTTGATTGCGCTTGTAGGTACAAGCCTCCCTTTGAGTTCCTCTTCATATGAGTCCCAAAGTGTATTTCTGGGGTTTCTGATCATTGAGTTCACCGGCTTTCCTAGGGATAACCGAAACAAGATATATTTGTGGTCCGAGAGAGACTCCTCATGGGAAACTCTCCAGCCCACTACCTTGCTCCTTAGTACGTCTGAGCATACAGTTAAAGCGAGAACCTCATTCCGGTTTTTAATATGAAATGTCAGAATATCACCACGATACAGAATCTCCAGCTCAGTGACCGGTAGGTATTGGATTAAATCTCTCCCTCTGTCATTGGTGTTTGTGCTTTCCCACGCCGTATGGTGGGAGTTTGCATCGCAAACCAATAGCAGCGGAACCCTGTTCTCCTGGCAGTGCCCAATTACTGTCTCCACCTCTCTGGAAGGTGAAGGCTCCTCAGCATCGCCCGGGAAGTAAGCCAAGGCAATGACCACCTCTTGCCTTTCTCCATTTCTGCCCCTGAGGCTCACCTTAATAACAGTGAGATCCCTGGAGTAGAGCTCAAACGCAAAGATCGCATCCATAACATTTGATGGTTATGCATGCCCTTGGCGTTTTTTCGCGCGGCTCCTTATATATGATTTCACAACCCGATAAGCCACTAATTCTTTCCCTTTATAACCAGGGTTCTTGAATTCAGTTAAGCCCTGTCTGCGCCACTGACATGCGTCTGGCTAGAACTGCCCAGGCGCCTTTGCTTTGGTGCACATTATTCTGCATCACGGAGATTCCCGTCTCAGTCATTTAAAGGCTATTTTGGGGCACCTCCGGACCCTTCTGGCCCCCCTACGGATCTCAGTTGAGTCACCCTGAAAGTAACCCTACCTGCACCCCGATTGTATGGGTTGTCCAGAGGTGCAAGGATTCTGCTTGAGGATTTGGGAAGACCGGCAACCAGGAGCCAGTCTCTACCCTTCGGCCTTGATGACTGCCTGTCGAAATACACCTTCCGCGAATTATTTTCTAGAGTCAGGTTCTGGAAGCTCAAGCACCTCAGAACGGTCGTCGCATTCCCTCTTTAAGCCTAAATGTTGGAGTTCTTGATACTATCCAGTCTCGCGACCAGGCGTCTGCGGCCTCCACTACGATGGCCCCCGACCTGATGAAGATATCGTTGAATCTGGGGGAGCGCCCTTTGCTAGGTGATGTGACAATCTCTCTAGAGATTTCCTTCCCTCAGCCTATCCAACTTCTCGAGAGTTAGAGAAGTTTTAGGATAAGCTGATGCAATGACAACCCTCACCAGGGCGTTGTCCAGGGCCTTTTGCCGTCTCAGCTCCCTCTTTGGGGGAGTTTCTCGGGAGTCATTCCTTCTCTTGCCTATAGGATGGGCCTGAGGAGTTGCTTCAGGTGTAGATTTCACACCCACTGCCCCGCGTGGGGTGCTGAGTAGTCACACCTCGCGATGCAGCCTCCTTGGTTTACCTATTCTATAACCCAATCATTTTAGACTTTTATCACTCGAAAAACCACGGCCTGCAAACTTTTGACGCAGTTAAGTGTCATCCACAGAGCAGATAAAGAAGTCACATAATTGTCAAATATTTAATTACCGGAAGTGTCCGTGATCTTTGATTTTGCGTTTTCGTCTATTTTCACGCGTATTTTGCATTTTTTGATAAAAAGGGTATGAAATAAATTTGTAGAGAATTTGATTGTCTACAATTTTCATCTTGTCGACATTGTTGTAAAAAAATTGTTTGTCGCTAACAATTAGCAAAAAGTGTGGGAAAGTAGGAGTTTGTATTGAAAATAAGTGGCACATTTACAGGCAAAATTGTAGGTGACTCAATTTTCAACAACTTTTGTGCAAACAAATTTTTCGTGCGACGTGGAGGTCACGGTCGGGAACGCTGTCAACACAGAGGCACGACGGAAGCGACTCGTAACTCATTTCCACACCACAGCAGAGGTAGAGTTGTCGGAGCGTTTTTTAATGTACTTTTTCTTAAATTTTTTCAAGTGAATCACTACCCAATGATTTTCCATATACAGGGTCATCAAAAAGTACTCCCCCCCCCCGCCCTATCGACAAAAATATGCGTTTTTGATAGAAATGTTTCAGACAAAAGTTTTAGGGTTTTGGACGAGGATCTGAATGGTGGCCTTGAAACTGACCTTGGCGTTGACATTCAAGGTTATTTCAAGGTCAACTTTGTATGCAATGACCCCGAAGGTCATCGGATCACATGATCTTGATGCATATCTGAACGTAAAATTTTGCGTTCTTTCGATTGACGGTGTCAAAAATAGGGGTTTCCATTTAAAAAATAAAATTTGACCTTGAAATAACCTTGAATGTCACGGCCAAGGTCCGCTTTAAGGCCACCATTCAGATCCTTGTCCAAAACCCTGAAACTTTTGTCTCAAACATTTCTCTCGAAAACGTATATTTTCACTGATAGGGGGGTGGGAGGGGGTCCGATGTTTTTTGATGACATAAGTATAAGGCACTGTGTCACGGTGAAGATATTTTTCTTGAGCTACTGCTACGACCGCAATGCATATATTGTGTCCAACATGTGTCGCATGATAAACTTGTTTCTACAAAGGTTGTTGCACTTTTTGCTTATTGTTAGCGACAAATAATTTTTTGACACCAATATGGACTTAATTAAAATTGTAGAGAATCAAATTCTCTACAAATTTGTTATTGACCTTTTATATCAAAAAATGCAAAATACGCGTGCAAATCGACGAAAACATAAAATCAAAGATGGTGGACACTTTCGGTAATTAATTATTGAACAATTACGTGTTTTCTCCATCTCCTCCGCGAGGGATACTTAACTGCGTCGAAAGTTTTCAATTCGCGATCTTTTTGATTCTTATATCGAATTTTATCTAAAATCATTGGGCTATATGGATCTATAGTCTGGCGAGACCCATAAGCCCTTCCACCAACCACAAGGTCCCGCGATCCCTAGAGAGAGAATCAGGACGAATAAGGAGGCCGGAAAGAATCATCGTCAATTTCGAGCTCATCAAAGTAATGATTTGATAGCAAATCAAGTAATCAAGTTTAATAATTGTACAAACTCTAACCAGTCCATTGATCAAATATTAGGTTAGAAAATTGTAAGCAAATATAAATTTAAAAGGGTAGAAAATTCAATGGATCTAGTTCAAATTCTCATAACCACTAAAGGAAGAAAGCAAATATAAAATTTTTTTTAGACAGAAATGAAACTCATTCACAATAAAGCGAATTAGTATATATGGCAAATATCCCAGTATTCGTGACGATCCTAATAACCGTGAAACGTACTTATACTTTGAATATATTGTTTACAAAAATGTTAAAAGTAACATACAATAATAAAAACAATTTATTTTTAATATTTTATAGTAGCGAATAACATTTCAATGCATTTAAATCAAATGAAAAGCAAGGAGAATAGCGTCACGATTAATTTGACGTTGACATTATTATTTTTTCAAAAATTCGTTATATCTTTCGTCTAAATTTGATCTATATTCGGATAAACTTGAGCAATGATCTTTTTTGTTCTTCATGTTTGTTTTCGTGTTATTCCACTTCCATATTTTCCAAATTTCGATGTATTTTTTTATATTCACGTGAGATTTCAAATTGTAACTTACGGGACAACTTCTCGCTGTCGTCATTTGGGACGGTTCCCGAAGTCTATGTTTTGTTGTCTCTCTTGTTGATTCTAATAAATAAATGAAAAAATACAAAAATGTTCTTTGAGATGGTCTTTGCTCCCAGCAGGGAGCTTTGCCCCGGAACCCCTGCGGTGGCTCCGCCGGGGTTTAACCTCGGCCCCATCAGGGCTTCGCCCTGGGACCCCGTTACAAATTCTTTATTATTAAATAGAAGTAGATTTATACGAATACACGATGCATATGGCTAATTCTCGACAGACAGGGCACTTTGGTGTCCATGGATAATATTGTTAAAACTACTGATTGTATTATTACAAAACTTGGTAAAGATCTTCATTTTGGTACCTCGTAACAAGTTCCATAGTAAAAAATGAGGTTACGTCGATATATAAACAGTCGTCGTTTGAAAACTGGGAATACCTTTTTGAGTCCTGTTTGGATGTCGGATTGAAGAAAAAATATCTCACTAGTCATCCTCTAAGTTTTGAGTGTAAACATTAATAACTTTCGTCACAAATAAAAAAAAAAGTCCAGCAAAGCCTTGCGTATTTTTATTAGTATCCATCGACGTAACTTGCAATAACTTTTATGTTTCTTCACAAAAGTTTATGAAGAAAAGATAGATATTTGAATCAGGGTGACAGAAAATGATTTTCCAACGGTTTTTTTTAATTAATTTTACTTTAAAACTTTGGGAACACTTTCTATGTTGTTTTCCATCCACGTAACATCAATCGACGTGACCTTACTTCTTATTTGTCAGGGCTGGGTGATAAGAAATTGAACTTTTCCGAAAAAAACTTTGCGGAAAATTAAAAATAAGAAAGTTTTTCAAATAAGTAATATTGTTTTAGTTATAAAAGAGTATAAATAAACAAATAATACAATTTTTGTAGTTAGAAATAAAAAAAACAAAAAAATTCAATTGCATGGGACGAAACATAATTTTTTTTATAACGTGGACAAAAATGATTTTTCACCATAAGTGTGTTCAAATGATATTTCTTATTTTAAAAGCATTGTTCAATTGAATCATAAAAACGATACAAAAATTATATATTTTTTATCGAAATATGTTCTTACGGCTGTAAAAAAAGAATTTGTTTTTCAAAAAATAATTATTTTTTGTCATTGAGTTGTTGATAATTTCGATAAATCATATTATTATATCAAGAAAGCAAAGCAATTTTATTTCTACCTAATTTTTAGTCTTTAAACTACAATCAAAAATTTATTCATTTTAATTTAAAAAAATTAGTTAAAATCTTCTTTATTCAATAAATTAAAACAATTTTGTTTTCCTTTTTTTATATCTGGTATACATTTTCTATTATACTATTCCTCATTTCCGAAAATTTAATTGCATTCTTTTACTTTATTTATGAATAATTCCACTCGATCGGAGTGACAGAATCCGAGAGTTGGGTGTACTATTAAATGGATTGGTTTCAATTTTGAATATTCAAAATTGTCTATTTTTTTTTAATTTTTCGGAATCACAGAATTTCTACGTGAAAGACTTGATAGGCTCACAATTTTCAGTTCAAAGCATTTGTAATTAGACAATCTTGAATTAAATGCCTCTAAAATAAATTCAAAACCATGAAGAATTAAGACAATAATTTTTCAAATTCATATCTTAAAAATGAGAAAATTATAGAACTAGGCATTGAAAATTAAAATGATCTTTTATTTTAAAATGTTACGAAATAAATTAAGCTATCTAAAATTGATACCTCAGTAATAATTGAATAATTTCTTTCATTTTGAATGGTTACAATTTTAAAGTTCGGAATGTTTATGTTTTAATTTTTTAATTAAAATTAAAATGATTGAATTTTAAAAAGTATAATGAAGGAATGTCAGTTTTAAATTAAGTTCGGATTCGTTTAATTTTTGACGTTCCGCAGCAGAAATTTTTTCATTTTTAATGTTTTCTTATTCTTATTAAAAATTTGAAAGGTTAATAATTTAAAATGTATTCATTTTTAACGGTGAAAATGTAGGTAAGTTTGTTTTTTGATCTACGACAAATTTGTGTAATTAATTTTAATTTTAAACTATAACTTTTTATATAACAATTTAAAATTCTAGAATTTTAGAAATTTTGTGTTTAAAACATTCAATTTAGTTTTCGATTTCAAACTGTTAAATTTTAATAGCTTCAAATTGAGAATGATTCAAATTTAAAAGTTTCCAATTCTAAATTAATCAATTTTGAATACTTTAATTAGAAATAACACAATTTCAATTTCTTTGAATTTTAAATGATCTAATTTTTAAAATTATTTTTTTCAATGTCTTCAAAGTTCGTAAACAATGTATCACGTATTTTGTGAATGATCCCTTTTGGAATTGTCCTTTCTCAAAAATTTATTCTTAAATCATTAAGTTTCAAGATTCTTCAATTCAAAATAAAATTATTCAATTTTGAAAATGATACAATTTCAACTCCCTTATAATGAAATTGTCCAATTTACAAAATTTTAGTCTGCAATTTTTCAATTTAGAGAGCTTCTAATTAAAAATTTTTCAATTTCAAAAAGTTTAAATTTCAACTCATTCGATTTAAAATTCTGTTATCTAGAAATGATACAATTACAATTCCTTTTAATTCCATTCAAACTATTGTTCCTTTTTCAAAATTTCACACAAATTAAAATAATTTTTTGCTTTGGAAAGTTTTAAATTCAAAATCGTTAAATATATATATTTTCAATTCTAAATGTTTTTAATTCTAAATTACTAATTGAAGCATGAAAAGATAAACGGTTTTTAAAGTCTACTTTTTATGAAATTGAGTTTTCTTAAAAAATCATGTGTTTTCTTGCCTTTTTACACCTATTGTAGTGAAAAATTGAGGTTTTGAAATTTTAAAAAAGCTTACCCTAAAATTTAGTATTTGAATGTATTCAAATATTTAAAAAAAATTTAAGAATTTAAACTAAGTGAACTAATTATTCTAAAATATTCAATTTCATTAACAATTTGACGATGATTGCAGGAGTTTGGCAAGTATTTACAACAACTGAAGATATTATTGTCAAAATAAAAAAAAATGGACTGATGCTACGAATTTTCTTCTTTGGAACAGAAGTTTTGGCCTAAACTATTCACTTATATTTGCAGAAGAGAATGTGACAGTTTGCTAAAATTTCCTTAGCTGATTCCAAAAAAAAAAAACTAATTTGCAGAAAAAAATAGCAAAATTAGCTGAAACCTAATTCTAATTCGTGATTTGTTATAATTAGACTTCGAAAAATAATTTTCGATTAATTTGAGT
>JAWWEA010060344.1:0-10004 GCA_035222095.1 Andricus quercuspetiolicola | reverse complement strand
ACTTCACAGAAATTTTATTCTCGTCTTTATCTAAACAAAAGAAAAACGTCTTACGTAATATATGGACGACCCCTAAGGACAAGTGTCAAATAAGAGATGAATGAATAATTTTTTATATTTTATGTAAAAAAAAACTACAAAATTTCAGAAAAACTCCGCCTTTCTAGCATTACTCTAAATGAAAAAAGTTATAAATATAATGGGTCGTTTAAACGAATATTTTGTTACTATAAATTATATATGACATCATTTATACTGAAAAGTTCACAAAAAGTTGGAAATTTTAGAAAAAGCGGCAACTGTGTAGCATTATTCTAAGAGAAGACAGTTGTAAAGAATAATAAATTGGTCAAAAAATTATTTTGTTAACTCTGATTAATTATTACCTGAATAATTATAAGTGTTGAAGGACGACTCGATATCCCTAATATTGATGATTCCGACCAAAATTTACCAAAAAATATTTTTTCTTATGGGACATACATTTTATGCTTAATGGAATTTGCTGAACTTCTGAATACTTTGAGTTATTTGCTAATTCAGTGAAAATAACGAAATGTCAAAAAATAGAAAGCATTCGATTTTCTGTTGATTGGGGGAAAGGGCAGGCTTTTTTAATGTTTAATTTTTGAAAAGAAAAGTCCTTTATAGGAGAGTGTACAGGTGAGAGCACCATCGTAGAGAAGCCCTTGAATCTGCTAACGATGCAATCGTAAACGGCGTTGCGTGCTCAATTGTGCCCCACGTCAAATTCATTTCATTCTCCTGAACAGATATCTCTTATTTTCGGCTGCAGAGCCTACCCATAATTCATTTCGGCTATCTTACAGTGAGGTGAAGCGGTTGATGTTGCCAGTTGCTAGCTGTCTGTCAAGTGAGAAGCATCTGCCGCGCGCTTGGGGCACATTTGTCCTCCAAAAAGTTCCGTTAGGTTCGAGTTTCGTCACGGTAAGCTAATTCCATATTTTCATGTAAGTGAACGTATTTGACGTACATTCACAGTATATAATGATATTTTGATGTTTCGAATTGATTTTTTGTAATTTCAATGAAAATGATATGTAAAAATTTCTAAAAATGTGATTTATACCAATGTAAAGTAGTTTTCTTTAATTTTATTCATGCAGTGATCCTAAATTCCAATATTAAATCAATTGATAGTTAATAAATGAATAATTAATTGCTTTCCTTATCGAAGATGTCGAAAAGATGCGAACTAATAAGTGCCGATGCTGTCACTGCAGTATTTCAAGAAAAAGAGAAGTTGCCATCGCCCATCTCTCCGATCTGTGTATGAGGAACATAGGGCGGTCTTGTGCAACACCGAAGTTGATTGAGCTTATTCAATGCAATAATGAGTTTAATTAAATGTTTTTCAATCCAATTTTATTTCGAGAATTAGTTTGAAAATAAAAACAGTTTTGTAGAAAAGGCTTCTTTTTTAATTTCGACGAATTTTTCCTATCATTCAACTTAACTAACCTATTTTTCGTTCAAAATAACATTTCTTTATTTTGTATCTTTATTTATGTGAAACCATCTTATTGTTCATCAGAAAACAAACAGATTGACATATTATACATTCAAATTATTGATAATAATGAGAATTCTGCCCACACTCCCCATATTTCTCATTTTTTTAAATTTTAGAACTTTGAATGTTCAAATAAATGTACTTTTTTGAAGGAACCTCATCATAGCCCACACCGGCTAAAAGTACAATTTTTGCCCTTTAAAATGCCTTTCGAAATTAGTTAATTAAAAAAGAAATGACGTGATTTTTTTACAAAAAATGTCGATTGAACGATTTCTTGCGATTTTTATTTGTTTAAACATGTTTGTCAACATTTTGACTTTATTTAAACAAAATGTTGTATACATCATTCTCTTCAACATTAAAAGCCGAAGAGAATGGTGTATAATGGTGGCCACCAAAGTGCTCTGTCTGTGGACTTGCATAAGGATCATACGTTTTAGGCTACTTGATTTTATATATTAGATAATAATACATATACAGGTATCCCCTTCTATATTGACATCATTTTCAATACTTCCATAGCAATTTCACAATCCATTTTTAAAAAAATTGGTAAATTTTTTTTTCAGGTTTAAAATTTTTTTTTAGTTTTTTAAAATTCGACTATTTGCTAAAATATATTGTTGTAGGTTTAGAATTTAACTACTTGATTAGAAGTTAAGACATTATAGTTAAAAAGTAATTGATTTCATTTAAAAATTAAACTATTTTCTTGAACCTTCATCTTTTTTGCCTGAAGAATCAACCCATTTCAATATAAAATTAGCTATTTTGTTGAAAATTCCTTTCTCAATTGAAAATTTAACTCTATGTTCCTAAGTCCAACTGTTTGGTGGGCTATTACAGAATTAATCTATTTAGTTTCTACTATCTGGTTAAAAATGCATTATTCTGTTAAAAAGTAATTTCTTTGTGTTAAGCTTAATAATATATTATATGCACCAAGGGGGAGAAAAGGGAAAATATTGATGAATGTATGTTTTCAGTGCGAGTCGTACTAACCGACATCAAGTGCCGCTTCTCAAATTTGTAATTATTTAATGGCCATGTATATCTATGAGGTCATAATTTTTGACGTCATAGACTGTAAAAACGAAGTATTATTCCAGGGCTGCTTTTAGGTGTTACAATAAGACTGAGACAAATTAGTCTCAAGTGGTACTAAAATAAGACCACTGGTCGGAACCCAGAATCGTTTGTTTTTGTATCCAAAAGAACAGCATGAAGTTATCATATTCCAAAATGGGACGCGAAGCGAAATAATAGCGTAAAAAATGAAATTTCTATCTTTTACAGTGTAAATTTACAAATGGCTATTATATGACTATAAGCTGGAAAGGGGATCTTAAGGTTTGCGCCACAGGCCTCCCAGACAGCGCAAGAGTTTGCGGCAACCTTGGCTAAACTTTGCGATGAAAAGTTCAGACTTGCATCGCAAGGTTCAGGCAAGCTTCCAGCAAATAAGAAAATGTCCGACACACGGCAATATTGCGAAGCAAGATTGAGGAAACATTGTCATGGGAACCTTCCTGCAAACCTGCCTGCAATATTCAGGGAACATAGGAAAAAGGTTCGTCAAAAAGTTTTGTTTGAATTTTTTTTCTTAAATACGATATATCATACAATTTTGAACACACGTGAGGCGGTATTCTGGGTGAACTTGAAAAAACTACTGCGCAGCCCTATGTGCCATAGAAAACTACTGCGCAATGGATCTAGTTGAAGATTGCCATGCAGCCTTCCCTGAATCTTGCTTCGCAATATTGCCACATGGCGGACGTTTTCTTATTTGCTGGAAGCTTGCCTGAACCTTGCGATGCAAGCTTCCGAGCCTTACGTCGCAAGGTTTAGGCCAGTTTGTACACCATAATAAGAATCATAGATATATTATATTATTATATTCACTAATATAATTAACGATAACCGCCAAAGTGAAAACAAAAATACAGATCATCCCCATTGTTGCAAAGTAGAGAAGAAACTCATTAATGCTTCAGTGAATAATTTGGTTAACAACTGTATCTAAGGAACATTCCATTGCATCATCAGAGTGCAAATATTTACGTAAGTAGCCGCTTTCTGACATATATGTGAGATAACAACATCATTAGTGCCAAGATTGTCTTTCGCAGATAATTATATCATTTTTCATTTCTTGTTATGATGACTGTAATTATAACATTCTCATCTCATATGGATGGTATTGGTTATATGCAAAAATTACGTGTCACCAAATTCACCAACACTCGAAGTTTTTGGACTCGTCGATTGAGGAGTAATGATTTTAATTTGGTTTCAGTCTGTCGTCGTTCTCAGTCAACACAACTTTCGCAGAAACTATCCGATTGGAATTTCCTTTGGCAGTCTTTATAAGGCCTAAGGAGGAAGGATGAGTTTGTTAGTCAGACAATTTTGACTACCGGCTCTAGTTTATAAACCGAAAATGCTTTTTAAAAAATAAGAAATTCTGTTTTCCGGTAAAACTATGTAATATAAGGTAAAGTATAACGCATACAATTGTTTATCTCAAAAAGATCTACAATTTTTTTTTAATTTGTTCCTAAGACACATAGTTTTTATTTCAACCGTCCTTTTGGTACATGTTCCAATAACCTTCGGTTTGGCACATGTAGTTCGTCCATATAATGTATATTTTCCTTGTATATTTCCATACAAATGTATGGAAATATTTCTTTTTTGTAAGTGAATTGAAATGCATTTATATAGAATGTGGGTATGTATTCTCGGTTTTTTCTCATTCCTATCGGTTATGGCATATGTTTGGTTAGCTACTGAGGTTAAAATTAAAAAATTTAAGGTAAAAGAACCTATTTCAAATAGAAAGTTAAAATCCTTTTTTAAATAGGAGAAAACCCCCTAAATATCTGCAAAATATTTTAAATTTAAAAATATTTCCAATCAATACGTTGGTCCTGAGGAGATTCCAATATCCAGTTTTTCATAAACTACGTTTAAACTTAGACAAAAACGTCTTTTTAAAGTGTTTTTAGAAAGTAATTTAATTAATTTTAGCCGACTGCCTAGGCGTTCAGCCAGCTGCCAGGCTTCAGAAGAATGTAGGACGAAATCTATACCTAACGTACAAATGTTTGGTTTATTCAGGCATTCAGAATAATATTCAGCTATTCTTCTGAAAGCCTGACACAATTTAGGCAATTGCCGGAAACTAACCATGTAGTATTAAAATACATTAAATTGCTATTTAGCATTTCATTTTTATTTTCATGTTCATCTAATCAATGAAACATACTTTTACAAAATAATGGAAATAATTATTCAATTTCGTATTTACAATTTTTCTTAACCAAGTTAAAACTTGAAATAGTAAAATTGATTGAATTCCATGAAAAAAGTGTTTTCAACGTTCAAATAACGCATATTAAATGGGAAATTTAGGCATGTACTAACAAATTAAAATTAAAACTCATTCAGAAATAAATAAATGTCCTTCAATTTTTGCAGGTAATCACTTGTCACTCTTATACAAACAGAAATTTGAAGAAGAAAGCAGTACGTATAAACTCTATTAGTTTGTTAATAATTTTTTTTACTTAAAGTATTGAAGAACCGAAATTTTTTACACAACAAGTTTTATCGCTTTTATAGCTGGTAAGATGAACCTCGTATTTTCTTAAATGAATCTTGGGAGACTCGCAGGATACAAATGATTTGCTTATCATTGGATTCAATTGCTATAAGCTAATTTCATGAACAATTAGCAAATAATCTTATTATTGCAAAAAAAATTCTTTTTGCTAAAAGTGCCTTGTATTAATATAAGAAGGACATTTAATCATGAAAATAATTAAAAAGTTAACAACAACTATTGTTAAAAATGATTTCTCAAGCGAAATATTTAAACTGGAGCAATATGGATTCGAGTGTTGTTAAAAATTGGAGAATATCAAAAATAAGTAATTCGATTAGGTTCGTTGGGAGCGCTAAAGACTTGTGAGTACTTATGTACAAAAACCAACACGATCGGATAATTATCAACGAAATCTCAGCAGTTTTAAAATTGTTTGTCCAATTAACTCGGCACGTAGCAACGCGTTATCGCCTCTCTTGCCTACAAGGCTGGTTGCGTCCACGCGCTAAGATCGTCGTGCAATCCGGACGTTCTATTGTTCAAACAAATTATTATTGTTAATGATTATTTCCTTCTATATTATTGTTAGATAGTTGCAGTTTTTATTGAAATTTTTCACTTTTTTTAAAACTTTTCACGTAGGGGTCGAACATGAACTACGTTACTAATTTGGGGGGGGGGGGTCGCGTCAAAATGTGTGATCAGAAAGGTGAGGAGGAGTCACTAGAAGTAACGCTACAAACTTAGATAATATTTAGTTTGGGTAACAATTCTACTGTTCGGTTAAAAATTCAATTATCTTTTTGAAAATTCGTTGTTTTTGCAACTGAACATGATTTTTTTAAAATGAAAATCCAACTATCCTTTTTTGTAGTCAAACAGGACATTTTTCAATAAAAGATTAAGGAATTCAAATGTTCAGTTGCAAATTAATCGGTTTCGATTTAGGATGCAACCATTCTGTTAAAAAATTGTATTTTTGGTTGTAAGTTCAACTATTAGGTTACAAACTCGCCTTTTTGGCTTAATTCAATAGATGGAAATTTTCTTGATCATTAACTAATTTTTTAAACTGAAAATTTTGATTATTTCATTTTTTCGATTAAAAAATCTTTTTTATTTGAAAATTCATTTATTTGGTTTAAAAATCATCTTTCTTGAATGCAAATTCACCTATATGTTTGACGATGCAACTATTTTCTTAAAAATTTCTTTAGTAGGAAAGTTATCCTTTTTGTTTGAAAATTAACTTCTTGGTTGAAGATTCATATTTTCTAGTTTCAAACTCAATTCTCTTTTAAAAACTTCGTCCTTTTCATCTGAAAATTCGACGGATTTGCTTAAATTTTAATTCTTTTTATTAGGAAATTTCGTTCATTTGGTTACACTTTGTTGATAGGAAACTCAACTCTTTTGATGAAGCTATCTTTTTTAGTTAAAAACTGAACTAGTTTGTTCTTAAAATTTTTCTTTTTGGATTGAAAGTACATCTTTTCTAATAGAGAAGTCTTGTTTCTTGGTTGAAAATTTATCTCTCTGGGCCGAAATGGAACTATTTTTTTGGCATGAAAGTTCAAATATTTTGTGGTTGGTGTAACTGTTTGATTAAAAATCAATTTCTCTGTTCTTCCAAATTGATCTTTTTCAGTTTAAAAATTCTTCTATTTTGTTTGAAAACCTTCTTTTTTTGAGAATTTAGGGCCCTATTTTGCCTCTATTTTCGTACTCAGTTGGTAACGAAGTTTGTGGACGACCCCTTAGAGCAAGCTAATGATTAATACAATTCAATCAACATAATCGGAAATTTCAGAAAAAGCCGCAACTATCCAGCATAATTCAGAGAATATCATTGAAAATGACAAGAAATTGTTTGAACAATTATTTTTGTTAACTTGATTTAATTATTACCCAACTTTAATTGAAAAGTGGACAAAAAGTGAAACATTTTAGAAAAACTGCAACTTTCAAGCATTATTCTTATAAAATAATATAAAAAATAATTAACTGTTTGAACAATTAATTCTGTTAAATTTAATCGAATATTGGCTATCTCTAATTCAACAGTTAAAAAATTCGTAAAATGACGCGACTTTCGAAATCTACTCCACGAAAAAATTGCTAAAAACTGTAATAAATTATTTAAGCAATTTATTTAAACACCTAATGTATCAGCAGAAAGTATTATTCTATGTATTGGAAACAACTTTTTAATTTAAAAAAAATTAATTTAAAAGAATGTATTTTCCAACGAACTAGCTAAATTTTGAAAAAAAAGTTTTTCAACTAAAATGACGAATCATCAACACAACAAAAAATAAATATTTAACAGAGTAGTGCCACTTTAAAGTAAGCTTGCCGAATTTTCTACCAATAGTCCAATCTTCAACAAAATTCATGAATTTTCAACGAAAAAAATATGAACTTTCAACCAAGAATAAAATAATTAAAATGAAGGTTTAACTAGTGAGATTATTTTTATACCAAAAATACGAATTTTCAAGAAAATAGTTTAATTTCCACCTAATACAGGTAAATTATAAACTTATAGTACAGTTCATTATCAGTAAATACCTTATCAGTAAAAACATTAATTTTCATCAAAATAAAATAAATTTTCGAAAAAATAGTTCAATTTTCAAACACCGATGGATTTTTATCCAACAAGATTACATTTCTATAAAAGAAATAGAATTTCTACAAAAAATGGTACAGTTAAATTTTTAGTTGAAAAAAAAAATAATTTTCAATAATACGATTTAAGAATACGATACTCATTTTTCCGATTTGAAAAAAAAAAATTTCCAAGAAATTATGCGTATTTCAATTTTGTGTTTTGTTTTTCAAAAAACCCCATTTTTTTCTTTAAACCTCTATAACTTTTGACCTAATTGAGATGTTCATTATCTTATTATTGATTCCAATAGCGTTCATCGTCTTCTTTCGAACTCCGACGGAAAATTGAATAAAGGTTCAAAATTAACAAAATTTCAGAAGTTTTTCTGAAAAAATTAAAAAGCGATGTTTTTAAAAAATCCACCTTTGAATTTTTTGCCAATTTTTTTTTACTTGCACCTTGATAATGAAGGTAGGTTCTAAGTTTGATGCTTGCTAAACAACTTTTGTACCCAAGAGAATTCTTCTTTGTTACAATCGAATTTTCTACTTTTTCTTGGAAACAATTACAGACACGAAAGTGAAGATAAAAGTTTGCACGTCTGAAAAAGTTGTACGAAAAATGTCTCTTATTCTCTTGCGATGTCTTCCATAGTTTCCGAGAAAAATTCAAAAATTACATTGTTGGGAAGAAAAAAAATCTGCTGGCCTCAAGAATAGTTTAGCCAACATAACGCAGATAAGGGACATTTCTTCTATTGGTAGAAACTTTTCAGACATATTTGGAATAATAAAAATGTTGGGATTTTCCAGAGAATCTTTCTTATTTTTATCTTCAAGCTTGTAAAACACGAAAAAAAATAATTCATGGACAACCCCACATTTTGTATTCTTCCAAGTATTTTTGAAAAGTTTCAACTAGTAGAGGGAAGACATCTTATCAGCATCATGCTGGCTAAACCATTTTTGAGGCTGGGAGAATTTTTCTTTCCTAAAAATGTAATTTTTGAATTTTTCTCGTAAACTATGGAAGGTATCGCAAAAGAACAAGAGACATTTTTCATAGAACTTTTTCGGATGTGCAAACTTTCATTTCAACATTTTTTCGTGTCTGTCGTTGTTTCCATGAAAAAGTAGAAAATTCGATTGTAACAAAAAAGAATTCTCCTGGATACAAAATTTATTTAGCAAGCATCAAACTTACAAGCTATCTTCATTATCAAGGTGCAAGCTCAAAAAAAAAAAAATGGCAAAAAATTTAAAGGTGGGTTTTTTGAGAAAATCGATTTTTAATTTTTTCAGAAAAACTGCTGCCATTTTGTTAATTTACAACCTTTGTGCAATTTCGCGGTGGGTTTCGAAAGAAAATGATGAACACCATTAGTCCCAAAAATAAGATAATGAACATCTCAATTAGGTCAAAAGTTATAGAGGTTTAAAGAAAAAATAGGGTTTTTTGAAAAACAAAACACAAAATTGAAATACGCATAATTCCTTGGATTTTTTTTTGCAAATCGGAAAAATACGTACCGCCTAATTTCCTCTAAAAAACAACATACTTCGTCCGCGAGGGATTCTGTTGTTTCAAGTGTAGTACCCTGTCTGATTTTAAATGGATTCGGTCCTTTTGTAGTTTTAGAATGAATGGTTGGAAAAAGTAGTTTTCTGGAAGTCATAACGGGGTTAAACTTTTTTTGTAATTACCTAATATCAAATGCAATCAATTCGTTAAAAAAATCCATAACAAAGCATTAAAAAAAATTATTTTCGTTCATAAACATTGCGGACTTCAGTTACTTGAATTGTATGAAATCGCACAATATCTGAAACAACGTTCTTTAGATTTCCTATAAATTTATTGATAACTTTTTGTCCGTAATATATAAATTTTATACAGAAGCTGAAAACTTTGTATATCATAATTTTATACATATATATTAAAATTTTTCTTGAATTGTATATATGTATAGCGAGACAAATTCACACCGGTGACTTTTTCCCACTGTTGGCGTATAAGGAAAATCCTCTACAATTAATTGAAATTATAATTATTTTGAATGTTCAGAAAATAAAATATAAACAATATTCTTGCTTCATGTACTATAATGGTTATCAATGGTTTTGTTATTAGTTCTTCTTGAATATTATTTATCTATTTCACTTCAAAAAACTACTTCCAATTTGCAACATTCTTAGATTATGTCTAATGACACTTCCTTATGTTTCAGCAAATTTTCTATGCGA
>JAWWEA010060118.1:0-10011 GCA_035222095.1 Andricus quercuspetiolicola | reverse complement strand
AGATCACAGAACGCGCCCGTGTGTGCCTTATGAGTCTACTGCGCATCCATGATTATCGAAGAAGTGCACTGCGCAGTTATAAATGAGGAGAGGTAACTTAGCGTGGCACAGAACCTTATAATTTATATATCTGCCAATAGGTAGCGCTACTGCAAAGTTATCATCAAAACGCAGTTGATATTTTTGCCAACATATGACGTCACAACTCGGTAGGAAAAAAATGGAATGTCGAGAATTTTTAGTTGGTACCTCTTTCAATAGATGGCGCCACTGTAAACTTATCACTAAACATATTTTGAATATTCTCTCAAAATTATTTTGTCAGAACAAGAAAGCATTCTAAATGTTCCCGGGAATTTATTGATAATTTTTTTATTGTCTTGAATCTTTTTAAAAGTTTAAACGAGTTCCGAAATTTTATTTCGAAATCTTCTAAAGTCTACATTTTGCTTTAAATGTTTTTGAATATTCTCTAAAAATTAATTTTTCAAAAAAAGTCATTTGCAATTTTGCTAGAAACTGGTAGATTAATATTTAGAAATATTCAGAAATAATTCATGAAATAAAATTATTTATTGGAAAATTTTGTTTTAAATGTAAAATGGTTCATATTTGTACATTTTCAATTATGAACAATTGAATTTGCAACTGTTTACCTATGTAGGTTTTAATTCAATTGTTCAACCACTACAAATTCTATAAATTTGTAACTTGTCCATTTAAGATTCTGAACTGACAATTGAGACTGAAATTGTTTTTTTTTTAACCAAAATAGACACGTTCACCAAGAAGCATGAATTTTTATATTTGAATTACTCCTAAAATTTTTGAAAACCTTTCTAAATAAAAAAATGTCTTAAAATCTTTCACACAGAAAATTTGGGTTGAGGGAGTGGCACAACAGCCGAAAATGCAAATCCAGGCTTTGTGGGAATGGCGACCTCGTCCTTTGGAGGTGCGAACATTGAAGGGTATAGCATACTCTACCCCAGTGTTGATGAATGCTCCTTCAGGTGGATTAATGTGGATGGAAGAGAGATCGCCCATCAGCTGCTGCTGAGTATTACCTCTATTTCTGAAGCATGGAATACACTCACGAATCAATGCTCGTGCCAAACTGCGACCTCGGAGAATCTAATCAGATTGTCGGAACGTTCGAAGGGTAAGTTGGACAACCCCCTGCAGGCAGTGAAGATGACAATCATGAATAATGAGAGCTGTACGAATAGACTCTGGAGGTAGAACCAGCGGATGCTTCACGTCATACGTTAGAAGAGAATGCTTTAAGCGTCCTCCAACACGAAGAAGTTGACCATCGAAAAACGGAGTCAACTTTATAGGGTGCTACTCTTAGAAATCTGCACTTTGTTTTTTAGAGCGATAATTTCATTAGAAAAAAAGCAATTTTGTTCTTGCTGAATCTAGAATGAAGGAGCCGTTCGCAGATCTGATGCAATTAAAGTTGGAGAGACGATGATAGAACGACATTTTAAAGCTTGGAATCGAAGACACCAAGTAGTGACTCGTAGCCATTTGTTCAAAGACAAATAGCGACTCAAAATCTCACGTGGTTCGTTTTTCAAGCCACGGAGGACCATTCCAACAGAGTAAAAACTGTAAAAGTTTGGAAGCTGATAAACCACGAAAAGCACAGTCAGCTGGATTGTCTGCACCCGGAACATGATGCGAAAGCGATAAAGGAACGGTCGCTTGGATTTCCGAGACCCGATTCGCGACATGTATCATCCATCTTGTTGATACAGATGAAATCTAATGAAGTGTGTCTATTGAATCAGACCACAAATGTAAAGTAGCATAGAAATAAAGTTGATTTTGAAGGTGAGAGATGAGAGAAGATAACAAAACTGAGGCATATAGCTCAAGACGAGGAAATATAACAGTTTGAACAGGAGCGACATTTTTTCTTACAGATATGAGTCCAATAAAACAATTCCCGTCAGGCAATATTGTCTTTAAATAAACGACATCACCATATGCTTTTTTCGAAACGTCAGTGAAGCCATGAAGTTCGAAAGAGCACATCGACCAACGAAATTCTATCCACCGAGGTATCCTGACTGCAGATAGGTGAGAAAGATCTTCATAATTTTTTTGCCAACGATGGTGAACTCCTTCAGGCAAGGGATCATTCCATGTTAAATTCAGCTTCCAGAGTTCCTGAATAAAGATCTTTGCGACGATGATAACAGGCGCCAACCATCCTAGAGGATCAAATAATGTCTGACCGGCCGACGACAAGGCGCTTGGTGATGACACGTTTAATAGGCCTAGGAAAAGCTTGAAAAATAAAGCAATCGGTACTGGGTTGCCAAATTAACCCGAGCATCGAAACCGATGTTTCTGACTGCCAAGATATATCCGGAGACAACGAGTACAGATCTTTCGGAATGCGCTGCATTAGCTCAAGACTGTTTTAATTGAACTTTTTGAGAGGTAATCCGCTCGCCGGAAAGATACCACGTAGGTGGTTGTGTAATACAATATCATCTTCCAGATTATCCGCTCCTGATAAGACATCATCGACATAGATGACATTTTTTGTCAATTCAGCAGTCAAGGGAAATCGATCCCCTTCATCAAGACCAAGCTGCTGAACGGTGGGAAGAGCCAGAAATGGAGCACAAGTCAGACAATATGTGACAGTGCTGAGTCGAAATACTTCAACTGGGTCATTTTGACTTTCGCGCCACAGAATGCGTTGGAGATTCTGATCATCTTCGTGGACGATGATTTGGCGATGTATTTTTCGACATCTGCAGAAAAGACAATGAACTGAACACGCCACTGCAGCAAGACATCTGAAATATTTAACTGTAATTTTGGTCCTGCATGAAGACACTGGTTCAATGAAATGCCTCGATTTGATCGCCGAGACCAAGTAAAAACTACTCGTAGTTTCTTGATTGAACTTGATTCACGCCAAACTCCTGGATGCGGAAGAAAAAATGACCGCGAGATGCTTCTTGAGTCTTTTCGGATTGTTTTTCACACTTTTCTCCCTCAACTGTCCTGAAAGGTTTAGGGGGCACGACTTCTGAATCCTCTTAAAATTTTTGAAGGTCAACGAAAAGTTCGTCACTCTTGGAGCACTGGAACATGTTAACTGTAGATGAATCCAACGTTGAGTTATTCCATATAGGTCTACAGAGAATCCACCCTAAAACGGAATTTTGAGCGACAGGAGTGCCGGGCGGACACTTTCAAAGGATCTGGTTCAATTAATATCGAATAGACACCTAGTCATGAAATTAGATCAATCAGAGCACTTCTACTCAAATTCGGATCTGCTAATTGAAGACCAGTGAGATTAAGCCATTCGTCAAGACAAATTTGATGCTCTGGGCGTTTAGAAATCAACTTTGGAAGAACAAAATCGCGGAGTTTTAGTTTGAAGCTCGACTTGAACCTTGGTGAGACAACGACATTGAATGATCCACGAGTTGTTCCCGACTTACTTTTCCCTACTCCTAAGAAAACAACAGGTCCTCTGATACGAGAAAGTTGAAGAGTTTGATCAAGGGACTCAGAGATTATGGATACCTCGGAGCCTTGATCGATGAATGCTCGAACATACTTTGTATGACCAGATGATGTAGTCACAATGACCTTTGCCGTTGTCAGGAGAACTAATGGTGATTTTTTTCTGAGAAATCTGCATTACCGAAACTGCGTGAGTAGCTTGTGCTTTATGAGGCGTTAAAGATGTAATTGGCATCATCGAGGAAGACTGTCCTAAGCTTGTAAATGGGTCATAAAGCACCGTATGGTGCTTCGCTTGACAAATCTAATACAAATTCTTTGAAGCACAATTCTGAAATAAATGAGACCCTGAAAAATTGGTACACAATTTTCTTTGAAAAATGAACTCTTTCTTTTGTGCTACAGACTGAATTTGAAACTGTGGACACGACATTAGATAATGCAGTTCACGGCAGAAAAAGCACTTACTTTCCTGAAATGGTTTCTTCGTAAGCTGCTCCTTAGACGGCCTTTCCTTCACTAGCTGCTCTGCAATAAAGTTGGCGTTGGCCGTTGTGGAATTCGATGACGTCGTGAACTTTCCAAACCTTTTCTTTTGAAACTGAGACTTGAAAGATTGCTGAGACGAAGATAGATTAAACTGATTTGGAGTAGAATTTAAAACTTCTAATGTCCAAATCCTGGTTTGTAAGAATGTTTTCAATTTGTCAAACGTTGGAGCATTCGTGGAATTTCTAAAAAAAGTTTTCCAATCGCAGCGAGACTGATGATCTAATTTCTCTATAGAAATGTATACTAGCCATGATGAACATTTGTCGATCGATTCTTCCAAGGCAGATAAAGCTTCCATGTCATCAAACGTTTCATCATAAACTTTCTTCAGAGCACTCGAAGACTCAGCTTTTATTAGCTGAATTGAAAAAAGCTCAGTCAAATGAAAATTTATGAAAAATCTTTCATTCTCAAAGCGCTCCAAAAGTAGATCCTAACAACGTTGATAATTGCCTTGAGTTATCAGAATTCGATGAAGAAGTTGGGCTGCTTCACCTATGAGGCTGGATTTTAAGTGATGAAGCTTCTCCACTAACAAGACTCCCGTATTTGAATGAACCAAATATGTGAACAAATCCTTGAAGTTCTCCCACTCCGTGTAATTTTCAGAGAATTTAGGCAATTCAATCTTTGGCATTGACCGACACGATAATCCAGCAATTTGTGGAGATGAATCATTCATCGACGTAGAAGCAAGGTCATTCGAGATTTTTTTCAGTTCGTCCATAAAGGCTCCCTTCGCGACTAGATATGCTTCTTCGGTAGTTGCATAGAAATTACTAGTGAAATAAATATCCGTAGCATTCTGTTTGCGAACCTTCACAAAATCCAAATGTTGATCTTGAAAACGCGTCTAATTTTCCTACAAGGATTCAAGTCTTGAGACCGAAGCTTTTTAGTGATTTTTAAAATTTTTTGAGTATTTTCAAAAGCAGTTTGGATCCGCGATCAAAGCTCGGTTTGTTCTAAAAAGTGATTTGAAATAGAAATTGTGAACAAAAAAGAATCGACATACGTTAAAATGAGATTCTGCAAATACAATCTTTAAAAACACTTAAATTAAAATTTTGTGTATCACATAAAGCAGTTCGCCTATAAAAGAATTATTGTCCTAACACAAATTATCAACAACTTTAGAAATTCAAAGTTCGTTTAATTAATGTTCAGGAGTCATTTACGATCTTTATTTCTTGGAATTGATTGTACCAGGTCGAAAGACGGAGAAATCACGATGAAATTGCATAAAGTCTAAGAGTCTGCGTGTTATTCGCAAAATTAATAGATATGAAACTTCTGAAATAATGTTCACTTTTTCGATTTGAAACTATGATAATAAAGGTTGAATGTTGTCGACTTACTAGACGTTGAATTATAAACAAAAATCTGGGTGGTATTGGCAACCTGATTCTCACCGATCTATTGAACCCGTGTAAAGGTTACGAAATCTATGAACACCTGTCTGTAAACCTTCATGAAAAATTGAGGAAATCCTTCCAGAACCAAGAAAATGCATCCAGTTTAAATTCACTCAGTCACAGACACTCAGTCATGCTCTTTCATAAGCTAAAAAATTATGAAAGCATCCTACTAGTGCAACTGTCACAAAATGGTCACAATTAAAAGATTGTTTGAGTCACAATGCAATGACCCTGCACGCTGCACATTTAGTTAAAAAGTCAAAAGTTACTAGTTCCATTTCACTATAACAAGCTCTACCAGAATTCGTGCAATTAGTCCTCGCACAAGAACTGAATCAATAAAAACATCCGGCTCGAAGGACCAATGTTTTAATCACTGAAAAAAAGAGACTGAACAATTCTGGTAGGAAGACATACATGTCTAGGTCGTCATTAAAAAACACAGCACGTTAGTTAAGAAAATAGCGCCCCAAAGCGCGGTCTTTATTAAGAACAAACTAATACTTTAAAATCAAGAATAGTATACAATCAACACAACGTCCTTGCTTGGCGAACACAAACTGACGAGACGAGAAAAGAAAATTCGTAAACCGATCAACTAGACTATGTGTAAAAGAGAGAGAGAGAGAGAGAGAGAGAGATAGTGAGTGAGAGTGAGAGAGAGACAGTACGAAAACGATAAGACCGGCTTTGACATAAAGTTTGACTCATGCAATCAGTAAACTACATATAAGGACAAGTAGAAGAAATGTGAATAAAAAGGAAAGCGCAAAGGAAATTAAAATAAGAACACAATTTAAAAATTCATGAAAGCAGTGAACTAATGTCCAATTCACAACAATAGGTGAGTTTAAAGACAAAACAAAATTGATTCATAAATGAGTTATAAAATCAAGGCGTTTTTTTAGATATCCAAAAACGTTGTCTTTTTGATTTGGATTACGGGTTCGTCACTTTTTAGGAATCCACAATAAAGAATTCAAAATGTACTAAAAGTAACATTTTTTGATTATGTGAGAGACAGAAAACCCCCCAGAAATAAACTTGTGGCTTTCCAGGAGTTCTACAAAATGTGCGATGCAAAATATAGAAAAATAAAAAAAGCTTCTTTAAGAAATTTTTTTTTAATTCTTAATTCTCAACACATCCCAAATAAAACTGGGTAGGTAACTGGCCAACCATTAAAAAATAAGTTTAAAGGTTATTCTAAATCGATGCCTCGGAAATCGTGAAATAAAAACTGCAAAAAAAAGCCGTAAAAATATCGAATTTTCAACCTGTGTTCACTTTTGCAACACAGTAAATTCAAGAAATATTATTATTCTGGAGTTGGATAAAAACGTTTCCAACAATTGACAAGTACATAGAAATTTGTGTTCGAAATCGCATTTTTAAGATGGTGATAAAAAGATTGGCAATTCCGAACTAGATAACTGACTACACATCTATGAAAAAATATGTACTTTTATTTTTTTTGTAGACCCTTCAAAGAAAAATCGTCTCTTACATTGCGACACCGACACGCTAAATCTTTATTTGCACGAAGCAGAGTAATTTTTTGGATTAAAATTTTTTAGTCTTATTCATCATCCTTATATCTGAAGCCAATTTTTACTTTTTTAATTGGAAAGTTGATTTTTAATCGCGATCCAAAAACGATTTCCAAAACCCATGAAATTTTGAGCTTCATTCTTTAATGATTTACTCAGGACTGGTTAGCTTTCTCTGATCCAACGCATTTTTTGAACTAAGCAATTTGATTTTTCTGAAATAAGTTTTTATTTTTTGTTTTAACTGGTAATTGCACTTTCGAACGCGATCTACAGCCAAGCCAGTTCAAGTTTTAGTTTCCTGTCACTTTGAGATTATCACTTTTCATATTCTTTTTCTCGGAACTGTATAGATTTATCTGATCACACTTTTTTGACATAAATTCAGAAACACCTTCAAGTCAGAAATGGAATTTTGTTTTATCTTTAAATGGTGATTTCGATTATACAAAATGTTTTTTCGCTTTTCTGAACAATTCCGATTTCGTTGGTTACCTAATTTTGTACTGCAACCCTTCAGTTTTAAATTGTTTGCTATGTTTTCATTCCATTTTAAATAAAAAATATATCTGGGAATTACTGTGAACTTGATCTGTCCAACCGATTGACTTTCAATTTTCACAAAAAGTCTGTAGCAACACACTTTCGATATACATTGCAAGAATTTTCGATGTCCTAATTAGTTGAAAAAATTTTACATATTTAGTATATAAAGTTAAAATTCAGAGATGACATAAATAATACAATTTTAAAAACTATTCAAGATACTAGAAATTCTTGCAGTAAATATCGAGAATATATTTGTACCTAATTAGCATTAAAATTTGGTGGCAATCCATTGGGCCTATTAGGCTTCAGACCAAAAGCACTTTCAATGCAAAAATCTGTCCAGTGCAACTATAGAAACCACAAAGTTACCACTGTCAATCGTCTTTAATGTTCGAGCAGTCATACTGTAACTCGATTTACGAAGTACGAACCGCTTTGACAATGTCACGATTTTCATATCATTGTGACTGAAGAAACACTCTCAAAAAGTCGTGCACTTTTTAATCACCGTAAAATATTTAACATGTAATCGAGTGTTGAACGAAAGTTCCGTCAGCTGAAACTTTCGGTTGTCGTAGAGTACTATTCGGATAAAGTTTGCCACCTAACGTTCGTGAAAGAACTTACCCCTGAGTTACTTCCAAGCAAATTCATACATATATCCGGTAGAATTTCATCGCTGTTCTACAAAATAGCGGACATCCAATCGAAAAAATAATTGAGTTACTTCCGAGTAAATTCATTCGAACAGCCGGGAGAGTTCCATCGCTGTTCTAAGAAATAACGGAGACGGAATCGACAAACTAATTGAGTTGCTTCCAAGTAATTTCATACAAAAATCTGGTAGAATTCTATCGCTGGTCTACAAAATAACGTAGGTCCAATCGACGCGACAACTCTCTCTCTCTCTTTCTCTTTCAAGAAAGAAAGAAAGAAAGGCATATGGAAGATTTTCGTCGCTAGTCTACAAAATATCGCAGATCGAATCGACAAACTAATCGGGTTAGTTTCGAATAATTTCATACAAACATCCGGTAGAATTCAGTCGCTGTTCTACAAAATAATTCTCTTAAGTTATGTCTATTAGAGTACGATTACGTGCATGCTTCAAGGTGAAAGTTATGTTATTAATTGAATAAAATCTCGGAGTGGGAAAAGCGAAAAATAGGTTCTTTGCAAGTAAGCTCTATTAAAATTAGGTTTCTCAAGAGGTCCAAGTAGAGCATCCTTTACAACTAATGCATCATGTTGGGTTTCTTTCCAGCAAGAGGCGTTTCTTTTCGTTGGAGCTCCTTTTAAACCAAAAATTGGTTCTAATAAAAACCTCAGTTTTTCTGTGTTAAAGGAAAGAACGAGTTGGTTAGCCAGTTATCTTTGGCCAATGGTTACAGCTTGCCCATCGAAAATGCTTTTCAAGAAATAAAAAATTTGATTTTACAGAAAAAACTGTGCAACATAAGGTGAAATATTTTCAAAAAATTGTTCATTTCAAAAAGATCTACAAATTTGGATGGAAGATTTCATTTTCTATTTAAACTATGTATTAAAACAATACAAATAGGTAAAAAGAAAGGTTTTTTGAACAATTTGAAACAACAGAAAAGAATCAATGTGAAATAAAGAACAAACAATCAAATGATAAAGTACGCGTGCTTTATTTCGTACTGTCCAAATCTGCAGTTGCGAACTTAGGCACAATGTTTATAACAAATCAGGCAGCGGCCAAATTTTTTCAGTTACGTCATGGGTAATTAATTTTTCAGGTCGATTTCGTTGAGTCAAGAAAATACTGGACAGTGGGCACATAGTCTCTTTTTCGCAAATAATGTCACTCTCAACATTCATTAACTGCATGATGCATTATATCATTTATATTATTTACTACGAAAAAAAGTAACTTTTACGAATCATTGGAGAAACTATATTCTTTACACCATCATCATTGTTTAAGCAATTTAAAATTACGTATTTACTTTCCTGGCACAATACAGGAGCGTTAAGACTTTTGTAGAGAGTCAAAATTTAAAGTTGGTCGGAAATCTCCTTTTCCAAGGTTCGTTAAAAGGAGAGTGAACTTTAATTTAGAGAAAGTTAATAACAAGTACGTCCTTTTTCTATTTTTTCAAAAACCGAGCATTCCCTATTTAAAACTTAATGGTTATTTAAGAAGAGCAATCAAATTGAAATGTTTAAATTCTTTCATATTGTTATTTCAACAAAATTTGACATTTTTAAGCAGTATTTTGTGATTACTTTTAGTACTAAAAGTTAGTGCTCAAATGAACGTGTTTTCTTTATCTGCTTTTTGAAAAGGCTGACTGGTGGATCACTGGAATAGAAGAAACAAGCCTTGAGAACCATAATACCTTCCTTAGACTCCCTAATTTTGACCGTGGTTCAGAAATTTTATATCAGAAACAATAAAAATTGAACGATTATAT
>JAWWEA010059970.1:0-10013 GCA_035222095.1 Andricus quercuspetiolicola | reverse complement strand
ATTCCACACTCGTTGGTTTCTCCCAGACGTAAAAGAAAACAAGACAACATAACATCTTATTGCAGTCTTTTCATATATTTTCATCTTTATTATTTTCTTCTTTCAATAGAATGAATTAATTTGTTCATACAGTGCAATAGAAATGGAATAGATTCAAATGTCAAAGAATCATAATTTTATTTGTCATTTTTAGAACCAACGTACGTTTCGACCTTTCATTGCAGGTATTCTTTAAAGGTAAATATAGCCTCTAGTATCATTGCGAAATACAGAAACACTTTAATTCTTCACTATTTCATAAGAGACATAAATATGGAGTGAACCAAAAATTAATTTTTTTTTTGTAATGAAGTTTAAAAGTAATAGTCCTTACTTGTAAAGGACACAGATTGGAATTAGTTAAAACAGACATTAGCAACATTGAATTGAAACATCAAAAAAAATTGCAGAGGCTTTAATATCATAAATTTCACAAATTTTTAAAACCCAAAACGAAGTATTGTGTTTATGGAAGGACAAACAGAAATCCATTGCTTCTTTATTGGACCGCATGACCAAATTGATTCATTCTATTGGAAGAAGAACTTCGTTAGTGATGCAACGGTCGAAGAAAATTCACAGTGCGGTGATACTTCAATCCACTGAATATACATATATCGTTGAAACTATCGAAAATTTTTAAAATAAATACAAAGATTTTTCCTAAAAGCTGACGAAGATAATATAACTGTCTCTGCAAATGGCACCGATTTTATGACAACAGCCGATAATATGTAAGAGAATGACATTCTTTACAAAAATATTAAAACTAGTCTTGTTTCAACTCTCGAGAATAAATGTAATGATATTGCTATCAGATGGGACAAGGAAATACTTATAAATAATAGCACGTCATATAGATCAAAATCACATAATAGTGTTATTTTTTAAAACATATGCTCCCCCAAAAGTTCATAAACTAGATTTAAAATTGCGTTTAATTGCTTCTGCAGTAGGTTATCCTACTTATGATTTAGCTAAGTACATTTCAAATTATTTAAAACTAGTTTCTGGAAAAACTCAAGCTATTGTGAAGAATACTTGGGACTTAAAAGCTTAAAAATAATCAAGCTTCTGATTCACATTCTATCGTTTCACTTAATGTGGTATCAATGTATGATAGTATTCCGTTGGACTTTGCATTAGATTGTATTGAAGAAAAATTAAATATAAATCATAATTTAACAAAAATCACCAAAAATTAATTTTTATTTGCTACTAGAACCGTCTTGAACAATACAGTGCTCTCTTTTAATAATAAATTTTACAACCAAGTCTATCTTGATTTATTGATTATTAAAACTCCTCAAAGTAACTTCACCACGAATTGGTATGAAAAGCTTTCTTGGTCAGGGGGTTATCTAAATTACAATTCTAATAATTTATTTTCCTAAAAAATTGGTTCAATTAAAGGTCTTTTTGACAGATGTGTAAAATTAGTATTAAATTCCGAAAAGAAAACTTAGATCAACTCAAAATAACTGTAGTACAAAGTAATTAGCCACTTCAATTTTTTCTAAATAAACAAATTTTTTACAATACAGTTGGATTTTCTTCAAAAATGTTCCTTCTTAACTAAGAAAGATGAACTTTTGACAAAAAAGATAATTTTCAATCAAGAAAGATGAAATTTTCAATATGATAGTTGAATTCTTAACCAAAAAGTTGACTTTTCCACAAACAAGGATAATTTTCTACCCAAAGAGATAACTTTTCAACAAAATACATCAATTTTCTACAAAATAGTTGAATTTTTAACTTATACAATATGAAGGATTAAATTTCAACTAAAAATAGAGTAGTTAAACTCTTAGATAAAAATTCGGATAAAAAATAATTTTAAACAAAAGAAACATATTTTCAACAAGATTGTTAAATTTTACACCCAAAAGATGAATTTTCGACTGAGGAAGTTACTTTTCTATAAAAAAAGACGAATATAAATAAATAATAATAAAATAAATATATCTTCTCCGATATACAGGATAAAGTTTCGACCAAATATAGAATAGTTTAATTTTCATATAGAAAAAAAATATAAACGAAAAAATGGCTTCTCAACAAAATTGTTAAGCTTCCAACCAAGAAATGATTTTGCTAATAAAAAAAGTAGTGTTTCACGAAGAAAGCCAAATTTCGAATAAAATGCTAGAATTTTCAACAAAATTATATAATTTTAAACACAAAAAGATTAATTATTTTACGAAGCAGTTCAAGTCTAAGTCCAATAATAATAATAAATGAATTTTTAAAAAAGAAGATTAAATTTCTACGAAAAAATATGCATTTTCAACGAGGTACATGAATTTTCAAACAAAAAGTTGAACTTTTTATTAGAAAAATAACTTTTCAAACAAATAGTTAAATTTTTAACTGCAAAGATAAATTTTCAAACAAAAATAGAATAGTTTTATTTTCAGTTTAAGATATTTATTTTCAACCAAACATAAAACGAATTTTCATCAAAATAGGTAAATTTTCAACCAAAAAGATGAACCTTCAACAAAAAAAAAATGAATTTTGAAAGAAATTTTTCCACCCAAGTAATTGGATTATCAACCAAACGAGATGAATTTGGAACCAAAAATATAACAGTACCCTTTTCAAAAAACCCTTTTGAAACACCGCTGGGTATAATCTATAATCCAAAGGATTTCGTGAAGGAAGGAAAACTCAATGTATAATGATTTTTAAAGATGAATCAAGATTTTCTATATTGCTACTTTAATCAATGGTTACAAATTTGCTATTTATCTTTGCGACTATAACCAATCAAACAGATATATGTTTCTATAAGTTGCATTAAGCGCGTACAGAGATTAAAACGCTCAGGTACGAGAAAACAGTCTTCATCAGCTTAAAAGATAAAAATAAAAATAGTTTTATTTCATGATTAAAAGAAATTCGAGAAAAAATGTAATATAATTATGTCGGTGCCTCACTTTACTATAAGTTTCATTATTTAGTATCAAGAGTTTTCCAATAGTCACATGGCAATCATTTATGCTTCTCAAAATCATCATCAGCAACAGCTTTTGCTGCTTCTGAGGCATTACATGCCAATTTGAATCGTATCTGAAAACAAAACAATGTTAAAGACATTAATTATTCTGAAGCTATTCATATTTTTCTGGTTTTGTATCCATGGTAAATAAATTTCCTCTAGATAAATCAATTTTTATCCGATTTGCAAGTCTAAAAAAATGATAGTGTACTAAATTACACCTTACGATAATGAAGCTTGGTAAAATTTCTCTTTTTAAGCAAACACAACAGGTTTTTAAACATGACGCAAGAAACGTCAAACCTTAGCGAATAATCATTTCTTATTTCAAATGACAACGTAAAGTAAGGAAAACTTATATGTTTTATGGAGAAAACCTATTGAATCTGAGAAAAGTTCTATAGCTAATGTATTAAAAAATCATATCAGTCTTTCATTGGTTGAATAACGAGACATTTTAAACAAAATACCGACATATAATTTGCGACAGATCCGCTAACATCCAGCAACATTTGTCCAGAACAACAATCGAAAAAAAGGTGAATAGCCTGAGAGATGAAATTCGTCGCGAACATTATGACTAAATCAGGTTGATCAATTTTCACCACAATCTGTATAAAAATATTGTATGAAATAATTTTTAAATAGGCTTTTTATCAAAATTATTGATAAAGTCATACTAAATAACTTTTTCAAGGTTTCGTGGAGTAATTTTTAATAATTCACCATCACTCCTTGAAAACATAAAATCATCGCTGAAACTCCCATTGTAAAAGTTAAACAAGTCGCAAAACATGATTCGACGTTGTTAGTGAATCTAGAACAAATAATTTAAACAAATTTTATTTTTAAACGCTTCAGTCATTAGCATCCTTGAGTATGACATTGTAATAATTATATTTTGATATATTTTTTATTATTTCTCATATGTAATTTGAATATAAATACGTACACAATTATATCATTGTATAAATTTATGCAGGATATAGTTCCTTTTTCTATTCTTTTATAATCCTCCTCAGTAAAAATTTCATTTATGTCACTGCTTTTCACAAGATTCTTCAGTCGATATCTACCAAAATTTTAGTGAAAAGTAAAATCAAGTTTTTAAATCTAATATAATTTATAAATTTGCATGCATATAAACATTACCCTAAGACTAGAAACATCGCGTTGACATGTTTTATAAAAAGGTACAGCATCATATCGAATGATATTGATGTGCCAATACAGTAGACTCCTGCGACAGTTGAGTGACAAAAAATAAAGTAATAATTTTCCTCTTTCTCAAGAAAAACGTAATTCACATCATATACAAAATTTTTTGTTCGTGATTCGTTCAGTGGCATAATAAAATCCAAGCCAACTGGTACCAACGTCGTAAAACAATATAAAACCGTTGAAGAAGCCATTAGGACTGAAAATTATTAAACTAAAAGGAATATTTTATGTAAATAGGCTAGGCCACTTCTAATCTACAGAATTCCTTTAACCGAGGTTTACCTACACTTAACGAAATCTTGGGAAAAAGAACGAAGAACCCTCGCAAAGTGGGAGGAAATGCACTCTCATCTTTCAAAGAAGTATGGACCCTTTAATTCTGATCCGATTGGATGTTATTTAAACAAAAATGAAAGTGCATGAAATTCTGAAGGGCTTCAAGCTAGGAACTTTTCTCTTCTCTATTTGTTTATTTCCAACACTTTCACCCAAAATACGAAAGAAGTTAAGTTTTTTACTAAACAATTTTTTATGATGTAATAAGAACTTAGGATCGAATTAGGATGGGACTTACGTAATAACTGGACTCTCCACCTTACGAAGACTTCGCTAATTATTATCGACTTACAATCTTACGACATTTTGCATCCGTAAAAGTTTCAGGCGATGAATGGACACTGGGTGTTTGCAATGCTAGAGGGATGATTGATCTTAAGGAAAGACAATCACGAGAAACAATGCACGTAAGAAAGCTAGATATTTTATATAGACCTGAAACAAAGAAGAATGTATGCGACAGTAGCATGATAGAAAAAGGTGAGTTAAAAACGAACAAGAACTATGGTCAGGAGTGGATGGTGAATCACATGCTAGCCAAGGAGTGGGTCTGACTATGAATGAGACAGGCAGACAGCATATTAAGAATAAGCACAAATTTGCATCGCCCACATTATTGTGGGCTAGAATGAATGTAAGAATCAGAATATTACTTGTCATAGCGTGCTACGCCCCACCCAGTTGATGATTAAAGGTACGAAGTAAAAGACGCTTTCTGGGAAAGCACCTCCAAAGTTCACCCCCAAAAACGCGCATGTTGGTGACGGTAGTGAGAACGTTTTCGCTAACAGGTGGTGAAAGTGTTTTACATAATTTGTGTGGAAGGGGTGTGCAAAAAAAGGTATTCAGGAAGAAGAAGAAAGGAATGGTGAAGCCGTGGTGGCATGGAAAATGTAAAAAGATGAAAAAAAGGTGAAACGGAAGTACAAAAAGTGCAAAGAGGGAACTGTGAAAAGGATGGAGTACGTAGAAATGAGAAAGGGGTTTAGCTTCATGTGAAAGAAGAAAGACCAGGAAGAGGAGAGTGATCTGGAAGAGGAGTTAGAGAACGTTAAGACAGAGGGGTACGTATGGAAGATAATAAGTAGGTTTAGGAAACGTAGGCTGCAGATAAGCGAGAAAATAGGGGGTGAGAAGTGAAGAGAATTTTGAAAAGAAGCATTTTAGGACACAGATTCACGGAAAAGTGATGAGGGGAATAGAAGGATAAGGGAGGCAGCGGGGGAGGAGTTAAACGACGAGGAGATAGAGAAGCAAATAAGGAAGTTGAGTGGGTCTAAGGCAGCAGGACTGGACGGGGTAGAGACGCACCGTGGCGATTTAACACACAAGAGGTGAGTGAGAGGCTGAAGGGAATAGTGAAGAAAGTACGAAGGGGGAGGGATTCTCAAGAGGATGGGGGGAGGGGATTTGCCACTGTATAAAAAAGGGGATTAGGGTAGGAAGGAAAATCATAAAGAAATGACGCTAATGAATACGGCTTACAAAGTATGCGCGATGGTGTTGGCGGATAGGCTGCGGAAGCATGTCGAGGGAAAGGAATATTGCCGGAGACGCAGGCAGGCTTTAGGGAAGCAGGAGCACTAACGACAATATTGACGTCTTGTCGCATGTGGTGGATGGAGAATTAGCGAAGAAGGGTTCGAGAGTGTACGCGTTTTTTGTGGATCTCAAAGACGCGTTCACTTTCGTGGATAGGGGGAGGTTGTTGGAGGCGATGAAGGAGAGAAGAGTGGAAAGAGGCCTGGTCGAGAGTATAAGGAAGGTATGTGAGGAGACGAGAGATAGGGTGAGAGGAGAGGAGGGAATTTCGGAGGATTTCTGGATGGATAAGGAGTTGAGACAAGGATGTCCTTTACCCAAAGCTTTTTGCGATTTTAATCGCGGGTATGGAAAGTAAGCTAGCGGCCGGAGTGGTAGGAGGAGTTAGGGTAGGAGAGGTTAGGGTATTTTCTCTCGCATATACAGATGACATGGTGCTTCTAGCAAAGAGCGAGGAAGCCTTAAAGGAGATAATGAAGAGGTTGAGAAGATATCTGGACAAGAATAGGGTAGAGTTGAATGCGGAAATGTCCAAGGTTATGGTGTTCAGGAAAGGAGGTGGAAGGGATAAGGGAGGTGAGTGGAAGTGGAAGGAAAAGGCAATGTAGGAGGTGAAAGATGCTGTGAACTTAGGCTTCCTGTTTCGGAGGAATGGGGAGTGGATGATCATATGAAAGAGAGAGTGAGAAGAGCAAATGTGGTGATGAGGCAAGTGTGGGGACTGGGAAAGTAGTTGTTCACAGATGATTTCGGAAGGAGAATGAAATTGTTCGAATCGCTAGTGATGAGTGTCTTACTTTATGAAGTGGAGGTGTGGGGTGGAAGGAAAGTGAGGAGGTGAATAGTATACAGGAGAGGTATGTTAAGTGGACACTGGGGTGGGCAAGGAACATGCTTAATTATATTGTCAGGAGGGAGACGGGGAGAACAAGTTTAGGGATTATAGCAGGAAGTCGGGCGTGTAAATATGAGAAAAAATTTTATAAGAGGGGGGAAGTAAGTTGGTGAGGGTATGTTGATGGGAGAAAGAGTACAAGAGAGGGGGTGCGAAGACGGATATTGAAAGGAAAAGTTATTTTAGAACGAATGCACTGCAGATGGATGATGTGAGAATGATGCACGAAGAAGGAAGGAATGTATATGAGATTGTTAAGAAAAACGGCATGGAGAGAGAAGTCAGCAGGGGAGGAGAGAATAAGAGAGTCAAGGTAAAACAGGAACTATGGATAGATTATGCCAAGGGAGAAAGTACAATATTTGTATGAGAAAGGAGAGAAAGGAAGTCAGGAGATTATAGCGAGGATGAGATATGGGTTCATGGAGGGTTTTAACCGGTTCTGGCTTTCTAGAAACAAGAGGATGGAAAAGAGGTGCAAAGAGATGGAAAGGAGTGGGATTAGAATGGAGGTATTGATGCATGAAAGGGGGGATAAAAGGGCAGTCGCATGGGTGAAGGGGGTGGTGGGTGAAATGTAGAAGAAGAGAAGGAAGGAGGAAGAGGAATGGAGATGAAAAGATTGTAAATAAAGCGAAATATAAATATTGTAAATAGTAGATGAGTATGCATTAGTTATAAGACGCTGAGGCAGAGTTTGGCAATGTGAGGCTTTTGATTTTGAAGTACGATTCATCGTTTATCAATTATTAGAAAAAAAATTGATGTGATGGAATACCTATTGAGTGAAAAATGGACACCCAACTGGGACTAAGTCGACATTTAACTATGATGTTTGAAGAAAGCAAAGCACACATGTTTTATTGTTTATTATTGTAGACAACTGAATTCTTGTTACGAAAATACCTAATACGTTGTCAAACAAAATTTGTTCACATTCTCATCCTGTAAGGAGAAGGTATCAGTTTTATATAAAATTTAACAAAGATTTTGACAAAGATCTGTCTTTAATTTTGTTTTTTATTCTTCAAATGGTTATTTGTTTATATTGTTTGCGTTTTATATCATAAATCGTTACTTCTGATGAAAGACATGAAAAGTCATCTAATTTCAAAGAAGATACAAAATTTTAAAGCAACTTTAGGTTATGCTCATATTTTTCATCGGATGTCGGTTATTTTGAACAAAAAAAAACTCCCTTGAAAAGAAGATTAAAAAATTGTTTCTCATGTCATGTTAGTTGTTTTAGTCTAAAATTGCTATTGTCAATAAAAAAATCTTAAGATTTCAAAGAATATTTAGAATTTGTCAACAATAATAAAGTATATTGATGTAATAATAATAGAGCACGTCAACTTTTTCTGATGAAATGGGTTATTTTAAACAAAAACTATTTGATTAGAGAAATGAAACTTACAATCTTAAACAACTTTAGGTTCTGTCAGTGTTTTTCGTTAGTTAAGATATCAATTTTCATTGATTATCAAAAATATTGTCCTTGTTTTTCTTTTCTATAATGTGGTAGATCATATAAAACGTATTAAATACACAAATTTTGTATGAATATTAATTTCCTATTTTAATTTAAAAATTGCATGAGCCAAAAAGTGTTTGTTTTATAGTTTCATGAACAATTCTTGTGAAAGAATATTTAAATTTGAGATTTTTTAGAAACTGACAAAATTTATAAAAATTTAATTTGCTATATTTTACCAAATTTTTTCGAAGGCAGATTATTTTTAGAAATATCTGTAAATGATACTTAATAATTTTTTACTTATTATTGTAATTAAATGTCATTCATACATTAATACGAAGTAGTTTCATCTTATGAAAATATATACAGATAATTGTCCCGTAAAAAAAGTCACTTTCTTCATACTTTGAGTAATAGTTTTGTAAATAAACAAATTGAGAATACATGAATGTCGCTAAGGGTCAGATAAAGAAATCTGAAGATAGAAGCTTCCTAACTTTTCATGAGTTACTTCTTTAAATTAGATTTCAAAATAATCCTAAACCTTGATAAGATCCAGAAATATATTTGATAAAAAAAGCATTTATTTAAAAAAATATTATATAAAGTAAGCAAATTTTCATAGGGTTAAATGAACTATTACAAATATAGTAAAATAGGACCACTTTTCCTTCCTCAGCAGATCGAATCAGAATTTGTTCTTCCTCCTCAGAATTTTTTTTAATCGTTTGAAAACTATTCCTGATATCATCTAATAGAGTTGCCATCTGAAAAAAAGAAAAAAGTTAAGAAAAAGATATAATATACCTATAAAGTCTTGCTTAAATGTTGTACTGCCAGGGTGTCTACTCAGATCCAGGAAAAAAATCCCTGACAATTCCAGGTCTTTTTCCAGGTGTCTCAATATTTTCCTAGGTATAATTTCTTATAGTACGAAGCCATTCAAGTATGTTTTTTTAATTTTTATAAATGAATCCAACAATTTGAATAAAAATTAAATTACATTCTTGTTTTATCTTTATATAATTAAAATTCAGTTCATATTCAAAATATTAATATTTTCAATAAAATTATATTCTAGGTTGGTACAAGCTACGTAAACCCCAGCAAAGTAAGGTGATTTGTCATGAAAATAGGGAAATGTACTCTGCTAAGTAAAATTAATGTGTGTTGTTATACCTGACTCGAATACAGCGATACTCTTTTATTGATAGATTTAAAACACTCTCGCAGACGACGTTTATTTATTCAGTAGGCAACCATTTAAAAATTTTAATAACTATTAGACCTTAGGCTAAGAGAAGGAGGAAATGGCTCGCCATACCGCAGCGAATGAAGGTACTATGTTTTCTCACGCAGCAGCATTAGACCTTAGAGTAAGAGAGAGAGGGGAAATAGCGCGCCTCACCGCTTTGAAAGAAGGTACTGTGTGACGTAACATCAGTAGCGACATCGTCAAGGCGACTGGAGGCAATTCAGTGTCTCCAGAACAGTGTCTC
>JAWWEA010059418.1:0-10021 GCA_035222095.1 Andricus quercuspetiolicola | reverse complement strand
AACCTCGGGGCCTTTCCTCTATCCGCAACCCGAGGACGCGCTACGTAGTGGTGATAGGTACCCACCAAGTAGTTCTAAATAGATATACATATATTAATTGAAGCGAACAAAATATAATATTATACTTATATTTTACTTACGTTTGACTTCGTAATACCAATTTTTCTTCTTCTTACATAATTCGAAGTGAGCAGGTTATACTTCTTCTTAGGTATGACAGATGAGACAAAACCGACAAAGTAAACGAACTAAAACGGTTAACGTTTGATTTCGTAATAAGAATTTGTCTTCTTTTTAACCGTTGTAAACAATTCATAATAAGGTTTTACAACTTCTTAATTGAATACGGGAGACAAAGGCAAAATTGAAGGTGGAAAATTAAAACTTCAAGCACTCTTAGTGCACACTCGCACTGAAGCGGTTAATACACCGACAACGACACTCAACGACGAATTCGAATTGACAAATCGACATGGGGAAAAACTGAATGACGTAATTTATCACTTGTACATGTTTTTTGCGTGAGATGAAGTACGTCTTTTACGTCGAAAACCCCTCACTTCAAACGAATTTTAAGATTCCGACGTAAAATACATAGAAAATTACTGTATAAAAATATGTAAAATACGTCAGGTATTTTACTTACTCATCCCTGATGGCTCACAGGAGTGCGCGCCTTCGTTGGTAGGTGTTTGGCATGTTGGGCGTTGGCTCAGCTCAGTGGTGACTAATTCATGATCATGTGACTAATGTAAGACTCAGCTCGCAAGTTTTTCTGTTCGCTTTATATTAGTTAAATAGTAAATATCGTTGAGTTTTGTCCATTGTGTACAGGAAAAAAATGCCGTCGTCGGATGATAGCGATAATAACTTGGATAATCACGATAACATGACCACTACACCAGAACCACAATACCTGCTTCATCGGTTTTTCAAATCTAAGAAGCAAGATTTTGCGCATGTTTGTGATGTAAAAAACCTTGTGATCTCTGACGTCAATTGAAGAGATTGAAAAATATCGATTTAAACCAAAAAATTATTCGATTATATCGACGGTGATGCACGGTGAATAATTTTTTCTTTCCCGATTTTGCTAAAAGAACTTTAAAAAACAGGTCTAATTTAAATAAGGCATTTTTTTAATTCGCCAATAACGCTTTGGTGAGTCCCCTCCGTTCCTCTCAAAACGTGACGCCCTTGAATTGAAATTATTAAATTTTAAAGGTTTTATAATTGCAAAAACGTATAATTTTGTTATCTCAAACACTTGTGCAATGCAGTTATTTACTTCAAATCGTTTTTAGTCGTAAATTGTGGTCCAATGAATAAGAAAGACAGTCAATAAAAATGTGGAAAGTCTCTTAAGCTTGCACGGTCATTTTTGTATAATTTCTATTTAAAATGGTTTCAATTAAAAATCACGCAATGCTCGAATTTAATAATTACTTCATTTCATAAACTTTAGACTTTAAGTTAGTTTTCAACATTTAAGCGTTTAAATCTTATAATTCTGACATTCTTATGCATGTCTATATGAAAATCAAAATAATGTTTAACGCTTTACATTTGTACAATTTTTAATTCTGTAATGTAAAACTGTACCGCTTTTAACACTAAGATCTAAATTCCTTCGTTCCAAATGCTTCGTAATTGAAATTTTGGTAATTTTTTTGTAATTCTTTATATGGTCGTTTTTAATTGAATGCGCTTTTAAATGCAAATTGATAAGAATTTCTTATTGCACATTTTTTGTACGCACATCAAGGCAAAATAAATGATACTTCTTGGCTGCTTTCTATAAAGGAAGAGGCTACTTTATTGCAATGTTTTTTTTTACCTTAAATGAAAATTTGGTGTGTAGTGTCTGGAATTTTGAATTGTGGTCATTTTTTGAACAATTTCCTTGCAGAATTTTGAACATTTGAGCTTCTTGCTCTTCAAGTTTGTAGGTTGTCGCTGTAAAATTAAAATATTCTGTCCTACAGGTTGAGAGTAACCTCATCTAAATTTTAATCAAAATTGAGATTTGTATATCTTTGTATTCGTCTCAGGCCTAGCGGATCCCGGGAACGGAACCGTGTGACCGTAAAGTGACCGTTCCATTCACTGAGTCCGCTACGGCATATTTGCATCTTACCTTTACACCATTACCTTTTTACACATTTATATTTATTTGTTTGTATGTATGTATTCATGTGTTAAAACATTACAAATCGAAAGCTGTCTGGGGCAACCCGACGCACAATATTGAACGTCAAGTTCTCGTACCGAAGAAGAAATAATCCATTTAATGGAAAATATTTGAATCGGAGAATTTAAGAATGCAGATTCACGCGAATTGCGCTCTATCGGTTTGTTAAATTTTTAATCGGTCTCATAAATTTAATCATTTTAATTGGTGTCCATACAGCCACCACCAATTCAAGCAAATTTCGTTGAATTATTTGTCTTTTTTTAAATTGGAACAGCCGGGACGGCATTTACTGGCTAAGTTTCTCAACGAGATTTTCCTGAATTGGTGGTGTCTGTTTGACGGATGATTGAAATGAATAAAATTCGCGTGCATCGGCATTCTTAAATTCTCATATTGAAATAATTTCCATTTAATCGATTCTTTTTTCCTACTTTTAATTCTTAATTCTTCAACACATGAATAAATACATAAATATAAATGTGTAGAAAGATGAAAAAAGTGTTAAGTTCTATGTGAAATTGTGAACAAATGTGAAAAAGGATGAAAATGTAGTTCACTTTACGGCCACGCAATTGCATAATCATTCCATTCACGCAGCGCGTTAGAGCATTAGGCTGCACCTAATGTTGTTGACTAAAAATGGAAATTATTCATAATAATTATTTGCAAAGAGGATGTAAGTAATTGAAACTTAAAGTGTATTAGCTTAAGTATACCGCAAAACGGCGCAACGCATAATGTTCTCAAAAGGGCGCATCTCGGAGAATTCTGGTAAATTGGCCTTTTTGCGTCCTCAAAAATCGGATAGCTCACGGATATGCGTCCTTTTCGAGAGAAGCGTGTCTTTTCTTATAATTTATGATGAAAATCTCGTTAGATGTAAACGCGCAACGTAGATGTAACAAAATTTGAGCTTATCTTTCTTATAGCCCTTTTATAACTACTACTACTTGCGCACTTTGAACGTAACTCAATTTTTTTAAAGTTTTATTAACAATTATAGAAATTTTGAAATAATTTGTGTACCAGTCAGTAAAGACGGAATAATATAATTGCTTAGAAACGATGTACAGCTTCTTGAAAAGTTCCATGCACTGCCGCGGTTTAACAAAAAATTCTTTAATATCTTTATTCGAAATGAAATTAATTTATTTAAAGTTTCCTTTGAACTCCAATACAATTCATGATTCTGATAATCGTAAAAATATGTCAAAGTAAAGTAGTGTAATGAGGATGGTAAAAAGTATATTCCAAGGTAATAAAATTAAATGAGAATCTGTTTTTTCTCTCCTTTTCAAGAACTATATTTTTGTTCCTTTCATGAAACAGGAACTATAAATTCCCAGTACATGTACCTCCTTCAAAAAATTTTATACAAAAGCAACCAAATGAAAATAAATTAAGAAATGATTAAGGAAATCTTCTTCCTTCTTTCTCTATGGCAGGAAGTATCTCCGACCTACAGGAGAAAGTACAAGTCCATGAAAGTGGTGTAAAATCGCGATACAAGTTTCTTAAGCACTCCAATGATAGTTCCACAGAGAGTGAGGTAGAGGAACTTGATGAAAAACTTTCGAGCCAGGTATAGCTATATAAAAATCTTCTTGATAATCCTGGAGCTGACGCCATTTTTCATTTATCGTTTTCTACCTGTTGCAATTTATCGTATTATCTATTTTTTATGTAAAACATACGAAAGTGACAGTCTGTCCTCCCCCCTCCGGTTTTAGTATATATTTTTTGTAGTTGAAATTGTTAAAAAAGTGGATGACTTACATGATATTCTACTGTTTGGCTGTTAAGGTAAAAACACTCGAACATGCACTTGACAGATGTTTTTTCGGGTTGCAAGTTGGCGCTAGAGTCCAAAATTGTCAATTTTTTGGGAAGTGGGTTTATCATTTTCTACCGTCTGGCTGTTTGAGGACCAGTTATTTTTCTTAAAAAATACTGGAAAGTACACTTACCAAACGTTTTGTCCGGTTGCGAGATAGCGCTACAGTCGTTCAAAGTTTTTTTTTTGCATAATAGTGTAGCGTCTGTCTGGTGCATTTTATAAGATTAGGTCATTCATTCAACATAAAATGTCGTCAGCTTCCGGAATATGAGCAAATTGTAAGAATATAAGGTTGGCTTACCACTGAATTATTACATTTTTTCAAAAGAAAAAGGTACTCACTAAGAACGCCAAAACGAATCAAGATAAAAAAATCAGCAGCAAAAACTAGACTCACACAAAGCTTTATCACTGCTCGGTAACCCATCTCCTAAAAACAAGAATATTAGTGAAAAGAGCTTGATAAACTGTAGTGGGGAAAGTTCGTCGCTCATTAGACTTAACAGAGGATGATGATGACGAAGCACGAGAGATGACACAACTTGAGAAGCTTAAAAGAGAACTAGCAGAGTCACGAAGAGAATTAGAGGAAGTAAAGACAAAAAAATCACCAATTAAAAGAAAACTTGATTTCCAAGACCGTAAGTACACTAATTCTGACTTTTCTCTTTTTATTTTTGTTGAACTTGAGATTATGTTGTGTATTTTTTCATAGAGACGGATGAGGAAATTTGTTCTCCTCAGCGCAAGCTTACAGAAGAATATAAAGGATTGAAGAAATTTAATTCATACCATCGCCGTAATATTCGGGCAATCATAGATTCACCATCAGATGACGGTATGCAAGATATAGAATTTATTATAATCACCGTGGCAAATTTCGTTCAGAAGAACATCGTAACTTGTAACTGCTTACTTTTTTACAATAACGATATTTTGAAAGAGATTTACGTGCAAGATGCAAAATAAAGACACTGTTAATTATCATAATTGTTTATTCTAGGATACGCTAAGCTTGTGGAAATGCTCAATTTTTTATTTCAGTGACGTGGTTAAAATTTCTTTAAAGGCAATGTTTCTATCAGATGACTTTGTCGAAGATTCAACATTAGACGTGTCGGCTTTAAAGAGATATAAAGCCTTGATTGGAGAAACAAAGAAGTGAAAGGAAGTTCGCATAACCATCTCCCTTAAATTTTAACTTTAGGCTAATTCCATTTAATTTTGCCGAAGTCGGTTGCGGCCTAATTTTTAAAAATTTGAATCCTAAAACTGAAATTCGACTAGTTGAAATGAAATTGAATGAAATCAGACATATTTAGTAGTCTTTAAACTTTTATATAATGTGAGCAAAAGAACCTTCATATAAAATAATGGGAAAAAATTGTATTTCAAAAATAACGAAAACGTAACCATTTTTCAACACTATCGAAGCGTTATTGAAATCGCAGTGTTTAAATTTTTTCCTGAATCGTAGAACAGAATATAAAATATTTTTCAAAAGTGGACGGGCCTCCAACCGCTTCGGTTTGAGAACGTTTAATATTGTTTTTTATCCCGACATTTAGCTAAAACCTGATTCTTATAAATCGCTAAGGCATGAATTTCTTATTGCAAAACGTATGTGCATAATCACCACCAGATTCAAAGGTATTTAAGTTTTATTTTATACTTACGGTTATATAGTTATAGTTTGTGTTGGGCGCACATATTGTAAAGTGAACGCGGTTTTTCCACATGGAGTTCTATGTGGAAATTTATTATTGGAAATCTATGTGATTATAGTTTTGTGTTGGTGCAAATATTACAAAGTGAACTCGGTTTTTCCACATGGAACTTTATACTTGGAAATCTACGTGGATTTCTATGTGATCGTTTTTTTTTGGTGCAAATATTACAATGTCAACTCGATTTCTCCACGTGGATTTCTACGTTAAATTAATACTTGGAAATCTATGTGATTTTCCACGTGGTTATAGTTTGTGCTGGTTCAAATATTATAAAGCGAACTCGGGCTTTCTACATGTATGTACATTTATACGTACATTTCCACGTGGTCACAGTTTTTTGTTGGTGAAAATATTACAAAGTGAAGTCGGGTTTTCCACGTGGAGACCTACGTAAAGAAATCTCTGTTTTTCCACATGGAATTTTACGTGGAAACTTTTACTTGTAAATCTACATGGATTTCCACATGGTTATAGTTTCTGTTGGGTGCAAATATTGAAAAGTGAACTCGGTTTTTCCACGTGCAGATCTACGTGGAAAGTTGAACTTGGAAATCCACATGGATTTCTAAGTGGTAAGAGTTTGTCTTAATGCAAATATTACAAAGAGAAATCTGTTTTTTCACATGGAGTTCTACGTGGAAATTTTTACTTGTAAATCTACATTGGTTTCCACGTGGTTATAGTTTCTGTTGGGTACAAATATTGCAAAGTGAACTCGGTTTTTTCAAGTGCAGACCTACGTGAAAATTTATAGCTGGAAATCTACGTGTTTATAGTTTCTATTGCATGCAAATATTACAAAGTGAACTCGGTTTTTCCACGTGCAGATCTACGTGGAAATTCGAACTTAGAAATTCACGTGGATTCTCACGTGGGTGTAGTTTGTGTTGGTGAAATATTACAAAGTAAACTTTTTTCCACGTGGGAATCTACGTAAAAATTTATACTGGGAAATCTACGTGGTCATAGTTAATGTTGGTGCAAATATTACAAAGTGAATTTGGTTTTCCCGTGTGGAATTCTACGTGGAAGTTTGAACTTGTGAATCTACGTGAATTTCTACTTGGTTACAGTTTCTGTTGAGTGAAAATATAACAAAGTGAACTTATGGTTTCCACGTGGAACTGTATATCTGGAAATCTACGTGGATTTCCCCATGAAATACACTCGCTGACTTACAATATATCACTAATGTTCTGCGTAGATTTCTACGTACTCATAGTTCGTGTTGGTGTAAATATGACAAAGTGAACTAAGGTTTTCCACGTGGATTTCTACGTGGAAGTTTGAACTAAGAAATCTACGTGGATTTTCGCGTGTCTGTAGTCTGCGTTGTCGTAAATACTACAAAGTCAACTCGGTTTTTCGACGTGGAAGCTTATACTTGAGAATCTACGTGAATTTCCACGTGGCTATAGTTTGCGTTAATGCATATATCACAAAGTAAACCCGGGTTTTCCACGTGAAAATGTATACCTTGACATGTACGTGGATTTCTACGTGTTCATAGTTTATGTTGGTGCAAATATTACAAAGTGAACTCGGGTTTTCCACGTGGACATTCATAACTGGAAATCTTCGTAGTTTTCCACGTGGTTATAGTTTTTGTTGGTGCAAATATTACAATATGAACTCAGTTTTTCCACATGGAATTCTCTGTAGAAATTTGAAATTGTAAATCTACGTGGATTTCAACGTGGTCATAGTTTATGTTGGTGCAAATATTACAAAATGAACTCAATTTTTTTCACGTGGACATTTATACTAGAAATCTATGTGGTTTTCCACGTATTTATAGTTTGTGTTGGTGCCAATACAAATTGAACTCGGGTTTTCCACGTGGAGGTTTCCGTAGAAATGTATGCTTGAAAATCTACGTGAATTTCCACGTCTCTATAATTTGCGTCAATGCATATATGTATTACAAAGTAAACACGGGTTTTCCACGTGAAAATGTATGTAATATAAATGTGGTAATCTACGTGGATTTCCACGTGGAATAAACTTGCCGACTTATAATATACCACTGATGTTCTACGTAGATTTCTATGTGGAAATCTTTCACGTGAAAATCCCACGTAGAAGTGTTTAAATCTACCACGAAAATTTCACGTGTCAATCGACGTAGATTTCAACGTGAATTTTCACGTAGATTTACACGTGGATATTTTCACCCGGGTCTACGTAGTGCGCTATTTCCATATGCGTTTAGCGCGCTACAACACAATAAGATATGTAAATAATTCAATAAATAATTTTAAAAAATTACAAAATAATTATTTAAGAATTGCAAAATTATTATCGATTATTATCAGCGAGTTCACAGCGGCATTCTATTATTACTTGCCACATTTTTCCTATTCCGAAATCAAGTTTATTATTCTAAGGAGAAATTTATTTTTCATCTCAATTGCAGTGATGCTACTGCATTCTCCAATCATTCGGGCATGTCGATAAAAAATTTAAAAAAAAGAAAATCACAAATTGCATTTTTCATTTTAATTTAAAATTCCCGCCAAGACAGATGCGACTTTTACCGACATCGCATTTTCGTAGTACGATCAAGTGCGGTTGAGCGTTCACCGTCACCCAGCTGTTAGTCGACTTCCTGTGCACTTTATGTCGTTGCTACACCACTTTACTCTCATTTTCAGCAGCTGCCGGATTTTTTTCGAAAAACCAGAGATTTACCCGAACTACCGCCACCGCGAAATCCCTTCTGGGGTCCATAAAAATTTCAAAGTGCATTTTTAAAATCTCAAAACCGCATTATCGTCTGCCGTTGATAAGTTTTAAGTACTTCAGAGATTTCGACATTTTTGTGTACCCAGTTCCAACAGTCTTAAAAGAAATCGTGGAATGTGTCCTTATTTTCATCCCGATTTTTTCAATTTTAGTCTTCCTTATTAGAGCGCAGTAAAAATACTCAAATTGTTCAGGTAGAAAAGTGAGGTTAACAAAACTGAATGTAAACTTCGTGTGTCTTGAGGACACGAAGCGACCCAAGGATGACATCTTTCTGCATCCATCTCGCAAGTGCATCGGCATATTTTTGGCACGAGGATATGGCTTCAACGATATGAATCAGTGATAGTTTTGCACCTCCGTGAGCACCGATTGCAAGAACAATTAGCTTAACCGAATATTTTGAGTAAAGTCGTTGCAGCTGTCTTTTAAGGTCTTGATATCTCTCCTTCTTTTCTTTTTCCTTGTCAATTATGTTGTAGTCGGCCGGAGCAGAGGATTCGATCACGAATAGGGTTTGTTTTTCGAAGTCTTGGAGAACAATTACAGGCCTCAAGTGTGAAACGGAGACTGCTGTCCAAAATCGTAGTTCTGGAAAATTTGGCACTTCTCATTTTGGACAATTGGCTCTATCTCCCTTCGAGCTGGGAACTTCTTGACATAGAATGCGGTCATGGTGTACGAAGATGAAAATGGCACCGTTTCGGTGTGCAGAAATGAAACCTGCTGTACCTGAATCAAGCCCTGATGATTTGAGAAAAGCAAAAGTTTACTCTTTCGACAAGGACTGTTTTTCTACTTTTTTGTGAAAGTTTCCGTGCATTTTCTTGTCGATTAGCTGTTTGTGAAAAGTTTTCAGCTTCTGTTTTCTTTACTCCGCCTTTCAAAAGTGAAGAATCTATATAGAGGTAGGATAGTAAATGATAAGGAAGGAACCTTCTTTTACCTCAGGGCCAATCGGAAGTTGCCGAAAAACGAATTAATCCGCAAGCCCTTGAACGCTCGAAACGCACAATTGGCGCGTTGTGTTGACGGTCTTGTCGTAGCGCTCTGACCTTCTCAATCTTTACATGCGTCCCTTGACTCGCATTGTGATTTTAGAAAATAACGTGTCACGAAGAGAAACAGTACAATTTTTTACTATTTATACTATCGTATTCGTGCTGATCGTTGCGTTCTTCGCGATGGACTTCAAACGCTTTTTTCTCGAAACGCACTTTTTTGGGGTGGTCGCCACGTTTCCAGCCGATCTACTAGGCCGATTTCATTCAACTTTTTTTCTAAATGTTCAGAAAAGACTTGGCTATCGTGCGACCCTCGGTTATGATTTTTTATTAATATTTAATAACAATTTGACACAGTAAATGTTGAAGAAACGGAGAATAAAAACGAATCAAATTTCAAATTGTTTTTCCATTAGTCAAAATCGTGTCCTACAACACAATAAATAATTGCGAATATCAAATAAAAATTATTGCAAGAAAAATAATGACTCTCAAACGCTCCTTCCTGTTC
>JAWWEA010059274.1:0-10025 GCA_035222095.1 Andricus quercuspetiolicola | reverse complement strand
TTCAAGTCGCACATGCGCACTTCGTTGCACTATCAGCGCCATCCAGCGGTAGCCCGGGAACTAAATGCGAAAGTCTTCAAAACAATACATTGGAGTGCCACCACTATGGTGATGCTCACAATCAGTATTATTATGCCACATTCATGCCTGATGTGAGCAACAGTCTTCTACCATGCAAACAGTTGCAGAGTATTCACATACACAGTATTATAATGTGTATCACGCTAACAATTTGGAATTATTGGGGTGAAATTTAAATTTGAACCCAATATTAACCAGAAATCTTCTAGTAAATAATTTACTTTAGACCACAGTATAATTTTTTTGATTAAAATTAATAGAAATTTACAGCTCTCTCTCTCTCTCTCTTGATAACATTGCTGCAATAACTTTGAGAAACCTAGTAGCTTGCTTATCAGGTGGCACTGTTTTCAAGGTCAAAGAGATAGCGTACATGCATATTAGAGTAGAAAATTCGTTTGGTTATGCTTTGGTTTTGCTTCTGAGTCCTGTAGTGACCTAGAATTAATTAATTTGTAATATGTATGACTCCAGCCGACATTCTGAACCGACATAAACGAAGTTTAAAAATCACGATAACAGAAAAATTACTGCAATTACTGTAATTTCTATTAATAAATATTACGAATTTTATGGGGCGTATACTTTGTAAACCAAAAATTAATTCAATTTTCTTATCAAAGTTATTCACAAATGTTTCTAAGCATTATTAATAGAAGGAAAAATTAACGCTTTGCTATTACAATGTAATTAAAAATATGTCGAAAAAGAATCTGGAAGTTTTAGGGCCAGTTTTTTTAATTTAGCAGAATTTCAAAAATTTTTGGGATAACTAAATTATTTCTAAAGATGTTTAGAAGTTTTGAAAAGATTCGAAAATCACTTAAATCTCGAGAAAATTTCAAACAAAATGTAGATTTTGGAAGATTTCGAGAAAAAAATTTGAAAGCTTTTCAAAAATTTTAAAGTTTACAGGAAAATCAAGAAAGTTTCTTAATATTCCTGGAAAAATAGGAAATAACTTTTCATTTCGGAAAATGAATTTCAATGAAAAATTGAAAACGATTCAAAAACATTTCATATGAATAAAGCTCAAATTATTCTAAAATTTTCAATAAGAATGTGAAAGTGTTTATGTAGAATTTTAGAAAAAATTCTAATATGTTAAGAGGATTTAAAATTTAAAAAAAGAAGCTATTTTTTTGGAGAAATCTATAAAATATAGTAATATAAACTTGTATAAACTTGTAAAAGTTTTAGGTGAATACAAAATTTTTGTGAAGATCCTAGAAAACGTTTACAAAATTTAAAAAACGGTAATATTTAAAAATAATTGAAGACATTTCAAAAGAGTATCAAAAGAGATTCCGGATGATTTTATGGTAGTTTTTGAAAAATGTTCAAAAGATATGTAGAAGATTAATAAGTTTTAAAAAGATTTCAAAAAAATGAAAACGAAATGTAGATTTTGCAAAATTACAACAATAAAATTTCGAAGATTTTAAGAATTCTCGAAAGGTTTCAATCGAATAAATAAATTATCTTAAGATTCCGACGTAAATTACAATTTTTTTTTTGTTTCGAGAAATTGATTTTCAGATAATATTTGGAAACATTACAAAATATTTCCAAAATTTTCAAAAAAGAATCCGGTAAGAGCAAAAATTTCAAAATTTCGAGAAATAAAAAAAATAAAAAATATTTTTCTAAGTTATTTTTAAAAAAGTCTTTTGCAGTAAAAGTCATAAAGTACTGAAACCCGTATACTTTTTATTTGAAGACCACAAAATTTTTTACGAGATTTATTTTTATTGACTTGTTTTTCCCCAAGCGTCTTCGGAATATAATAAGAATTTTGAAATATTTTTAAAAGCAACTAAATTCAAAATGACATCCGAACTCAACTTAGGAAAATATGCGAAAATAAATACATGAAAATAACCATGATATGTATGCAAAATTTAGGGAAGACATTAATTTTTTATAAATTAAAAAAAACGCATGAAATCATTAATTTTTTAAAATCTCAAAATAACTTCTGTAAGTTTTAAGAAATTCTAATTACCTAATGATATTTAATCATTTGGGGTGTGGTATTATACACTCAGAAAAATGTTTGTTTGAATCAAACAAAGTCTTTCTTTGTTATAGCATTAAACAAATGTTTGATTGATTCAAACAAATATTGTTTTGATTTTAACAAATTTGTTTGATTTGAAGACGCCATTCTTTAACTTAAACAAATTTTATTTGAATCAAAAAAATTCTATCATTAATATAGGGTCAAACAAATGTTTGTTTGACTCAACAAAATTAGTAATTTCTTTGATGGTCTGTCGTCACAAAAAAGCTAAAATTATATGGGATGACATAATTTTGCCTGAAAAAAATCCAAAATATTCAAAAATACCGAAAGTATAATTACCGAACTAGAAAATTTCCAAATTTTCAGACTGCTGAAAAAAATATAACCACCGAAATTATTTACCGACAATATTCAAACATTCTGAGAGTGAATATTGAAACTAGTAAAAATAAGAAATTTCAAATTTCCGAAACTTTGAAACCTGAATCTTAAAAATTTGCAAAAGCTAAAATTCACGAAATTAGAAAATTCCCGAAATTTGTAATTTCCAACAACTTAAATTAGGAAAATCATTTTCATTTCATAGTTTTGACATTCGTTAGAATAATAATACAATAATATCGGTGAGCCGAGGCACTTCCCATTTAACAGGATACTTAAAAAGATAACTAGCCTCGGAGGTCTCATTGCCAATAACAAAATAATCTTCACCTGTCCTTAAACTTGGCATTGAGTCACATTTCCAGGAAAATAAAAATCTTTCCTGTAAAGAATAATAAAGACGATATTTTTGGGAATATTCCAATACATTTGATAATTTATTATATTATTATTTCAAAGGGATTCATATTTAATTTCCGTCATATTTATATTTTAGATTTCAGTATCATAGATATGAAATAGATTTTGCAATGAAAAACCTAAATAAAGAAAACCGCTGTTAAAATGGAAATTTCAAAAGATGATAAATTCGCTAATAGGGAAGTTAACAAGCTCTTTTAAAAAAAAAGTAATTAGGTAGTACTGTACAATCGGTCGGCAAATTGCCGAAGTGACTTTATTGGAAAATACCAGACTCAATCTGCGGTCGGATTCAAAAGATCTGAGCCAATTAAATTTATTTAATTGGGTTTAGTCCAAAAAACTCGAAATTTCAATATATTTATTGTTGGCGACTTTCCTTATTATTTTTATTTCCTTATTTATTATTTAATTTTCAAAATGTGCCATTATTTAATTTGACATTTTACTTCGAGGTTGTCTGCTTCGTGTTTATATGTATATTAGTAGTAGGGGACATTATTAAATTCTTTTTCGTAAGATTACATTCGTGAATAGTAAGTTCATTGCTTTTTTACTTTGAAACAAAATTTTAAGAAAAAATTGAAAAGGTTTTCAAATTATTTCCTGAAATTTCGAAAAAGAATGTACAATATTTTAAAGCAAAAGTTTTTAATTTTGCAAGATTAGAAAGTTTTAAACAAAATTTCTAGCATGTTTAAGAGATATTTAAAAGTTTACAAAAGATTCAAAAATAATTGTAAACTTGAAAAGATTTTTAAAAAAATCTAAAAGAAGGTAACGATTTTTGAAGATTTCGAACGAAATGTTTAAATACTTCTTAAAAATGCGGAAACGTTTCTAGAGCATAATAAAATATCTTAAGATTTATGGAAATTATTTCTCGCAGAATATTTAAAAAACATTTCAAATATTCCAAAAGATTTCCGAATTTTCAAAAAATCATCAGATAGATTTTGAGACAACTTTTTGATGAATCTTATGTTTTTTTTTAATTTTAGGACAAATTCGAATCATTTAAGTACATTGATCAGACACAGAAGTTTAAAAAGACTAAGAAATAATTTGAATATGGAAATATTTCAAAACATTTTAAAGAAAATATGGATCTTTGAGGGTTTCGAAACAAGATTTAGAAGCGCCTTAAAAATTTTGAAAGGTTGCAAAAGGGTGAAAATATTTTCTTACGATTCTTGGTAAGAAATAGCCTTATTTTTTATTTTCAAAACGTGAGATTGTGCGATTTGACATTTTATTTTGAGGTTGTCTACTTCGCGTTTATATAGTAATGTAAAGTTCTTTTCCGTAAGATAAAATTCACAAATAACAAGTTTTCATTGCTTTGTTTTTTCTAAACAAAATTTTAGGAGAAAATTCAAAAATGTTTCAAATGATTTCCCAAAACTTCGAAAATGAATTTAGAAGATTTCAAAAGAAAGTTTGCAGTTTTGCAAGATTACAAAATTTTAGAAAAAATTCCAGTCACTTTAAGCGATGTTTGGATTTTTGTACAATTTTCTAAATCTTTTCAAATGTTTCAAAATATTTTTGGGGCGACTGGAAAATCCCGAATAATAAAATTCTCAACAATTTACACATTCACCGAATTTGAAAATTCCCGAATAATAAAATTCCAGACAGAATATTGTCGAATTATAAAACATACAGACTAGAAAATTCCCGAATTTAAGTAACTAAAAAAATGGTCTCTTAATAAATATTATTTATTTATTAAAAATAGAATAATGTAATATTTTTACCGTAAAAAATCTTTCTTATTATTTAAATGTTTTTAAAATTATTGTTTAGATTTAAAATAACAATAATTGTATAAAAATTTTATAGGAAAATAAATTTAAAAACACGTGCGCTTTAAACAAAACAAACTTTACAGAATTCAATTCAGCACTGATTTATCTCGAAGTTCCTTATTATTTATTTTTTAATTAATAATTCGATATTTGATAACGTTTTGTAATTCAAAAAAAATTTATTTCGGAAAAATTTAAACATTAAAGTTTTTTCTTTGATATAAATATTTATATATTTTATTTTTGTCAAATATTTATCAAAAAACAATTTTTCCAATTGTTTAAATTCGGGAATTTTCTAGTTCGGATAATTTATGATTCGGAAATTTCCTGTCGGGAATTTTCAAATTCAGTAACATTACAGATTTTTGGAAATTTTCCAATTCGAAACTTTCATATTTCGAGAATTTTATAATTTCGGGAATTTTACAGGGACGGGAATTTCATTCTTGGCAAGGGGCGACTGAAGAATCCCGAAAAGTAAAATCTCCGACACTGTAAACTTCGCCAATTGCAAAATTCCCGAATAATAAAATTCATGAAATTATGAAAGTGCCGAAATATAAATCTCCCGAATTGAAAAATTCACGGGTAATAAAATTCCTGACAGAATATAATATTACCAAATTTGAAAATTCTCGAAGAATAAAATCCCCGACGGAAGCTTGTCGAATTATAAAATATCCGAACTAGAAAATTCCTGAATTAAAACAACTGAAAAAATTGTTGTTCTTCAAATATTATTTACTGAAAAAACAATAACAATATTTTTTCGTCAAATACATTTTTTAATGTCTAAAGTAAAAATACAAAATTAACTCTCAAAAATAGAATTTTCAATTTTAAAAAATAATAATAATGCAGGTAAATTTCGATACAAATCAGTGCTGAATTGAACTGTGCAAAGTTTGTTTGAAAAATGTTACTAGTTTTTTTATTACTAGGTTCGAAGAAAATTCAGAGATACATTTTTTTCGTTTGAAGCGCACTTGGTTTTTAATTTATTTTTAAGTAAAATTTTTATACTATTATTGTTCTTTTGAATTCAAACAATAATTTTTAAAAATTTAGACAAAAAAAATTTAGATAAAAATATTTGATTATTGTACTTTTAATAAATAAATAACTTAAAAAAAATTGTTTCATGTTTAAATTTAGGAATTCTTTACTTCGAACATTTTGTCGGAAATTTTCCAATTCGGGATTTTTAAATAGCAACAATTTTTTATTCTCGGAACTATTAGGAAATTTTACAATTCGGTAATATGATAGTGTGGGAGACTTCATTTTTTGCGATTTTTCAGTCATTCCTTTCGGAATTTTTCAATCATCCCATATTCTTATACCTTCTCTAAAAATTATCTAATTGTTGAAAATATCTTTCAAATATCTTTTAAAATGATTCCAGTTATTCCTAAAATTTTCGTAAAATCCTCCAAAAATAATTATCTCAAAAGCTTACAGATTTTTTCTGCAATTTTGTAAATCTTTTGAAAAATTTTGAAATATTTTGAAACGATCTCTTAAAGTTATGCACTTTTTTGAAATAAAGAATCATTTTAAATCTTCTTAGAAATCTAAAAAAGAAATTCTTTTTTTAAATCTTTCAAAATTCTTGAGAAGCTCCTATTGTTTTTTGTTCGAAACATTCAAGAACCTCCAACCTATTCGAATTTTTCCTAAATTAATCATAGCTCAATTGTTATTTATAAATTAAAATTCAACACTTTTACTCTGAAATTACAAATCTAAAAGATAGAAAAATTATAATTGTAGTATTCAAAGTTTCAATTTATCCCACTAAAGTTGTGACAATTCAGTTTCGAGTTGCTTAACATTGAAATTTGTTCTTTTTTTCAATTTGAAAATTCCAAATTAAATGGGTTAAAAATTGAATATTTTGTTCTAAAACAATACTTCAATAAGATTTTGAAATTGAATAAAGGCACTCCTGATTTTTAATAGTCCTGCTTTCAAATTTTTCTGAAGTATTACGATTTTAATCGTTTTAAGATAATGATTCAAGTATTAAAGGGAGCTCATTTCTAACCCTACAACCTTGAACGATTTGAATTTGTAACTAAATAATTTGAAATATTTCAATCTAGAATTATCGAAAACATTGAATTCAAAAATTCTTGCATATTTAAATAACTTTAAATTTCAACTTATTCAATATACTGAATACTACAAATTTGAAATGTCTCAACTATTGAGGTTTTGAATATTTTTGAAATTGCGATTTTATAACTTTGCTTCTTTTTACTTCCTTCTACTCTAAAACAGGTATTAGATGGCAGAAAGTTATTTCTCACACACAAAAAAGTGTTAAAAAAAGGTTTCAAGAAAGTTTTAAGAAGCTTAAAAAAAGCCATAGGTTGAATGGTTCAATATATAATAAAAACGCTAACAAATTTGAAATTAGTCTACTTTTTCATGTTTGCCCTACATTTATTCAATTCTGAAGGTTAAAAATTACAATTGTAAAAAAATAAATACAATACAATATATCAATTTATGAATACTTTAAACCAAAACCATGTATATACTTCAATCTAAATGCAGCTGAAAACATTGCATTTCAAATGTGTTGAATTGAAGACATATTTCGAAAAGAAAACTGAAAGCAGAGAATTGACTTTCAAAAGAAGCAACCAAAAGTAAGAAAGTGACACGCTAGCTTGCAATGAGCATTGAAAACGTTGTATTTTCACATTTTAAACGTTTATATTGAACTTTTGACTTTTTCGCCTTGCAGCAATTTCGAATCCATAATTCGTTATTTATGGCCTAACCTATAACTTATAACGAAACTGGTGAAAATTCAAACAATAAGCCTATTTAGAAAATTTGAAAGTTAACCCCGAAATATTGAACTTATGCTATTTTATATGGAGTTGCTTCTCTATGTTGTGCTACTCAGTTTAAGGCGCGACAGCGAGCAGCCCCCATCCCACCGGACGACCGGTGCAACGCGTCACAACCTGACGTAACAAATACGCGCAATGTATTTGTACAAATAAGAGTATTTAATTGTTATACAAATGTGAGTTCAGTTATTTGCCATCGCCGCAATGTCTGAAAAACACGTTCAACATAATTAATTTGGAACGCTGTGAGCAGCTTTTATCATATTCCTCGAGGCACTCTGATGGTGACTTAACTTGTACAAGAACCATTCAAATTGAAAATAAATTACCGATTAAATCAATTTTACATTTCTAATGAAGGTAAAGTATCCACGCCTTGTAAAACATGGTTATTTTGATAAATACCAAAGATAAAATTCCGTGAAAAATTTATATTACTGTTTCATATATTTTCTAATTCTAAATTTATTTATTATCATTTACATTCTTTAATAAGTTATGACTTTTTTACTCTACAATATTATGTTTTCATTTAGACTGATGACACTTTCAGTGCAATATCTAGATATAGTTCTTCAATTTTCATAAGCTTTTATTTTTGTGATCTGCAATTTCTATAGATTTTTTAGACTATTCATCTAATGAAGTTCTCGTACGTATTTGCCAATTTCTTAATAATATGTTCTAAAATGTTTATAAAAATAGAATTATAACTGCAATTAGAAGAAAAATTGTTCATTCTGATTTTAAATGTTGAGACGGCAGTTCTAAGCCAGATGTGGTTTCGCATTTGCAAAAAAATCAGTCTAATATAATATTTCACTAGCCCTTTCATAAAAAATATAATGTTCCGTAAAATTTATTTAAAAATAAAAAAAAACTTTTTCATAAAATTTTTGTAAAATTCTGCAAAGAAATTTTCTCAAAATTTTCTAGAATTTTTACAATTTTATAAACCTTTCACAATGGTTTGAAGTATTCTTCGGACGATGAAGAAATACCGAATAATGAAATGAAAAAGTGAAATGCCGACACTAAACTTCACAAAATTATAAAATTGCAGAAATTTAAAAATCCGGAATTTGAAAATCCCCGAATAATAAAATTCTGGATGGTTTACAATGTTATTGAATTTGGAAATTCCCGAATAATTAATTTTATCTAAAATATTTGGTCACAAAGAACATTCTTAATTGCCTAAATGCAAAAATTTTCTGCTTCGGATATTTTATAATTAGGAAATTTTCAAATTCGGTAATATTATAGGTTGTCGAGAATTTTCCAATTCGGAACTTTTGTATTTTGAAAATTTTATAATTTCGCGAATTTTTACAGTAACGTAAATTTTATTTTTTGGAAGAGGCGACTGAAAAATTCCGAAAAATAAAATTCCGGACACTGAGAATTTCGCGAATTGCAAGATTCCCGAAATTATAAAAATTTCGAAATTTAAAACTCTTGAATTGCAGAACTCACGAATAAAAATCCCGACAGTATGTAATATTACAGAGTTTGAAAATTTCCGACAGAAAATTGCCGATTCATTAAATATCCGAACTAGAAAATTCCTGAACGTAAACAATTTGAAAAACATTATCATTAAATAACATAATCATTAAATATTATTTATTTATTAAAAATACAATAATGAAATTATTTTTGTCAAAGACATCTTTTTAAGGTTTAAAATTTTTCTAAATTATCGTTTGAATCTAAAATAACAATAACTAAACAAATATATATTTCTGCAAGACATTTTTTTTTTGAAATATACATAGTATTTTAAAAAAATATAAAAAATGTTAAATTTCCAATTTAATTAGTTTTAAGTATCCTGAATTGAATTTAGAAATGTTGAAAATAAACCATTAAAAAATTACCCATTATGTGCGAATTTTAAATTTGTAAATTAGAGAAAACATTGTTATTTATGTATGCGATCGGAGCATACGTTTCGACTCCATTAGAGATACACACGTTGATATTATAAAATGTTCGTAAATTTCATTATTTGGGAATTTTCTAATTCGGGATTTTCATGTATCGATAATTTTATAATTTCGGAAATTTTTTGATTCGAATATTTAATAGTGTCAGAGATTTCATTTTTCGAAATTTTTCAGTCATCCCTTCTGGCATTTTTTCAGTCATCTCATATTTTTATACCTTCTCTTAGAACTTTAAACTTTTTCAAAATCAAAAGTCAAAAATTTTCCTGAAATCATCAAAAGTATCAATTTTATTTTAAATTATATGAAATCTTTTCAATTTTCCGTCTGACATTTTTTCGGAAATTAAATATGCTTTAAAATGATTCCCACCTTTCCTAAAATTTTTGTAAAATTCAGCAAAAAAAATGTGCTTCGAAATCATCCAGATTTTTTCCCCAATCTTGTGAATCTTTTGAAATGTTTTGAAATATTTTTAACATTCCCT
>JAWWEA010059205.1:0-10026 GCA_035222095.1 Andricus quercuspetiolicola | reverse complement strand
TATTACAATATGCTCTTCTCCGGCTGGCGCGGGCACATATCTATTCAGTTGTGCTCGCAATTTAATTGGTTTACCGGCAGGAATAATATATCTTCGAAATTCGAATAGTTGGTTCCGATGTCTGCGAGGAATAAGCCTAACATATCCAAGTTGTTCCATTGTGTATCCAAATACTCCATCTAACGGAGGTCTGGCCGGAGGAGACACGGACCTGGTATGAAGAGGAGACTCCTGAGAAGAGCTGCGGATAGATTCGGAGTGTAGTGAATCGTAACTGTCAGGAGCTATAATAAAACCTTTTGGGAAGCCTCGTTTATTTTTGCCTACTGGACAATCCCTTATTTCATCGGAAGTCAAATTAATAACTGCGTCGCTCACCATATTTATTTTTACTCGCGAATGTTTTCCGTCTGTCCTGTATATTCCAATAAAAGTCCCACTACAATCCAATATTGCAAAAACGTCACCATTGGATGTTGATATTACAATATGCTCTCCCGTTGGCACTGGCGCATATTTATTCGGTCGTATTCGCAATTGAATTGGTTTACCGGTAGGAATAATATATCTTCGAAATTCGAATTGCTGGTTCTGATTTTTGCGAGGAATCAGCCTAATACGTCCAAGTTGCTCTATTGTATATCCAAATACTCTATCTGAAGGAGGGCTGCCCGTAGGAGAAATGGACCTGGCACGAATAGGAGCCTCCTCTGGAGAAGTCGGGTCAGGAAAATGCTGTTGTCCAGCAGAAAAAAAGGAAGAAGAAGTACCAGGATAACGTTCGCTATTAGGGTTCCCCTCGGTCGATGAACTGCATTCTGTAAGAAGAAATAGAAGATTCATTTTTGTTTTCACGATATTTGTGTCTAATATCTTTGGCTGGATTAAAAGTTTCTTTGCCGAAAGCATCTTTCTGATGATTTAATCAAAATTATGAAAAATAATTCTTGAGAATAATAACTCCCCACCGTACATTTGGCTTGCTATGTACACAAAAATTGTATTAGGAGACGAGTTCATAAAGGCTTTAACAACCTTAATGAAAATAAACGATTCTGAGCAATACGAGAACCTCCATAAAATAAACAATTTTTAATGTATGCAATTCTTCGGCAAATATATTTCACTCAGTTTTAACTGTCAAAACAACACTTATCAATCAATCATTTCAAATATGCCAAATAAATAATTGAATTGCACTTACTTCAAAATTCTACAAAGAAGAGTTGAGCGCTAAAACTTTCAGGTCGAAAATGATTAAGGTCACCGTATTCAAATTTAACTTAACTCATTGTTTTTTTGTTGGAATTTATTCTGAATTCGTTAAGATTCTCCTGGTATCCTTATGAGCTTCATCAAGCTCTTTTGAATTAAAAAGAACATTAGATACATTATTGATATATGTCGATCACTTTTAGTTAGTTGTAGTCATATTCTGATTAAAAAATTATTTGAAAACAGTCTAATTTGCTTAAAAAAAATAGAGATATTATCACATGCGGAAATTGGGCGATGGGTTTCGGAGGTACAATTAACGTGCGCTTTTCTAACGCCAGACGGTTAAATCCGCAAAATCGTGACCTCACTCACGTGTGGAGTCCGAAGAATGTCCTCTAGGATTTTTTTGAGGTATTCAATAGGGAAAGCTCCTTTATCGGCCATGTTACTTTTTTGAAAATACGAAACTCAAGTCTGAACTCTGCAGACGATCAAAACAGAATGAATTCTCCGGGCTCCCACGGTAGCGAGAAACTGGCTAGTGAGCACCTGCGCACGCGCGCGGAGGCTTGGAATTGACCAATCCGCCGCGCATAGACCCTTTCAAACCTTCGTCTTTCAACTAAATTTAGTTTGAATAAGCTTTTTCCAGCGGAATCGCGGACAAGGAATGATTGGCTTTTTTGAGGATAAAAGAGAATTAAAAGAATAAAGGATTTAGACGTTATTTGGAATTTAGGATTTAGAGTCTTGAATACCTTAATGGCCAGTTGCTGGTCCGGAGTTTCCTTCCGTGACCTCGTTCACACGAAACGCGACATCAAGATCACAATTTGGAGAAGTAAATATGAAATACTAAGTGAGGCGGGTCTGGTCCTAAATGTTTATAATTATACAAAAAATTTTTGTTAAAAACTTTTTTTTTGCTTTTTTCATAATTATAAAAATTTAGGACCAGACCCGCGTTACTTAGTGCTTCATATTTAGTTTTCCAAATTTTCAACTCGATATTCCGTTTCATGTAAACGTAAGTTGGTTTTGAAAAAATGTATTAAAAAATGTTGAGGTTACGCTCACATGGCTTCGAAATAAGAACTTATAAGAAGTATTCGTGCTACAAATTTATTTGGAAGGCTTGTGGAACCTTTTGACGCCGCACCCATTTTCCAACTTTCTTGTTGCTATAATTATTGCCAAATAAAGTAAACAAATGCAATTGATTTTCATAAATAAGGAATAGTACACTAGAAAATACATACCATGTTAGAAAAATTGTTAATTGATGAGATAAAGAAGATTTTAACTAATTTACAAAAATTAAAATGAATCAATCTTTGATTGTGGTTTGAAGAATAAAAATTGGTAGGAATAAAATTGCTTTGCAAATATAATAAAATGATTTATCGAAATTATCAACATTTTAATAACAAATAATAGCTATTTCTTTAAAAAAAAAGTTTTTTAAAGCCGTATCAACATACTTCGATAGAAAATATATAATTTTCTTTCATTTTGTATTAAAATAAGTTTCTCAAATTAATATAAATTCAGCGGTAACATAATTATTCCCTAAAAACAATAGAAACGCTTATAGAACAAAGATTTTTAGTGATTAAACTTCCATTTTCCAACGAATTTTCACCCTTTTATATTTCTTAAAAGCTATTCAATCAACTTAAAAAATAAGTGGACAAATTTTGTATCGTTCTCATGATTTAATTGAAGAAAAATTTTTTAATAAAAAAATAATATCTAAATACACTTATGGTGAGAAATCATTTTTGTTCACTTCATGAAAAAAATCATGTTTTGTCCAATGCAATTTGTATTATTATATTGCCCTCGACTTGCAGACATATTTTCAGTTTACGTCATAACATGAAATACCTAATTGATTGTGGAGTTAATTTCTTTTTATTTTTTGCTTCTGTGACAGCTAACATTGTACTGTTTGTTTATTTATACTTCTTCATAACTAAAACAAATTTATTCATTCAAAATACTTTCTTTTTTTTAATTTTCTTTGAAGTTTTTTCGGAAGGGCTCAATTTCTTATCACTCAGCTCTAACAAGCCAAAAGCAAGGCCACCTTGATGAATGTTGCATCGATGGAAAACAACAGAAAAAGTTTCTTTGATGTTTTAATGTAAAATGAATTGAAAAATCCTTTGGCAAGTAATTTTCTGCCGCTCTGATCCAAATTCGCGTATCTTATTCCGTAAGTTTTGTTAAAAAATACGAAAGTAGATGCAACTTACTTCGATCGATACCAATAAGAATATGCAAGGTTTTCTTGAATTTTTATCTTATTTGCGAAGAAAGCTCTTAATGATTACACTCGAAACTTGGTGAGCCGGTAGTGAGATACTGTTTCTTCAAACCAACGTCCAGGCACGGACCAAAAAGGTATTTCTAGTTGTGAAACGACAGCTATTTATGTCTCAACGTAACCTCAAAAATATTTTCGAAGACACTTATATTTGGGGACACGTCTAGTGTATATTGCATTAAAAGAAAATGTCAATGATAAAAATCGTACTTTGTGAAATCTAATTGCCCAATTTTTAAGCAAAAATCTTAAAGAAGTTTATTAGTTATATCCTAAGTGGCTGCGAAATATATCTCAAGCATGTGTGGACATCCTTTAAAATGATTTTTCTGGTAGATAATATATTCTTTCTTTATCTTGCAATAATATCCCTACACGGATCCTGTGGGGGACAATTGTGCCCCACGCCAAATTCATTTCATTCTCCTGAACAAATATATCTTATTTTCAGCTGCAAATCCTACCCATAATTCATTTTGGCTATTCTACAGTGAGGTGAAGTGCACGGAAAGGGCCGCACGCCTCTGGTTGATGCTCCGCGCATCGATTTTCCATCAAGAATCGATGCGCGGCAAGAAACCTTGCGAAACGGAAAGCGAAAGCATCAGCAGTTGATGTGCGGACACTAACTTTTAATATCCGCACATCAATTTTCGATGTCTCGCTCATCGGCCACTGATGTGCTCGTGTATCGGGCGAAAAGCGTGAACCATTGACGTGGCGCGCAACACTCGTCGATGCCCCGGACATCGAGAATTGATATGCGTGCTCAGCGCTGAACGATGTGTAGCGCGCGAGTGGTACGGGTGTCCCAGCACATCAACAATTAGTGTGACGGGCAACAAAGATTCCTGTGCCACGCATCAAAAATCATTGTGAATTCGTCTTTAAGCTGATATCAGCTGATGATCATTGATGAATCGATCTTGTGAAACATAAGTAAGGTTCGTTTAACATACATTTAATTTGTCAGACTCAACTTCACACATTTCCTTGAGAAAGTTTTAGCTGTAATAAATTTAACATCATTTAATGTAAAACTGTACAATGTGAAATATGTAAAATCACATTATTCTGAGGCAAATCAATCCAAAATTTCAAAAAAGGTTTTTGGGAATTTGAGGTGAATTCACATTGATCTTTGATGCGTGGCACGGCAATCTTTGTTGCCCGTCACATCAATGGTTGATGTGCAGGAACACGCGTACCACTCGCGCGCGACACATCGTTCAGCGCTGAGCACGCACACCAATTCTCCATGTCCTGGGCGTCGACGAGTGTTGCGCGCCACGTCAATGGTTCATGTTTTTCGCCCGATGCGCGAGCACATCAGTGGCCTATGAGCGAGACATCGAAAATTGATGTGCGGATATTAAAAGTTAGTGTCCGCATACCAACTGCTGATGCTTTCGCTTTTCGTTTCGAAAGGTTTCTTGCAGCGCATCGATTCTCTATGCGCTGAGCATCAACCAGAGGTGTGCGGCCCTTTCCGTGTACCGATGATAGTGAAGAGGAGTTCGTCGTATCCGACAATAAACTCAGTGACAGTATCACTGCTGATGCAGAGAGTGACAACGGGCAACAGCTGGAGCAACAGGATGATGATGACAATGATGATGACTTAGAAAGAGAAGCGGAGGACGACAGAAAAAGACAAAGGCTAACTGATGCAGCAGAACAGCATCACAGAAGAAGGCGCCTGAAGAAAAGTATTCCGGCCGCGTCATCTCACTGGACATGGTCTGAGATAGACGAGGTAGGCGCTCTAGCGGTATTTTTGTGAGTAATACTTCTCCAGAAAACGATGCTATGTATATACGTTCTCCGTTACAAGCGTTTGACGTATTACTTTCTGGAGACTTTATTGAAAAATTTTTTAATCATATCAACGAACAAATAGTACGGGAAATATCTCGGTTAAATAGAGAAAGACGAGTGATTCAATCGTAACACTCACAAGCGAATGGTACTGAAATTAATGCGTTAATTGGCCTTCTATATTATACCACGGTGTTGAAGCAAAATAAGGTATACACTACAGATATGTGGTCGGAAGAATCTGAATGCTGAATTTATCAGATTATATTGTCGGAGCAGTGATTCAATTTCCTCATTTTAATGTTGCGTTTTGATGATAAGGAAACGCAAAGAGACAGGCAACTCACCTATAAACTAGCTCCGTGTAGAAACATTTGGGAAATATTTATAAAAAAATTGTGTCAGTAATTATGATCCGTCAAGGGATTGTACAATCGACGAACAATTGGTTAGATTTCGTGGCAGCTTCTCTTTCCGAAATTGCATGAAAAATAAGCCAGATAAGTATGGGTAGAAGACTCTTATGTTAAATGATGCAAAAACATTCTATATGATTCACGCAATTCCCTTTGTAGGAAAAGTGACACCTGAAGACGGTAACTCAGTGCCAACTTTTATTTCGTACGAAAATTAGTGGATTCTGCATCATTGACAGCATCTTGGAGAACAATAACGATGGATAACTGGTTTACTTCAGTGCCGCTTTTCGTGTTATTGAGAGAAAAATATCATTTTAGAGCCGTTGGTACAATAAAGAAAGAATAAGCGCGAAGTCATACTAGCGCAATCGATTCTACAAACAACAAACCCGAAATCATTGTACATTATAACGCAAAGAAAGGGGCGACAAGTACGTTCGATCAGAAGTGTCCTGCTTTTTCTGTCAGGCGGCGCACTTGAAGATGGCCTTTGAAATTTTTTAACAATATGCTAACTCAAGCATCGATTAATGCTAGCATTCTGTAAAAATTTATGAGCAGTAAGTCCTTCATTAAGCTGTGCTAAGTTTTTAAAAGATTAGGCTTTCGCTTTAATTTAACCACATCTACAGCGACGTTTGGAACAACAAACCTTGCATCTAACTACTAGACGACTCATTGATAAGTTTTGAACATGGATTAATTTAATTGTAATCTATTTTTATCATAGTGTAGTATAAGTTCCATTTTATGTTCATTTCATTATAAGATACATTAATTTTATCCTGGAAACAGACGGTTTACTAATTTGTTGCATCTTAAAATGTATCCTATTTTAAAACACTCCTAAAAAATCTTCAGTCTCCTATTATGCAGTAGATATATTTTTCTGTTAAAGCGTACCATTTCAACTTCAATTCTAAAAGATTGTTGTTTATCTCGGTCAAATAAAAACAAAATGTCAATTGAAAAAAGTTTTTTTATAAACTTGTTTCGAATTTGATGTTTTTTGTTGCTTTTTTTCTTTTTATTCAAAACTATGTCTACTGAATTCCTTGACAATTTCGACACCAAATAGTACCTATCATAAAATAAATTTGGGTTAGTTACTTCGGTGATATTAAATTTCAAAAATTTTAAATCCCAAATCGTACTAGTGTGGTTACTACGTATCCTGAGTAGAGGTGTGGTTAGTAAGGTTTAAATTATTAATTTGAATGAAAATTAGTTCTGCTTAAAATCATTCCTTACGGGAAAAAACAGTGACGGAATTTTGGAAAAACTCAAGCGGTTTGATTTTCTTTCTTGACCAAAACAGTTTCAAGAAATTAGAAAACCTAAAATTTATTATTAATTATGAAACCTAAAAGCTATTAAAACTAGTCTCTGGTGTCCGGAAAAACTGATAATAAAGAAATTTGATTTTACCACTGTAAATATTTAAAAAAATATTTGAAAGACACATTGAGAATCGTTTTTTAATTAATCGAAAGGGATTTATTCAACAATACTGCTTTCAAGGGAAGATGATGGGTTAAGAAAAATGTTTTAAAATATCCTCTTACACATGTTTCTCCACGTGAATCATTTTTTAGAAGAACAATATTTTTTCGAAAATGGTCTTCTTAAAAAAATGTATTCGAACAAATATTGTCGGCCTGAAAAATCAGGGTACCTAATTTTAGCACCCTCATTATAAGAAAATAATTTCAAGGATAGTTGAATTTTCCTCCCTCCTAAAATTGTTGAATATTTGGAAAAATGTACGTGACCGGCGGAATTAATCTATAATCATGTTTTTTGAGCTCTTGTAAAACTATTCTAATTTGTATGATATCAATATGAAAATTTTAATTTTTTTTTTTCATAATTTCGCAAAAGTTAATAAAGTTCTGCATCCAATAAGACAAACTTGAAGTCAAAATATTCATTTTATAAAAAGATATTACAAAACAACTTCAAATTTCGATGTTTTCGAAAAATTGGAATAGCTCTGAAAATAATTAACATTCTTTTCAATCTCTCTGGCACATTTTTAAGGTAAACCTCTATACTATTTTGCTAAATCATTAAAAAAAAAATTTTCTCAGATAGAATGCTAGTGTTAAGCTTGGTGCAAAAATTCAAATAATGGTTGCTCTCTCCACATATTAGAAAAACAATAAAATTTTTATAAACATTACTGAAAATTATCAAAATTTGATCAAGAATGATTTTTTTTTAAACTTTTATAAGTATTTACACACTTTTGAAATTTTCCGACTTTTTGTGATATGTTTCTCGAAGTAAGAATTTAGGGAAAATATGCTAAAAATATCTTAACAATTTAGAAAAATACTATGGAAAATTGTCTTTAAAACAAGGCAAAGAACTGAAAAAAAGAAAATAATTTCCAAAGTTATTTCCAGAAGTTCAGAATTTTATTCTTATAATAAAACGTTACCCCCCTAAGGGTAACGTAGACAAAAATTCTCTAAAAACAGAGGAAATAGGTTGATTTTTCACGAAAATAGGGGCATAAATTCTTTTGAGTCAAATTAATGTGAATGCCATATTGAATTCTATATAAAACAGTTTAAATCCCTAAGATTTCAACTCAAAATATTTATTGAATTTTCAACAAACAAAATTAATTTTCTACCCAATATGACGAATTTTCAACAAAATACATGAAATTTCTATCAAATAGTAGAACTCTCAATTTATGAAGGACAAATTTTTAAACAAAAAATGGAATAGTGAAATTTTCATATAAAAAAATTAATTTTGATACAAAAACGAAAAATAGCTTTGAACAAAAAAGTTAAGTTTTAAGGCAAAGAGGTGAATTTACAACTAGAATGATGAGTCTTAAAAAAATGAATTTTCAGGGAAAAAAGTGAACCCAAAACTTTATTTTTTAACCCAAAAGATTAACTTTCTAAAAATGCAATAGCTAAATTTTGAACCAAGGAGGTAAATCTTAAAAAAATATAAATTTTGAACAAAAAAGGTAATTTTCAACCAAATAGTTTAATTTGTAACCAATTTGTTTAATCCTTAACCAAACTAGATTAAGTTAGACGCAAACAGTTGCACTTTTAACCAAAAAGGATGGATTTTCAACCGAGAAGATTAATTTTCGACCAAAAAAGACGAATTTTTAACAAAGTACATGAATTTTCGACTAGAAAAGATCAATTTTTAATAAAAATACCAATTTTCAATCAAAAGGGGAATAGCTCCACTGTTAGTTAAACAAATTAATTCCTAACCAAAAAAAGAACTAATTTTCAACAAAATAGTTACATTTTCAATAAAAGAGATGAATTTTAAACTAAAATTATGAATCTTAAAAAAGTGAATTTTCAACAAGAGTTCAAGCTAAAAGATGATCTTTCAACCCGAAAGATTATGTTTTCAAAAATGGAATAGTTAAATTTTCAACCAAGACAGTGAATCTTCCCTGCGGTCCTTAGGGATCGCGGGAGCCTGTAGCTGGTGGAAGGGCTTACGGGTATCATCGAATTATCGATCTGCAATAGGTGAACCAGAGGGCCTACGTGGCGAGGGATAGCTGTCCTGGGCAACTGGCGAACTAATTCTCTAGTCTGTGGGATCTAAACTAAGGAGCGATCCTTCCAGGGGGTAATAGTAAAGCTTCCTGGAATATCAAGGGCGCGAGTTCTCTTTCTCCCAAGCTAAGATGTGATCGCTGTGTCAAGGATTGAATGGCACCAAGGTCATCAAATCCTTGAACACCTCGGCGTGCCCCCCTCAGTTGAGGCAGACACGCTGAAGTCACGAAGAACGTGTCTTAACGGAGACTTTGGGATGCCAGGTCGAATACCATAGTATGTAGAACCACTCTTGCAAGCGGGGCTCTGCGGATCGTAAAGCGTATTTCCCTAGCTTCTCGTGAGACCAACGAGGGCTCCGTTCCAGGACCCTTTTCTAACTCACCGCTGAAGGTGAATTGCTCCTCAGGAGGCAGTCCACCAGGAGCGGTGCAGACTTTTGACAACGATGGCAGCAATCTTGTTGCCACGGTAAGGGAACAGCTAACGGGACTTACCGTAAGAAAAAAAAACCGTAGCGATGCACAAAAAAAGAGAGACTGCTTAGCTCGGATCGCAAACAGCGGCCAAGGCACCCCACAGTGGGCAGTGGTTGCGGGAACTTCATGTGGAGTAACTCCTCAGGCATGTTCTACAGGCAAGAGGAGGAAGGACTCCAAAGACACTCCCCCGAACAGGGAATTGA
>JAWWEA010059136.1:0-10027 GCA_035222095.1 Andricus quercuspetiolicola | reverse complement strand
AATGAATAGTACTGCGCAATTGTGAGAGACAAATATGCGTTAACAGTTTCAAGGTCACTCCTTATGACACATCGAGAAGATTCAATAGCTCTAGTGGTTCGTATCTGTACTAAGCTTTTAGAACGTTCTCGTAGGGTCCTGATGACGGCAATGAATAGTACTGCGCAATTGTGAGGGCCGAATACGCGTAAACAGCTTCAAGGTCACTTCTTATGAGACATCTATAAGATTCTAGATGTCTGTAGAGGTTCGTGTCTATACTAAGCTTTTAGAACGTTCACGTAGGGTCCTGATGACCGCAATGAATAGTACTGCGCAATTGTGAGAGCCAAATACGCGTAAACAGCTTCAAGGTTATTCATTATGAGACATCGAGAAGATTTAATAGCAGTGGTGGTTCGTGTCCGTACTAAGCTTCTAGGACTCTCTCGAAGGTTCCTGATGACGTCAAAGAATGGTACTGCGCAATTTTGAGAGCTAAGTACGCGTAAACAGCTTCAAGGTTATTTAATATGAGAAGAACAAGAACGATTTATTGCTTACTTATAGATTAGGACTTAGTTATCTAATAATAATGATAATGCATTTAATTATATCGCATTTAATTATATCTATAAGGAAGCAGTAAATCATTCTTGTTTTTCTTATAATAAATAACCTTGAAGCTGTTTACGTGAGTTTGATTTTCACAATTGCGCAATATTATTCTGTGACGTCATCAACATCCTATAAGGAAGTTCTAGAAGATTAGCACGCGCACGAACCAATTCAGCTATCTAGAATCTTTTAGATGTAGTTGAAGTAGGAATCTTGATCCAGAGTTTTCAACAAAATAGATGAATCATCAACCGAAATCACAAATTTTAGACATAATAGTTGACTTTTCCACCAAAAAGGATACTTTTCAACAAAATTGTTTAGTTTTCAGCAAGGTAGATTAAGTTTCAATCAAATAGTTGGTATTTTAAAAACAATTATACATTTTTGACTAAGAAGGTTAATTTTTCAATGAAAAAGAAAAATTTTCAACCAAATAATTTAATTTTGAATAAAGTAGTTGATTTTCAAAAGAGAATACATTTTTAGTAAAATACATTGATTGTCGACCCAATAGTTGATTTTCAACTGCGAAGGAATTATTTACAATCGAAAATTGAATAGTTAAATTTTCAATTGAACGAAATAATTTTCAACCAAAAAGAAAACCAATTTTTGACCACAAAGATGAATTTTTGAGCTAGTAGATCAAATTCTTACCAAAAAAGACAATTTTTTAACAAACTACATATTTTTTCAACCAAAAATTAAATAATTATATTTTTGTTTCAAAAAGTCAAGTTTTTTCCCCCAAAAAAACGAATTTTCCACAAAATTGTTCAATTTTTAACCGAAAAGATGAAATTGCCACTAGAATGATGCAGCTTGAACCAAGAAATAAATTTTTAACAAAGCAGTTCCACTTTCAACCAAGTAGTTCAATTTTCAAGAAAAAAACATTCAACCAAGAAGATTAATTTTCTATCAAAAAAGACCAATTTTTAGTAAAATACATGAATTATCAACCAAATATTTGAGTTTCAACTATGAAAAAATTACTTAAAATAAAAAAATAAATAGTTAAATTTTCAGTTAAAGAAAATAATTTTCAACTAAAAATAAAGAATTTTCTTTTTCCATGAAAGAGATGAATTTTCAATCAGAAAGATTAATTTTTGCCAAAAAGAGGACAATTTTTTACAAAATACATGAATATTTTCAACCAAATAGTTGAATACTCAACTGAAAAAGATTTTACAATCAAAAATCGAATAATTAAATTTTCAGTTAAAAAATTAATTTTCAACCAAAAAAACGCATTTTCAACAAAATTGTTAAATGTTTTTCCACAATAGTTAATTCTTTAACCAAGAGTATAAATTTTGAATCCAGAAGATTAATTTTCTATCAAAAAAAGTGAATTTTTATCCAAAAAGCTGAATTTTCAACTAGAAAGGATAAATTTAAGTCAAAAAAGGAATTTATTAATTTATAATTTTTTGATCAAATACATTGATTATCGACCAAATAGTTGAGTTCCAACTACAAAAGAATTATTCACAATGAAAAATGAAATAGTTGAATGCTTAGTTGACGAAAATAGTTTTCAAACCAAAATTTATAACCAAAAATATAAATTTTCAAGCAAGAAGAGTAATTTTCTATCAATAAAAGTGAATTTTTATTAAAAAAGTTGAATTTTCGACTAAAAAGGTAAATTCTAAATCAAAAACACCTTAGTGAAATTTCCAGTTGAACAAAATAATTTTCAAAAGCAAAAAAACGAATTTCGAATCACAAAGATAAATTGTCGTGCTAGAAGCTTAAGCTTTAAAAAATTTTTTAACAAAATATATAAATTTTCAACCAAAAATGAAATAATTATATTTTTATTTAAAACACTTAGGTTTAAAAAAAACAAATTTTTCAACAAAATAGTTCAATTTTAAACCAAGGGGATGAAATTTCAACCAGAATGATGCAGCTAGAACCAAAACTAAATTTGTAACAAAGCATTTCAACTTTCAGCCGAGTTGTTCAATTTTCTACAAAAAATTAAAAATAAATTTTCAACCAAAAAGATTAATTGTCTACTAAAATAGACAAATTTTCAATAAAATACATCAATTGTCAACCAAAAAGTTGAGTTTTAACTATAAAAGAATTAACTACAAGAAAAAAACAAATAGATAAATTTTCAGTTAAAACTTAATTTAAAAAAGTTAAGAATTTTTAACTAAAAGAGATCAATTTTCAGCAGAATATTAAATTTTTTCATCTAAACTCAGGGCATTTAGAGTAATCCACAGATTTCAGAAAAATTCATGGTATTCCGAGGAATTCAAAGAATTCAGAGGAAATTAGAAAAATTTAGAGGAAATCACAGAATTCAGATAATTCAGAGAAATTCCAACAGTTCAGAGAAATTTTGAAAATTCGGAGAAATTTAAAAAACCTTAGAGGAATTAATGGAATTCACAGAATTAAGAAGAATTTGGAGGAATTTACAGAATTCAGAGGAATTCAGAAAACTCAGGAGAACATTTATGAATCCAGAGGAATTCAGAGGTTTCAGAAGAACTCGGGTGAATCCAGAGGAATTCAAAGAATTAAGAGGAATTTAGAGGGATTCAGAGAGAATAAGCGGATTTCAGAGAATTCAAGAGAACTCTGATGAATCCAGAGGAATTAAGAGAATCAAGAGGAAATCAGAGTATTTGGAGGAACTCAGATAATTGAAAGGGATTCAGAGGAACTCAGAGGATATCAGAATATTTAGAGGAATTCTGAGAATTAAGAGAAATTCAGTGTATTTGGAAAAATTCAAAAAATGAAGAAGAATTCAAAGTAAGTCAGAGGAAATCAGAGGAAATCAGAGTATTCAGAGAAATTCAGAGAACTCAGCAGAACTCTGATGAATCCAGAGGAATTCTGAGAATTTAAAAAAGCTCTGTCTAATTCAGAGAAATTCAGAGGATGCAGAAGAACTGATGAATCTAGGGGAATTAGGAGAATTAAGAGGAATTCAGAGTATTTAGAGGAACTCAGATAATTTAGAGGAATTCAGGGTAATCAGAGGAAATCAGATGATTTAGAGAAATTCAGAGAACTCAAAAGAACTCTGATGAATCCAGAGGAATTCGGAGAATTTAAGAGAACTTTGATGAATCTAGAGGAATTAAGAGAATCAAGAGGAATTTAGAGTATTTATAGGAACCCAGACTTTTGAGAGGAATTCAGAGGAACTCAGAGGAAATTACAGTATTTAGAGGAATTCTGGGAATTTAGAGGAATTCAGTGTATCTAGAGGAATTCAGAGAATTAAGAGGAATTTAGAGTATTTCAAGGAAGTCAGATTTTTGAGAGGATTTCAGAGGAACTCAGAGGAAATCACAGTATTTAGAGGAATTCTAGGAATTAAGAGGAATTCAAAGTATTTAAAGGAACTCAGATTTTTGAGAGGAATTCAGAGGAACTCAGAGGAAATCAGAGTATTCAGAGCAATTCAGAGAATTTAGAGGAATTCAGTGTATTTAGAGAAATTCAGAGAATTAAGAGGAATTCATGGTATTTAGAGAAATTGAGAGAATTATGAGGAATTCAGTGTACTTAAAGGAGTTCAGATAATTGAAAGGAATTCAGAGGATATTAGAGGAAATTAGAGTATTCAGAGAAATTTAGAGAACTCAGCAGAATTCTCATGATTCCAGACGAATTCGGAGAATTCAAGAGAACTCTGACGAATCCAGAGGAATTAAGAGAATTAAAGAAAACTCTGATGAACCAAGAGGAATTTAGAGAATTAAGTGGAATTCAGAGTATTTAGAGGAGTTTAGATTATTGAGAACGATTCAGATGAACTCAGAGGAAATCAGAGTATTTAGAGGAATTCTGAGAATTTGAAAAAATTCAATGTATTTAGAGAAATTCTGAGAATTGAGATAAATTCAGAGTATTTAGAGGAATTTAGTGTATTTAGAGAAATTCAGAGAATTAAGAGGAACTCAGAGTATTCAGAGAAATTCAGAGAACTCAGCAGAACTTTGATGAATCAAGAGGAATTCTGAGATTTAAAATAAACTCTGACGTGTCCAGAGGAATTCTGAGAATTCAAGAGAACTATGATAAATCCTGAGGAATTCAGAGAATTAGGAGGAATTCAGGGTATTTAGAGGAACTCAGATTATTGAGATGAATTCAGAGGAACTCAGAGGAAATCACAGTAATCACATAATTCAAAGAAACTCAGAGGAAATCAGAGTATTTAGAGCAATTTAGAGAATTTAGAGGAATTCAGTGTATTTAGAGAAATTCAGAGAATTAAGAGGAATTCATTGTATTTACAGGGATTCAGATAATTGAGAGGAATTCAAAGGCTATCAGAGTATTCGGAGAAATTCAGAGAACTCAGCAAAACTCTGATGAATCCAGAGGAATTCCGAGAATTTAAAAAAACTCTGACGAATCCAGCGGAATTCAGAGAATTCAAGAGAACTCTGATGAATCCAGAGGAATTTAGAGAATTAAGAGGAATTCAGAGTATTTAGAGGAACTCGGAGCAAACCAGAGTATTTAGAGTAATTCTGAGAATTTGAAGAAATTCAGTGTATTTAGAGAAATTCAGAGAATTAAGAGGAATTCAGTGTATTTAAAGGAATTCAACGGAGATCAGAGAAAATCAGAGTATTCAGAGAAATTCATAGAACTCAGAAGAACTCTGATAAACCCAGGGAACTTCTGAGAACTCAAAAAAATCTCTGACCAATCCAGAGGAATTCAGAGTATTGAGAGGAACTCAGATAATTGAGAGAAATTCAGAGGAAGTCAAAGGAAATCAGAATGTTTAGAGGAATTCAGAGAATTAAGAGGAATTCATGGTATTCAGAGAAATCGAGAGAATTATGAAGAATTCAGTGTATTTAGAGGAGTTTGGATAATTGAGAGGAATTCAGAGGATTTCAGAGGAAATTAGAGTATTCAGAGAAATTCTGAGAATTTCAAGAAATCTAGTGTATTTAGAGAAATTAAGAGAATTAAGACAAATTCAGTGTATTTAGAGGAATTCAACGGAGATAAGAGGAAATCAGGGTATTTAGAGGTACTCAGATAATTCAAAGGGATTCAGAGGGACTCAGAGGAAATCAGAGTATTTAGAGGAATTCTAAGAATTAAGAGGAATTCAGTGTATTTAGAGGAATCCAGAGGAAATCAGAGTATTCGGAGAAATTCAGAGAACTCAGCAAAACTTTGATGAATCAAGAGGAATTCTGAGATTTAAAAGAAAGTCTGACGTGTCCAGAGGAATCCTGAGAATTCAAGAGAACTATGATGACTCCAGAGGAATTCAGAGAATTAAGAGGAATTCAGGCTATTTCAAGGAACTCAGATTATTGAGAGGAATTCAGAGGGACTCGGAGGAAATCACAGTAATCACCGAATTCAGAGAAACTCAGAGGAAATCAGAATATTTAGAGGAATTCAGAGAATTAAGAGGAATTCATGGTATTTAGAGAAATTAGGAGAATTATGAGGAATTCAGTGTATTTATAGGAGTTCGGATAATTGAGAGGAATTCAAAGGATTGCAGAAGAAATTAGAGTATTCAGATAAATTCTGAGAATTTGAAGAAATTCAGTGTACTTAGAGGAATTCAACGGAGATAAGAGGAAATCATAGTATTTAGAGGTACTCAGATAATTTAGAGGGATTCAGGGGAACTCAGACGAAATCAGAGTATTTAGAGGAATTCTAAGAATTAAGAGGAATTCAGTGTATTTAGAGAAATTCAGAGAATTAAGAGAAACTGAGTGTATTTAGAGGAATCCAGAGGAAATCAGAGTATTCAGAGAAATTCAGAGAACTCAGCAAAACTTTGATGAATCAAGAGGAATTCTGAGATTTAAAAGAAACTCTGACGTGTCCAGAGGAATTCTGAGAATTCAAGAGAACTATGATGAATCCAGGGAATTTCTGAGAACTCAAAAAATCTCTGACCTATCCAGAGGAATTCAGAGTATTGAGAGGAACTCAGATAATTGAGAAAAATGCAGAGGAACTCAAATTAAATAAGAGTATTTAGAGGAATTCAGAGAATTAAGAGGAATTCAGTTTATTTAGATAAATTCAACGGAGATCAGAGTAAATCAGAGTATTCAGAGAAATTCAGAGAACTCAGAAGAACTCTGATGAATACAGGGAATTTCTGAGAACTTAAAAAATCTCTGAACAATCCAGAGGAATTCTGAGAATTAAGAGGAATTCATCGTATTTACAGGGATTCAGATAATTGAGAGGAATTCAAAGGCTATCAGAGTATTCAGAGAAATTCAGAGAACTCAGCAAAACTCTGATGAATCCAGAGGAATTCCGAGAATTTAGAAAAACTCTGACGAATCCAGAGGAATTCAGAGAATTCAAGAGAACTCTGATGAATCCAGAGGAATTTAGAGAATTAGAGGAATTCAGAGTATTTAGAGGAACTCGGAGCAAATCAGAGTATTTAGAGGAATTCTGAGAATTTGAAGAAATTCAGTGTATTTAGAGGAATTCAGAGAATAAAGAGGAATTCAGTTTATTTAGATAAATTCAACGGAGATCAGAGAAAGTCAGAGTATTCAGAGAAATTCAGAGAACTCAGCAGAACTCTGATGAATCTAGAGAATTTCTGAGAACTTAAAAAATTTCTGACTAATCCAGAGGAATTCTGAGAATTATGAGGTATTCAGTGTACTTAGCGAAATTGAGAGAATTAGGAAGAATTCAGTGTATTTAGAGGAATTCAGATAATTGAGAGAAATTCAGAGGAAATCAGAGAAAATTAGAGTATTCACAGAAATTTAGAGAATCCAGCAGAATTCTGATGAATCCAGAGGAATTCGGAGAATTCAAGAGAACTCTGATGATTCCAGAAGAATTAGGAGAATTAAGAAGAGTTCAGAGTATTTAGAGGAATTCAGAGGAAATCAGAGGAAATCAGATTATTTAGAGAAAATCAGAGAATTCAGGAGAACTAAAGTGGATCCAGAGGAATTCAGAGAATTTAGAGAATTTATAAAATTAAGTAAATTCAATGAATTCAAAGAATTCATGTTGGTTTGAATGAACGGTTTAATTTCAGTTTGGGAAAAATAAGAAAAAGGCATCTTCAAATTGTTCGAAAGTGGTTCGAAAAAAAAGCGGGAAAAACCTGGGAATTTCAAATTACCTGATCAATGGATTCCCTAAAACACCCGTCATTGATATAGTTGTATTCACTTGAACAAATTATAAATTCAGGTGCAATTTTTTTCTCGAATCGTCAGTTTCTCTTTTTTCCGAAGATTGTATTTGTAGCTCTTTTATGACCCTAGAAAAGCCTATGGCTTCAAGAAACAGACATTCTTTTGTAGTCGATGTTTTGCGGTATCTTTGGTATATACTTCCGTTCAATAATTCCCTCGTTTCAATGAACAAGAAGCATGCGATTCGGTCTATCTCTAGCTTTTTTGACGTTCATTGTCTGTTCTGCCTGTATTCTGGTTTGATAACGATAAAAAGCGATCGGTCACCTTTCGAATGTCTCATATCTGTTCATTCCAGAAGATTTTTCGAGAGAAGATTTCAGTAGTGATGAGAAAACCTTATCAAAATAGTTGAACCTTCAAGGAAAAAAGATTAATTTTCAACAAAGAAGATTAATTTTCTAACAAAAAAGAATGGAATGGAACAGTTGCATTTTTGGGGTAAAAATTATTTCTTGAGCAAAACGAAAACAAATTATTAGCAAAATAGTTCAATTTTCAACCAAAGAGATGAATTTTCAACAAACATGACGAATCTTACAAGAAAAGTTAATTTGCAACCAAGTAGTTTAATTTTCTACCCAATTGTTGAATTTCCAATTCAAAAAGACAAATTTTCTGGAAGGCGGTTGAATTTTCCGTCTGAAAATGTGACTTTCTTGACCAAATTTAATTTACGAACAAATATTTGAATTATCTGCTAAACTGATGAATCATCAAAAATAAAATTACAACGCATTTTAACTTCAAAACAAGTATTTGATTTGTCGAAGTTGATTCCATACAAAAAAGACGAATTTTCAAAAAAGTAGTTGAATCCTCAACAAAATAGTTGAATCCTCAGCGAAAAAAGATAAATTTGTGACCAAGAAAATAAATTTGCTACAAAAAAATCTGCCCGCTGCGTGGGCACATTCTCTGTTCAAAAAGTAACGTTTTTTTCTTTTTGAATTTTTTTTTGTGTCGTGCGCTGTTTGGCTTATAATTTTCATTTTCGTTTCTTTTTTTTTAATTTTGTGAATGCTGTAACTCTGGTAATTTCTTTTTTAATGAGAAAAGTCATGAGGATAATATGTTTGCCTTTTTGGATAAAAGATAGCTGTGCATCGAATTTCTAATTCCCCAAAAAAAGTGGTATCAAGAATTTTGAAAATTCTCTATATTCTTGAACTTTCATCTTTTAAATTTCAGTTTCAAAAACTAACTTTGAACTAGTTTAATTGAACTAAAAATGATGAATCTTTAACAAAATAGTTCAATTCTAAACCAAAATGATGAATATTTAACTTATAAGGTAAATTTGAAATCAAAAATGAAATAGTTGAATTTTCAGATTCACACAATTCTTAACGAAAAAAAGCGAATTTCCAGCAAAATGGTTTAATTTTGAAATATAGTTTTTACCAAAATAGTTAAATTTTTAAGCAAAAATATGAATTTTCAACAAAAAAGTTCATATTCAACCAAATAATTTTTTCTCAAACTCTTGAATTTTCAATTTAAAAAGACAAATTTTCTACAAAAAAGAGAAATTTTTAACTAAAAATCAAATATATTTTTCAAAAAAAAAATTGAATTCTTAGCAAAAAAAAGGACAACAGGAATTTTTAGCAAAAAAGTTAAATTTTCAGCCAAAGACATGAATTTTCATCCAAAATAATAAACCAAAAGTAAAAATTTTGCGAGAAGAGAATTCAAAATTTGTTTACCAAATATTTCCAATTTTTAACCAAAGATTTGATTATTTAACCAAGAAGATTGATTTTCGACAAAAAAGGTGAATTATCAGCAAAAAAAAATTAGTTTTTAACCAAGAATTTGAAGTTCCAACTGGAACAGATGAATTTACAACCAACTAGTTGAATTTTAAACTGAAAAAGGTAAATTTTCAACCGAAAACGGAATAGTTAAATTTTTAGTTAAAAAGCTTTACTTTCAACAAGAAATAAAACTATTTTTGAACAAACTAGATAAATTGTCAACCAATAAGATGACCGTCTATCCAAAATAATAAATCTTCAACCGAAAAAAAAAGTTTCAAGGAAAGAGTTCAAAATGTAACTAAATATTTCAATTTTTGACCAAAAAGGTGATTTTTTGAACAAGAAGAATAATTTTCAACATAAAAGACGAATTGTCAACAAAATACATGAATTTTTAACGAAACCCCTAAATTTTCTACCAAAAAAAAGGTTAAATTTTCAGTTCAA
>JAWWEA010058551.1:0-15513 GCA_035222095.1 Andricus quercuspetiolicola | reverse complement strand
CCCCCCCCCCCCCCCCCCCCCCCCCCCCCCCACACGTAAGAAAAATTGTTAATAAAAAAAAGTATTCGATTTTCCAAAAAATTAATTAATTTTTAACCAAATAGTTGATTTTTCGCCCAAATAGTCGAATTTGCAACCAAGAAGATTAATTTTCTACCAAAAATTTTCAACAATATACCTAAATTTTTAAGCAAATAGTTGAATTTTCAACTAAAAAAATACATTTTCTATCAAAAAAGGAATAAAAAAAATTTCAGGTTAAGAAAGTAATTCTAAACCAAAAAAAAAAAAAAAATGAAACAGATTTCCAAGAAAATAGTTTAATTTGAACCAAAAAGATAAATTTTCAACCAAGAATATTAATTTCCTACCAAGAAAATCGAATTTTTAAGAATATACATAAATTTTCAACCAAATAATTTAATTTTAAACTAAAAAATATATATTTTGAAGCACACAAAGAATAGTTACATTTTAAGTTTGAAAAATTAGTTTTCAATAAAAAAAATTGAACAAATTTTCAACAAAACAGACAAATTTTAATCAAAGGGTTTAATTCCCAACCAAGAACTTTAATTCTGTACCAAGAAAGATAGATTTTCTAGAAAAAACTTGAAACTTTGAACGGAAAACATGAATTTTCAAGAAAATAGTTAAATTTTCGAAAGTAAAATTTCTAAGCAAGAAGATTAATTTTTTACCAAGAAAGACAAATTTTCAACCAAATAGTTGACTTTTCATCTAGAACAAGAAATATCAAGCAAAAATGATATAGTTAACATCTTAGTTACAAAAATTAATTTTCAACACAAAGAAATAATTTTTTTTAAACAAAGTGGTTAAATTTTTTATCAAAGAAATGAAGTTTCAATTCAGAAGATAAACATTTAATAAGAAAGATTAATTTTTCACTAAAAGAGACGAATTTACAACTAAAAACGATACATCTCTAACTAGAAATCGAATAGTTCAATTTTTAGATAAAAAAATGAATTGTTAATAAAATTTTCCACGAGAAAGACCATTTTTTCACAAAATACATAAATTTTAAACCAAATGAATGGATTTTCAACTAAAAAATATCTATTTTCAACCACAAAAGGAATAAATACATTTTGAGTTTAAAAAATTAGTCTTCAACCCAAAAAATAAAATGAATTTCTGACAAAATTGTTAAGTACCAAAAAGAAGAATCTCCAACCTACAACATTATTTTTGTGCGAAGAAAGATGCATTTTGTACAAATAACTTGAAATTTCCAACCGAAAATATGAATTTTCAAGAAAAAAGTTAAGTTTGCAACAAAATAATTAAATTTCTTAACGTAAAATAAAAAATTAAATTTCTTATTAACGTCAAACTGTTAATCAAGAAAATTAATTCTCTATCCAAAAATGATATAGTTAAAATTTTAATTACAAAAATTAATTGTTAACTCAAAAAAGTGAATTTTCAATAAAATAGTTAAATTTTCTATCAATGAAATGAATTTTCAATTAAAAAGTTGAACTTTTAAACAAAAAGATTAATTTTCCACTAAAAGAGACTAATTTTCTACAAAATAAAAAATGTCAATTTTTAATTCAAAGTGAAATATTTAAACTTTCAATTAAAAAAATTTGATTACTAAATAGAAAAATGAAAAAAACAAGTTTAGAACAAAATGGTGAAATTTTTAAACAAAGAGATGCATTTTTAATTGTGAAGATTAATTTTCTACCAAAAAAGACCAACTTTGAACGAAATACATCAATATCCAATCAAATAGTTGAAGTTCAGATTAAAAAAGATTTTAGAACCAGAAATGGAATATTTAAATTCACAGTTAAAAAAATTAATTTGTAACAATAAAAAAACAGATTTTCAACGAAATAGTTAAATTTTCAGACAAAAAAATTAATTTTCAACTAAGAAGATAGAGTTTCTACCAAAAAGATAAATTTTGAATCAAAGACATCAATTTCTAACCAATAATTAAAAAAGAAAAAAAATTTTCAACATAATAATTAAATTTTTAACCAAAGAAATGAATGTTCAAATATAAATGATGAATTTTCAACTAAAAATACCCATTATTAAAAAAGTATTTCAATTTTTAACCATGTATGAATTAATTTTTAACTAAAAATTATCAATTTTCAATTTAAAATGAAATAACTGAACTTTTAATCAAAAAAATTAATTTTCAAATTAATAAAAAAAAAAGTTTGAATAAAATAGTTGCATTTCGAAGCAAACAGATGAATTTTTATCCATGAAGATCAACTTTCTACCAAAAAAGACAAATTTTGAACGAAACACATCAATGACCAATAAAACAGATGAAATTTAAATTATAAAAGATTTTTTAACCAGAAATAGAATATTTAAATTTACAGTTGAAAAAATTAATTTGTAACAAAAAGAAACAACGATTTTTCAACGAAATAGTTAAATTTTCAACCAAAAAGACAAATTGTGAACAAAATATATAAATCTCCAACCAATAATTAGCAAAGGAAGAAAAATTTTCAACATAATAATTAAATTTTTAACCAAAGAAATGTATGGTCAAATATTAATAATAAATTTTCAACCAAAAAACCCCATTTTTAAAAAAGTAGTTGAATTTTTAACCATGTATGAATGAATTTTAAAAGAAAAATGAAATAGCTGATATTTTAACCGAAAAAGATTTTACTTTTAAATAAAAAACAGATGAATTCAAACTAAAAAGATGGATTTTTAATCAAAAATGAAGATATTGTTAATTATTAAAAAATTTGAAAATGAATATGACTTTACTTTAAAAAAAATAACCGAATATGTCATTTTTTATTTAAAATGTGTTATTTGGACTTTTGTGTTTCTTTCGCTTCACTTAACAATTGTAATTTTCAATCAATCTTTATCATTGGTGGATTGTTTTGTTCCTGAAGATATTCTCTAAAATTCTATTCTTGGGAGTTTTATTATAAATAAGTCCGGCAATTATTATTAAAAAGATTATTAACATTTCGTATAAATTTTACTTCAGAAAACTTAAATTTTAATGAAAGTTCCACAAATAAAATGATAGAGAATCTTGAACAAAATAAGCTTTCAATGATAAAGATTGAATAAAAATTACAATTGTTATCCAATGAGAAAGAGACATTATATTAAAAATAACTCAATTCGGATAAAATAATTACATATTTGACAATTTATAGATTGAAAATTTCATAGACCATTAAATTTTGATATTTTATATACCCCCGGAATATCCTTAAATCTATATAAAATTATCTTTTTAGGAGAATTACAATCGAAAATAAAAAACTATCAGCAAATCAAAACTGAAAACGCTTTTTATATACCAAAGCTGCTATCGAACGTACAGAATAGAACGTATTAGGATAAAATAGTTTAATTTACGTAGAAAATTACAATAGATGATAAAAAACCATCAGCGAATCAAAACTGACAAAAACGCCTTTCTATATAGCAAAGCTGCTATCGAACGTACAGAATAGAACGTATTAGAATGAAATAGTTCAATTTACGTTGAAAATTACAATCGAAGATAAAAAATCATCTGCCAATCGAAACTGACAAAAACTCTTTTCTATTTAGCAAAGCTGCTATCGAACGTATGAAAATAGATTTTTAAAATATAACCACACGATTTAGGTTGAAATAAAGATGAAACACGCACATTGTCGGACTCACGTGGGTGAAAAAATTTTCATCCAACACGCGGTCGGTCTTAACCATTTTAACATTAAAAGAGGAACAGAAGTCGATTCCGGGCGTCCTGATTCGATTCTCGGAGTTGAACCGCGGCGTCAGGAGTCGATTCTGGAGTCGATTCCGGGTAGGTAGCGTCGACTCCAAAGAATCGATTCTCGAACGCGAAGAGTCGAATTCTCCAAAGAACCAGACTCGATTCCGGGATCCCTAGTGGATCACCCGTCGACCAGCATCGATACGAGCAACCGATTTAGCGAGGACGCGTTTTCGAGCTCGAAGCTCATTACCAAGAAGTTCCACATCATTCCGTACGTCGCAATGGAACTTAATTCTTGTTTTCAGTTTTAAGTGCCAAGGACCGTACGAGTAAATTAAAATATCGATAAAGAAATCTAGAGCGATCCGATCAATGTTCAAAGATGATCATGTTCAGTGACTGGTTTTCTCAAAGGTGCCTTGACAGTTTTTCAAATTAAAAGTGTCAATTACTTCACAGCAAGGGATAGACTTCTTATTCAACCCGTTTTCATTCGGGAGATTAAGAACATACTCCAATATGCTTAATAGTAATTGTGAACGATTTTAGTTTAATAAAATGTGTACAGGTAAAAAAATGTTTGATTTCAGTGAATTTTAGAATAAAGCAATTTTATCTATCAAGAAAATAATTCTTGTTAGGCCGAAAGTTGTAAATTGAAGCCTAAAACAAAATGCTCGAATTACTTTTAGAATCGAAATTCTTCCCTTCGCTTTTGTAAACTCATAATCCTTAAATAAAATTTTATGCTCGGTTTAATCTGCAAGATGAGTGCATCAATTAGGAAATAAACTCATGATCAAAATCGATTAATCTGGCCTTAGAGTCTCAATCAACTTTGTCGTTAATAGTATCCTTACTTTCAGGTTATTTCAGTCTATCAAGATTGGTACCGACGTGCATACTCGGGACCAATTTTCTCGACCAGAGAAAAGTAAATTGGTCGAAAAATCTGACTATTATAGATATAGTTCTATAATTAAGATTTAGTGACACAATTGAATTTAGAATCAATCAACTAAAGTAAAGTAAAGATCCAGATTATAAAGGTTGAATAATCTAAAAAAAAGAAACAATGCTTCAAGCTGAGTCAGCTAGCAGTTTGTCGCATCCACGGAGTAATAATAAGGAGACAGATCATACCGTAGGAACCGCCTCGAGTTTTCGCTGCGGTAGCAACACCTTTATTGCCAGGTTCAGCCGTTAGCATGCAATCTATCTTTTTTTCTCCCGCGAGAAAAAGAGATTGTAGAGCACATTGCGCATGCGCCGCTGTTTTGGAGGCCTGGCAGTACCTGCCTGAGATTGACAGTAAACGTGCAGTTGCTGCAGTCAAAATGCATGCATGGAGATCGGCTTCCCTATTATTACTCCGTCGTCGCAGCCTTTCCTAGAGGATCCTTAGTATGGTTGAGCTATCAGCGCCATCAGCTGGCAGTCGGCTTCCTGCACACTTTACGTCGTTCCCACACTATTTTACTTTCACTTTTTAGCAGTCGCCGTATTTTTTCAGAAAACCAGAGATTTATGTCCCCAACAACCGTAAAAGAAACATATGTTATCTGAGTTTCTCAAGGTAAAATAAATATGTGGATGCGACAGTTTAACTTCCATTAAATTGATAAGGGGACGCTAATTAAAATTTGTCATCCCACCAAACCCACAATAGGGAAAAGGGAAGGGGAAACATATATCTCGGAACAGTGCAGATACTCGTATATGCACGAAACATCAGAAGATTCATTAGTTACGCTGCTCTCAAAATTCTGCGTTCATCAGGTTTTTCTACATTTAGAAAAATGAGAATTCTTTATACGCTGATCTTAACCTTGGACATTCTTAATAATTATATTGGTAAGCAGAGAATAAATTAATATAATCTCTTTATAGTGAGTAAATTGGAAGATCTATCATACATTAATGAAAGTGAAATGCTATGTAAACCCCTTGATATAGTTGAAGCTTTACCTCAAGATATTTTTGAAGTTTCTATCACGTCGTGTTCAACCGCTAAAAATTCTCAAAGATAGTTAAAAACAAGGTTTTTTATACTTTGATCTCAATTTTCTCAGAATCTTGAAGTGATAGGCAATTTCTGAGACAGGATTCGTGTTCTGCGCGGAAAAATCTATAGAAAACAGTAGTCAATTTCCATTCACAAAATGGAAATCACGTAATGTAATTAGAGTGATTTTTAGGAGATAGAAGGTAAAATAGATTAAGTGTATGAATGTATATTTTTGGCATTTTGAAGTAATCACTTGTATATACGTTATGTTAGTGGAAGTAACTTAACCCATTAAAAAATTTCACAATACACTTTTATTATTGTTCAAATACAGTTAAGAATGTAACGCAATCGCGATATTTTACTAATCTTTTTACAGTTATAGGTTTTTAATTTTTTGAAATTGAAAAAATGATTTATCTTCCATAACTGCTTTTTAAACTCTGATTTAAAAATTCATGTTGATATTCAAGTATAATTTACATCCAAAACAAATATTTGCGTTTTTTTTACCTGTCAGCAATTCACTATATCGAGAATTTTATGATATGCTGTAGCGGACTTATACGGAATAAAATGGAATGATCGAATTTCCATTTTACAACTTTTAATACATTTTTAACATTGAAAATTCATAAATCTTTTTTGTCTTTTCGTAGATATATCGTCAGCCCAATCATCGCCCAGAACAAGAGACTTTCTGTCAAATTTTGGGAAGCGTAACGAACATGCGAATCATCAAGGTGACCCTAGTAAAAACATAAATTTATAATAAAAGTGTTAGAAAATAAGAGGTTTTTATATTAATGGTTTAAAACTACATTTTAATAATCTCTTGAAACAGAAAATATTCTGCATTCTTGGAAAATTGTTCTCAATGTTTTAATGAAGAATTTTCGAAAAAGTATACGAAACCGGAAATTTATTTCTTATTAAGCACCGTTTTTGAAGCTCTTTCTTTTTGGTATCATGCCAATCCATAAAATATTTCTGCAAAATAAAAAAAATCATAGCAACTTTAGCAAATCCCTCTAAATAATAGCTCTCTTGCATATTGCACCCATATGAAAAAATATTATAGGAAAACCAATAAAGGCCCATGATGATTTTCGTATAATGATTTTCTTATAATTTCTCTTCCTAGTATCGAAAATTTTTACAGAGTACCATTATACAGAAAAATATTATAGAATTATCACTATTTGAATAAATTATAAAAAATATTGATGGAACTAATATGGAAACTAGAAAAACTGCAAAGCAACGGTTTATTTCAGACCACTCTTGATTCTGCACAAATAAGCTTTACACATAAATTAAACTAAACATATTCATTGACGTTCGCTAACAGTATGTTATTTCAGTTACTTCGGCGTTCCGGTATAATTTCTCATGCAAAAAAGGTTAGGGATTTGAATTGAAGAGGAATATGACCATCCCTTTCTGTCTGACATACGAAAGAGAAAAATCTATTATTAATTTACTTAAGTTTTTATAAATAAATCCATGATTAATTGAAATATAAAAAAATATTGTATAAACTACTCTAAAAAATCTTAATATTATTAAAATTATTAGGAAATTTAATTCCTTTGTTACTTGTTGCAGAGTTGAGCTCACAAGTCGAGTTCTCACATAACAGCGAGCCTATTCCTGGTGTCCCTCGTTCCGGACCTTCTGATCTGCCTGGCATATTTCAATCCCCTGAAACGTCTCTTTCTCCTGATAGACCTCGTTCTCCGGTTCCTCTAGTCAGGTCTTCTCCTCCTGCCGAGCCTGGAAGCCCTCTTCGTGCCAGGTCCAGGTCTCCTGCTGCCAGACCTTCTTCTCTACGCGTACTTGGATTCGCACTTGAACAACTCAGATTTGTTCGGCTCAGTTCCATCTTGAACCCGTGCAGGGTTTTTGAAATTCGAAGATACATCTTTCCTCGCGATAAGCCAATTCACTTGAGAGGAGGAAATATGGCTCGAGTGTCCATGCCAACCGAAGAACGAAATGTATTATCAGCGCCTAATGGTGACGTCTTAGCAATATTCCAGGGTAACAGTGAACTTCGTGGAATATATACAATAAGAAATTACTATGGAACTCCGACTGAAAAAAGGGTGAAAATAAACATGGACAGTGGTGAGTTTACAGACATGAACCAAACAGAAATCAGGGAATGTCCCACAAGCAAGAATCAGCCAATCTCAAGGAATTTCCGTACAATAATTTTGGATGGCCTTTATCCAGACCATTAATTTAATTTGAATAAAATGCTAAACTAAAATATGGTATTGCTTGTAATCCAAAAAATTTACTTGACTATGATAGGATCCGGCCACACAGTTACATTGAAGAGTCAATGTGGTATGATTCTCAAGGTACCAATCTTTCGTAGAGAGGGGCGGAAGAAATAAATTCTACTGTTTAAATTATCTTAGACACTTGAGAGTACTTGAAAATCGATTTTTACATTGATATTGGACAATGTTATTAAGTGATATCGTAAACTTCGAAGACCACATGAAATGAGCGAGAAGAGCTATAGTGCAATAAATAATGAATTTCCGAATAATTTTCTAATATACATTTTTTGTCTGTGTATTCGCATTTTAATATTTGTGGGAAAATCACGAAATTAGTCAATTATCTGTAACGAAACATTTAGGTTCAATTTTTCTCTTACAATTTATTCATCAATAAAGTGAATAATTTGATTTCATTTTTTTCCTTCTAAAAGTGATTCTAGAGATTTACCTAGTTTCGACTTCCACTCCTGGAACTTTAAACATATTAAACATATTTTCAGAGTGTCTGTTTGAGTGGGAGCCCACACTTTGAGACTTTAGGACAGGAAATTTTCTGAAAGATTTACAATTTTAAGCTGTAACAGGGAATAAATAAAAGAAATATAAATAAAAAATCACGTGGAGAATTATAATTATAATGACTTGAAACAAGGAAGTTTTGAAAAGAATTATCATTCTATGTCCAGACATGGAGTTTCAGTCAAGAAATTTAATTTTGAATGCAGGACAGGGACTTCCCGTGAAGAAAAATAATTTTCATATTAGACTTACTTTAGAACAGGCATTTTCATTAAGAATTATGATTTTACTTTCCGACGAGTAATTTCATGAAGAATTATAATGTTTTCCTAGAACAAGTAATTTTTGACATGGGACAGAAATTTTGTATTATAATTAACATATTAAAATTGAGGCTTGGAATAGGGGATTTCCGACACGAATTATAATTTTCATTTTCCAACAGGGAATTTTTGAAAATCCAAATCGTTAAACATCAAGAAACTTGAATTTTCAAACTTTTCTCAACATGGCGATTATCAGAAAAACAAAAAAAAGTTTGGTCGAAAATTCAATTGTTTTGTTGAAAATTCGTCTCTTGCTAGAAAATTAATCTTCTTGGTTGCAAATTCATCTTCGTAAGTGGAAAATTCATTTATTTAAAATATGTATTTATTAGTGTCAAAAAAAAAGATATTTGGAATAGATGACCTTTTTGACCTACAAAGATGAATTTTCTACCAAACGACAAATTTTAAAAAATACATGAATTTTCAACAAAAAATATAAGTTCATAAACAAAAAGAGAATAGTTAAACTTTTAGTTACAAAAACTAATTTCCAACAAAACGAATACTGAACCAGTTAAATACAACGAAAAAGAAAGAATTTTTACAAAATAGTTGAATTCTTAACCGAATAGATAAATTTTAGACAAAATGGTTGATATTGTAAGCTAAAAAATCACATAGCTTAGAAAATAGTTATTGCTGCCTGCATTTGTGATCGTTTGGGGGCTAAAAGTGTAGTTTTAAATCGGATAGTATTTTTTGAGCCAGATATATTTTGATCCTCGGAGCGCGTGGCGTGTAGTAATCATGCCGCGGGCCACGGTAGTTAGTTGGTCGTTTAGTGCCCGACGGGGAGTTATGATCGCATGGTAGTCCGATCTTGTAGCGTCAACTGCCGACGTTGTGATTAGATGTGAGTCTGGAATTGGAGGGCGAAAAGATCCCGACCTCCAAGAAAAACCCTGGTCAGGTTAGGAGGTGAAGGATGGAATATCTTTACAGGTGAGATAAGAGGAGCTTGGAGAGTACCAATATGACGCATGGACGGTTGAAGGAGGTCGGGATCTGCGAATAGATCCCGGTGTAAATGAGTAAAAACCATGGTAAGGTTTGTGAATTCAGAAATGAAAGGACAATGTAGTATTTTTGTAAACTCAAAGTGGTCTTGTAATTTTAACTCCATGTCGCTCATCCGATTTTCGACAGTGGATCCGTCCAGGTTGGTAACAAGATGGTGGAGGTGCCGGGTAAGGTTTGAGAGAAATCCAGGGACCATTGTCTTAAGTCCTATGACGTAAGGCGTGGGTGGATAAAAGAGAAAATTAGGGTGTGAAAAGAGAGAACAAAAAAAAGTTTGAGAAGGTAGAGGGCAGTTTCGACATGGAAGTAGATGGCAGGGCGGAGAGCTGACAGAAAGGTATTTGGGAGAGGGTAGACAGCATGATAAAAACAAAAACAGGAGGGCGTAAGAAAGACTAGGAGGAGATGGCGGCGAGGAACAGGTTAAGGGCGATGGAGTTGAGAATAAAGAGAAAAGAGAAGGCAGACAGGAGAATCAATATCGAAGTAAGAAAGCTGAAGCGAAGGAAATGAGAAGAATGAAAGGGGACGGAAGCACTGCTACAAAGCTTAGGGGGGGTTAAGGGCAAGGTAGGTGAAGTTAAGCTAGAAGGGCCAAACGAAAAGAAGGTGGCGGTTGCGAATGTTGAACGCGAGGGCGAAAAAGAAGATGAGTGAAGAAAGAGCGGCGAAGGTAGGGTGTCGAAAAATAAAAGTATATGAGAAAACGTGTCGGTGTAGGACGAGGAGAAGGAGGCGATGAACGAAGTGCAAGGGTACTTCTTTCGTAGGAAGTAGCACGTGGTGGACAGAAAATCAGCGAAGAAGGGGTCAAAAGTGTACGCGTTTTTCGTGTATCTCAAAAGCGCGTTCACTTTCGTGGATAGGGGGAGGTAATGTGAGGCAATGGAAGACATCGAAGTGGTGAGAGGCCTGATTAAGGGGGTAAGAAGAAGAGGGGATCTGGGAGCGCTTTGGGTAAATAGGGGTTGAGGCAAGAGTGTCCGCTTAGCCCAACGCTTTTCGCGATTTCAACCGCGAATATGGAGAGTAAGCTAGATGTTGAAGTAGTGGGAGGAGTTAGGGTAGGATGGGTATGGTCACTCGCGAAAGCAGAAGACATAGTATTGACATTAGAAAGCGAGGAGGTCTTAAAGGAGATGATGAAGAAGTTGAGATGATACCTAGATAAGAATAGGTTAGAGTTGAATGCGGAAAAGTCCAAGGTGTTCGTTCAGGAAAGGAGGTGGAAGGAATAAGGGAATTAAGTAAAAGTGGAAGGAATAGGTGGTACAAGAAGTGAAGAAGTTTGCGTACCAGGACTTCCCGTTTCGGAGGAATGGGGTGGTGGATGATCATATAAAAAAGAGGAAGGAGAATGAAATTTTTCTACTCGCTAGTAATAAGTGTGCTATTGTTTGGAGTGGAGGTGTGAGGGTGAAGGAAAGTGAGGCGGTAAATGGGACACAGAAAAAGTATGTAAAGCGGACACTGCGGTTGACAAGGAATAATACACCTTATTATATTTTTAGAAGAAAGACGGGGAGAGCGAGTTTAGAGATTCTAACAGGGAGTCGGGCGTGTAAGTATTAGAAGAAATTTTTGGAAGAGGGGGGAAATAATCTGGTTAGGGAGTGTTGGTGGGTGAAGGAGAACAGGTGAGGGAAGGGGGAGATGGAGAGGGAGAAGGCAGCGGGCGAGATGAGAATAAGAGGGTCAAGGTTTAATGGGAACTATGCGTGGATTATGTCAAGAGAGAGAGAGAGAGATAGCGACGTATTTTTCTGATAAAGTAGAGAAAGGTAGTCAGAAACTTATAGCGAGGATAAGATGTGGTTGTACGAAGAGTTTTATTAGGTTATGGCTTCCTAGAGAGAAGAGAGTGTGCGAATTGTGGGGAAGAGGTATGCACGGGCGAAACAGTTGTTGGAGGATCACAAGCGGGTGGAAAGAAGTGGCATGAGCATAGAGGTATTATTACATAAAAGAGGGGACGAAAGGGCGGATGCATGGTTAAAGGTGGTGTTGGGTAGAATTAAGAAAAAGAAAAGAAAGGAGAAAGAGGAATAGAGGAGGAAAGTTTTGTCAAGAGAAGAGGAAGTAGATATAATTGAACTGTAAATATTGTAAATAGCAGGTTAGTATTAGATAATAACCGCGGGGTTAGAAATTGTCAATGCGAGACGAAGCGAGGAAGGCAAGGCGATAAGAGCGAGCGGTCACAGAATTAAGGAGTGGGTGAATGTTAATTTGTAAAGATTATTTTAAAGTCGATTATGTGAGAGCACGTAGACGTATGCAGGACATTCTTTAAGGCTAGTAAGCCGGAAAATAAAAATTTATCTATCTGTAATCATCAGTCGTATTAGATAATCATTTTGTTTTAAAAATTCCATAACTTTTAACACACATTTCGTCGATAAATTATTGGTCACATAATTTTATGTATTCACCAGTAAGGCTGTGCGTAACTGAGATTATATATTTAATAAAAATAAAAGATTAAAATGTATGTACCTGAATTGGTCTTCTTACGACACGAATGCGGAATAAGTCTGCAACATCTAAGAAGCTCAGTTTTAAGTTGTTTTCAATTTCAATTTTGAATTGCATTCTAAGCTGGGACGCATTGAAGAAATATCATCAAATGTTGCCCCGGGAATGCATGTAAAGATATCAAAATATTTACAGAAAAGCATGTAGTCGAAGGAATGCTACTTCAGCACATACTGTTACAACTACTCTATAACCATGTCTTCAATTGCCCGAGACATTCTTGTGAGAAAATAAAAACATTTTTTTGTTATCTGTTTCCACAAAAAATGGACTAGGGCATCCATAAAAGATTGAATGCTTCAGAATAATAATGAATTAAATTTTTATTCTGATTGCCAGTTACTTGTAACATTTTGATCCTGTTTAGGATCACAAGCAATATATTTTCGTTTGGATTTTTTTTAGTTCAATTAACGATGTTGGAGAATATCGTTTACAATTACTATTTTAAAGTTCGTTGATATTGGTGAGCCTAATGGAGTTTCACGGATTTCTCCTGAGGTCATTTCTTTAATTGTGCCGCTGTTCATATTTATTTTTGCCCGTTTTTGAAAGCCAGTTCTCGTTGTATACATTCCACGAAAAAATTTATCACATTCCAATATTGCCAAGATGTCACCATTGGACGTTGATAATACAGTTTCTTCTTTTGTTGGCATGGGCAGAAGGATCTGAGATTTTCCTCTCAATTGAATTTCTTTTTCGGGAGGAAAAGTGTATCTTCGAATTTCGAATCGCCGGTTCTGATTTCTGTTGGGAATAATCCGAATATATCTAAGTTGTTCGAATTCATATCCAAGTACGCGTGAAGAAAAATGACTCTCAGAAGGAGACCTAGATCTATCACGAAGAAAATGCTTCGCAGGCGGAGCAGTCCTGATCGAAGAACTCGGAAACTGAAGTCTGGCAGGAGGAATATATCTTCCAGGAGAATGATTTCAAGATTTGAAAAAACAAATTCTAGAAAACATATTGAAGAAATTGGAAAGATGAATTTCATTTCCTTAACTTTTCATTCAAATGTAATAGAAATTGCTCGAAAAAAAAAATGTTATCTGCAAATAAAAGCAACGTCGTCTAACGTGGGTCCCGTCAATTTCTAAACACTATCACAAATATATTTTTTTGTCATAAAAATACTAATTATACTATTATAAAAATTATATTTTCTTCTCTCTCAGTCTTAGGATGATTCTAGGCCAATATGTTATAGTATTTATTAATATAATATATTAATCGCAGTGTCTCGTCGTCCCAAAATTCGGAATGACTAAGCCAATGTTTTACATAAGCTGGGCTAGTCGTCCCGAATTTTCGGGACGTCAAAGAATTTTGTAGCATTTTCAATCATTTTGAGCAATTTTAAAGAATTTCCAAAAATGGAGGGGATCTTATAGGATCTCAAAGTATTTCACTGACTTTGGAAAATTTTAATTGCTCCGCAAGATTTCTAAAAATTTGGGCAGATTTCAAGGACTTTGATAAATTGAAAAATATTTCTGAAGATATCAAGGAATTTCAAGAAATTCCGAAAGATTTTTAAGACTCAAATGAAATTTCAAGCAAATTTAAAGATGTCAAGGAAATTTGCAAATGCTTGCTGCGTAAAGTTTATTTGTACAGAATCATAAGTGGTCTGAAGTAAGCTGTTTCATTGAACTTCACATAATGTCCTTCATGTATGATGCTCTATTATAAATTTCTTATAACAGCGAAAAAATTACAGAAAATTCATTATAAGAAAATCATTACCGGCCTTTACTGTTTTCCCTATAACATTTTTTCGTAATCGCCCAATCTGCAGAAGATCTATTATTTGGAGACGCTTTCTAGAGTAGTTCTAATCCTTTTTTGATCTTACAGAAATATCTTACGGAACGGCATGCTCCAAGAGGAAAAAAGCCACAAAAAAGGTGCTCAATAAAAGAATAATATTCTGGGTTGGTATACTTCTTCGAAAATTTTTCTTCAAAGCATTGAGAACAAGGTTCCATGAGTGTGGATTATTTTCAGATTGAAAAGATTACTGATGTGTAGTTTTAAGCTGGTAATATAAAAACTGTTCATTATTTACCACTTTTGTTACAAATTATTTCTACTCGGGTTACCTTGATGAGTTGCATGTTCGTTACTCTTCCCAAAATTGGTCAGGAAGTCTCTTGTTTCGGGCAGCATGCCTGATATTTCTGGAAAAAGACAAAAAAGATTGATGGTTTTTTAGTGTAAAAGATGTATTAAAAATCGTAAAATTGAAATTTGATCATTTCATTTTATTCCGTATAAGTCAGTGACAGCCTATCATAAGATTTCATGTATAGCGATTGTGTAACATTTTAAACAATATTTGAACAATATTAAAAGAGGACTGCCAAATTTGTGAATAGGTTTTATCATCTCTATCAATAAAACGCATTTACGAGGGATTACTCCAGAATGGAAGAGAATGATTATTTTCAAAAGTGATTTAAATACCCTGCAAATCCTGCTTTTTTCATTTTTCTCCCTAAGAGATATTTTTTCTCGAACATGTAGAAAATTCCCAAAGTACTGAGTTTTGAAGAGAAGAATTTCATATCTTAGCTCCGATACTCGAAAATTCGACAAGTAGCAATCAAAACTGTATCTTGTGAGGTATAATGTAAATGAAAAAACTGTAAAACTTTGACTAAGATAAGTTTGTCCTAGAATTCTGATTATTATACTTGAGTAGAAAAAAATGATTTGAATAATAATATTGTTTATTATCGAAGAGATTATATAACATTCTGGATTTATTAATGTATAAGAGACATTTCGATGTACTTACTACAAAAAGTTATATTATTCTATTCTTTACTTACCAACTGAATTAAGAATAAGATCTAAGGTCAAGGCCGTTATAAAACGGATTCTCATTTTCTCAAAGTGCAGGAAAAACTGATGAACGCAGAATGTTGAGCGCAGCGTAACTAATGAATATTCTAATGTTTCATGTATATATGAACACTGTACTATTCTGAGATATTTGTCTTTTCTTCTTCCCGGGCATAATCGCTTATATAGATTATAGTGGGGATT
>JAWWEA010057992.1:0-10046 GCA_035222095.1 Andricus quercuspetiolicola | reverse complement strand
TTCCTGACCCTGACCACCTCCTGGAACCTCCACCTATATCCTTTGGCAGCTTTGGCTCTATTCTGACCCATTTCTTTCTCTATATCCACGTCTCCACCAATCCCAGAACATCAAATTCCTAGATATACCTGCGGAAATCCTGATCTTTCTTCTTTACCCCGGCTACGTTCCAGTACAGCACCTTCACTACTCTTCCACCATGCTTTACCCCAACCCCCCTACTTTCTACGAAACAAATTCCCCTGCACATTCTTCAGTGCCAACGGCGTAGCGAGGATCTGCTTTATGGGGGGGCTTCAAGTTCAGGTATGGGCAAAGAGTGGGGGAATAGAGAAATTTAATTAAAAAGCACTCAATTTTTAACAAAAATAAAAAATGAACAATGAGTAGAATAAAAATATTTATTTATATTTAATAATACATTGCAGGATATTATATACATAATTATCTAAATTAGCTGAGAGTTACGTAGTCATTAATGCAAATCCATTTGATCGCTATAATAATAGCCAGAGTTGACAATAATTTTAAAAGAACGTAAATATACTTCCACGCCGATGTCTGAAGCTTTTTAAAATAATTTTTTGATTTCCTTATCGGCATCGTTTTTTACAACTGTAATAAAAGAATACGCAAAAAGTATTTACTCCACCGCGTACGTATGTCCAACGCGTATCACAATACTTAATGAAACCGGACACTGCGATTTCTCTGTAAGATTTTGAATTTTGTGCACTAGTCAACTGGATCTTGTTTTTCGTTACTTGAATCATTTTTAGTTTTTGGTTGATAGCTTCTGTTGGACGTTTGCGTTTTGTGACATGATGCAATTTTAATTCATTTTTGAAAATCTCGCTTCGCAGATTCGAACTTCATGAATAAGTACAAGTTTCTTTCGAAGAGTCAAAATTGTTGCGTACGAACGTTAACTTAGATCCATCGTTTAAAGTATAAAGCAATGATTGGTGCAGTGGGTGTACAAATTTTTTTATTGTTAGTGTTATTTTTCAAGATTAGAACAAAAACCACGCATCCTATTAATAAATAATTAATAACAAATTTGTACCTCTTTTTGGAATCAATAAATTTTAAGTATTTATTTTTTCTTATTTTGTGTCGTTTCTCTGAAAATTCAATTTTTCTAATATTAATCCAGTTTTCTACGAATAAAATAAAAACTACGTGTGATATCAAAAAGCGATTCGTATAAAATTTTTAGATCTTTTTTGAATATACAATTTTTGTCAATACATTTTTTGCTGTATCTTTTATAGCTTGACCGCAAAATGGAATTTTTTATTTTCCATCGTTTTTTGTGCGATCAAAATTCAAATTTTCGATTTTTCCGAAAAACTGCAAAAAAGGAATAGAAATCCCCAAACAACTGGTCATTTCTCCTAGCAACTAATATTCGAAGACAAGGATCTTAATTTTGCAACATTTTTAATACAGAATCTTTTATAAACGGAATAAAATGGTTTTAGGAAAAGGAATTATTTGACTTTTATGAATACGTTGTATTTTTTTCCTGAAACTTCTTTGAATACGCACTCATAATAATTAATACTTTAGATCCTTACTTAAAATTCGTGGCCATTTTAGGTTTTGCAAAAAAATATTCTCCTCTTTTTCTTGAATGGACCATGAGTTTTTTCAATTGGACATTTAAATAATGTCTGTCAGACAAATAAATTTAGTTGAATCCTTTTTTTTTAATAATCTGAAAGTAAGAGACATTCATCTTCATTGAGAAAGTTTGGTCAGGAATTGGAACGTAAGATACCCGGATGATTTCATAAAGGAGTCGTACTAAAAATTACTCCTGGTGATTCAGGTAATAAAAATACATCTTTCCTCAGGAAGTTTGGTTAAGAATTTAAATTTAAGATGCTTGAATGATTTTGAAAAGGTCTCGTCGTGGTAAAAATTAATCCTGTTAGTCCGGGTATTAAAAGTAAACCTTTCCCGAGAAAGTTCAGTTAGGAACTGAAATTTAAGACACCCGGATTATTTTATAAAGGACTCGTCGCACTAAAAATTTATCTTGGCAGTCCAGTCATAAAAAATACACCTTCCCCAAGGAAGTTTGGTTAAAAATTGAAATTTATGATACCCGGATGATTTCAAAGAGGTTTGGTGGTTCCAATCATTAATCCTGTTAGTTTAGTTGAATATGTTACATTTCCCTGGGTAAAGTTAGGTTAAGAAGTGGAATTATTTAAGATATCCTAATAATTTTCCAAAGCTCTTATCGTTCTAATAATTAATCCTGATAGTCCAGGTATTAAAAATATATCTTCCCCGAGTAAGTTTGGTTAAGAAGTAAAATTGAAGATACCCGCTAATTTTTTCAAGGGTCTAGTCGTACTAATGTTTAAATCTTGTTGTCCAGATATTATAAGTATACCTTTCCCGAGAAAGTTAAGTAAATTACTTATATTTATGATACCCAGATGATTTCTCAAAGGTTTCGGCATATTATTAACAAATCCTAAAAGTCTTTGTATTAAAATTACATCTTCCCTGAGGAAGCTTGGTTAAGAATTGAAATTGAAGATACTAACCGTTTTTTTCAAGTCCTCGTCATGCTAATAATTAATCCTGGTAGTCCAGGTGTTCAAAGTTCATCTTCCCCGAGGAAGTTAGGTTAGGCAGTGGAATTTTAGCTGCCTGAATGATTTCTCAGAGATCTTATTGTTCTAATAATTAATCTCGGTAGTCCAGTTATTAAATATGCACCTTCCCTGGTAGTGACGGTATTAAAAATACAACTTTCCGGAGCAGATTTGGTTACGAAGTGTAATTTAGGATACACGCTGTTTTTTTCGAAGGTCGCGTCATGCTAATAATTAATCTTGCTTGTGCAGGTATTACAAGACATCTTCCCTGAGGAAATTTTGTTAAGAACTGGATACCTGATTTCGTATGATCGTCAGTCAATGCACAATGAAATGTCCGTATGTAACTCATGTGAATTGAAATTTCTTTGAAGAATGAGTGCAAAGGCAGTTAATGAAATGAAATAAAGAATCCCTCCGCAAGCTCAAACTCTGACGGCGAAACAATAACCAGAAAATTTAGAGCAGAGCACTGAAAGTATAAATTTGTTAATTTTAAGCACTTGGAGTTCTAATAAGTTTAAGTTTGGACTTATAAATTGAAGCTATTTAAGCTCGAGAATCGTACATTATTATTATTATTATAATTAAACTTTGAATTATTTTGTTAGCTTTAAAAATTGGAGAGCGGGCCCTCGAAGCTGCTAGAGTGAATTGAACAGCTCTTCGGATATCTATTGGAATTGCTGAAAAAATGTTGGTTTGATATAACATTATATATAGAAACCAATTTAATGTTTGAATTAACAAAAAATTCATTTAGTTTTTTAAAAATAAAATATCCACCTTATTGATTCACATAAAAATGAATATTGATTCAAATGAAAAATAGAGAATCCGCAAACTGGAGGTAACAATAGTTCATTTTAAGAAACGTTAGGAATACGTAGCGTTTTTTTTTATTTATTTTTTTTTATTTTTTATTCATTTATTTTTTTAAACTATTGTGTCTCCAATTTGCGGATTCTCTATTTTTAATTTGAATCAAGCGAATATTTGTGTAAAGTTAAATATATTCAATCAAAGCAAATTTTTTTTTTTTGATCAAATAAATTGTATCAAAATCATTATTTATGCGAATCAGTAAGGTGGATATTTTATTTTTAATAAACTAAATATTTTTTTTGTCAATTCTAACATTAAATTGTTTTCTTTATATAATATTATATCAAACCAACATTTTTTCAGTAATTATAATAGATATTGGAAGAGCTGTTCAATTCACTTTAGCACCTTGGAGGGTCCGCTCTCCAATTTTTAAAGCTAAGAAAATAATTCAAAGCTTAATTATATTAATAATAATGTACGATTCTCGAGTTCGATTAGCTTTAATTTATAAGTGCAAAATTGAACTTACTAGAACTCCAGGCGCTTAAAATTAACAAATTTATACTTTCAGTGCTCTGCTCTACATTTTCTGGTTGTTGTTTCGCCGTCAGAGTTTGAGCTTGCGGAGGGGGTCTTTATTTCATTTAATTCACTGCCTTTGCACTCATTCTTCAAAGAAATTTCAATTTCATAAGTTACTGCCACGTTATCTTAAATAAACAACCTCGTGAAAAATATACAAAAACCATTTTATTAGTGTTAAAACTATTAAAAGTATTTAATATAAATACGAAATGCTATCTTGATCTTATGATCTGCAAAAAGTAATGAAAAAAGCATAAAGAAAATCACAAAGCACATGTAAAACTTATTTTCTTCCTACTTACAGATATTTCATTGTGCATTGACTGACGATCATACGAAATCAGGCATCAAGTTCTTAACAAAATTTCCTCGGGGAAGATGTCTTTTAATACCTGCACAAGCAAGATTAATTATTAGCATGGCGCGGCCTTTGAAACAACAGCGTGTATCCTAAGTTACATTTCTTAACCAAATCTCCTTCGAAAAGTTGTATTTTTAATACCTGGACTACCAGGATTGATAATTAGACAAATAAGAGCTTTAAACAATTATCCGAGTATCTTAAATTTCAGTTCCCAACCAAACATCCTCGGGAAGGTGCATCTTTAATAACTGGACTACGAAGATTAATTATTAGAACAATAAGAGCTCTGAGAAACTATCCAGGTGTCTAAAATTTCACTGCTCACCGAACTTTCTCGGGGAAGATGAAGTTTGAACACCTGAACTACCAGGATTAATTATTAAAATCGGTTGGTATCTTTAATTTCACTTCTTAACCAAGCTTCCTCAGGGAAGATGTAATTTTGATACCAAGACTATCAGGATTCGTTAATAGTATGACGAGGCCTTTGAGAAATCATCTGCATATCATAAATTTTAGAATCAAGCTTAACTTTCTCGGGGAGGATATACTTATAATATCTGGGCAACAAGATTCGGGGAAGATATATTTTTAATACCTAGACTATCAGGATTACTCAACAGTGTGACGACGCATTTGAAAAATTCTTCGGATAACTTAAATTTCAGTATTAAACTTCAAATTCTCAGAGAAGATGTACTTGTAGTACCTGCACTACCAGGTTTAAATATCAGTACGACGAGACCCTTGAAAAAATTAGCGGGTTTCTTAAATATTATTACTCAACCAAACTTCCTCGGGGAAGAACTACTTTTAATACCTGGACTTTCACGGTTAATTATTGGAACGACAAGAGCTTTAAAAATTCATCCAGGTGTCTTAAATTTCAGTTCTTAACCAAACCTCTTTGGGGAAGATATACTCTGAACTCCTAGACCACCAGGACTGGTACATAGTGCAGTAAAACTTTTAAATAACTATAATTTCTTAAATTATTTTTATGTGCATTTTTGTTCATCAATAATTCTCAGTATTTTGAATAATATTTCAAACAAAATTCTCTTTAGCGGTTCACGTTGTCAACCTTCAAGAGATATGCTATCTTCTCCATCTGTTGCATCATTAAAAAGAAAGTTATCTTCATTTACCGACCTCCGAATTATTTAATAATCGCTGACGACTCTGCTTATTTTACATTCCATGCTTAAATTACTACGCCTTGCAGTTGACGATTTTCAGAGAAAATTATATTCTGAGAAATCGCTTTTCAGCAAATCGATACCCTACCTGACGGAAGGCATTCCAAGTTTTCAATGAATAACTGTAATTCTAAAAATCTAAACCAATGACGCAAGTAAAGTGCAGATTGCATATTCAGAGAGACATGAGGACAATCCTGCGTCAATCTGGTGGTTAATATTGCGCGACCTATATATAGTCCCACAATATACAGAAACTTGTCGTTCATTTTTACTTTCCCATTTAAAATTTGTTATGCGATTACATAATAGCTAATAATAATAACTTTTCAGATGTTGTTCATCTCAAGATATAGAAAATTTTTTTCACAGGCTTTATAGGTTTATAATATTTATTTTCCTATTTAATATTCTGAAGCTAGAATTAGAAGGGGAGAACCACTACTAATGTCTGGCCCACTATTGGTGTTATTGCAGTAGTTTGGCATGCTAAAAACCATTTAGGACCAATTTTAGAATAATCTATCAGGCCATTGAGAAAATTATTATAATTTATAATAATATTTTTAAATTCCTTTCTCAGGATGATTTAAATATATAAAATTCGAAAATTTGAATATTATTACTCTTTTCCAGTTAGTCGCTTACAAAGTCTAAATTGTTAGTACTGGGCCTTACCATTCACATCCTTAGTTTAGGTTCGTGATGGAGTTAAATAAAATTTTCAAATGATCTTCAATATGGAATTATAAATTAAACAGTATTAAATATATCATCATATTTTAAGCCTACAATAAGTGTATGAATTGTGAAGCACAATATTGACATTGACAAGTTCGACTTTATAAACGACCAATTCGCTCATAATAATCTAAGTTTACACTTTCAAATTCCGAAATTTAAAAATACAGTCATTGAAATCTTGGTTGAAATTCAAAATTTCAAACCGTTAAAGCTGCAGATTTTTCCAACAACTTTTTATTCAATCGTTTGATAATGAATAAGTTCTAAAGTGAAAACCGTCTTATTTCAATAGTTTTTATTTTAAGTGTTCCAAATTGAACGTTATCTTAAGATAAAACATTCAAAATGATGAAGTATTAGTTTCACAAACTTTAATTGTACAAACTAAATGGTAAAGGCTGATAAAGGACTCTGATTTTAATTATTTATTAATCAGTTAAAACAAGATATTTTAAGATATACAAATGTCGAAACCTTAACTTTTAATTTACTTCGACTTTTAGCTGCTTAAAATTCAAGTTTCACATTCCTTTGATTTTTATTACCTGCATTTCTAACAGTTGAAATTCAAGTGAATGTGAATTTTATATCAAAGAAATGTAATAAAAATGTTATCTTCACATAATTCTACATGAGAATCAAATAAAGAAACATTTCAATTCATAAATCGAATTTCGTCTTTTTGCTTTAAAAGTTTATCTCCTTTAGTTAAAAAATAAAAATCTTATTATTTGATTGAGAATTCAATTATTTTCCTAGAAATTAATCTTTTTTGATTGAAATTTGAACGTCTCTCTTACTTGAAAATTCAATTGTTTTCGTAGAAAATTACAATTGTGTGCTGGAAATGAACTTTTTTGTTGAAAATTAATATATTTGGGCTAAAAATTCAACTGCTTTGTAGAAATTCGTCTTTTTGGCTTGAAACTTCAACAGTTTTGTTGATATTGTTTTTCTTTCCTGGCTCGAAAATCTTCCTTAGTTGAAAATTCAACTAATTTGATCGAAAATTGAACTATTGTGTTGGAAATTAACTTTTTTGTTGAATATCAAAATTTTGTTAAATCAAATTAAATGATTTTCCATTTCAAAACTTTAAAGTTGTTCTATTCCAACAACAACAAAAAACACTCAAAATTAAATATTTTTCTATTTTAAGCATTGAATATTGAAGAGTCCTCCAATTCAAATTGTAGAAATTTGAATATGAACTCTTTGAAATTGAAGAGTTTTTAATTTTGAAAATCTACAATTGAAAATCATGCAAGTTTTAAGATTCAGAATTGAAAATTATGTAATTTTGATGGCGCAAATTTACAGTTTTTGTTTTAATTTCAGATTAAGAATTAAAAAGTTTTGACTTTGGATCTACGAAATCAGGAAAATTGAAGAATCTTTATGCGCATCAACCTCATGAAACCATTTAAAAAAATATATACAAAAGTGCTCCATTTTTAATTGTAAAGTTACACACATTGAATAATAAAAACTCTTCAATTGCAAATATGACCTATTTTGAAAAGGATTTCAAAATTTCGTGATAATAAACTATAAATATTCTAAATAATTAAACGAGACGCCAACTCGAATTAAGATTGCATGAAAGCCGATGAAGCTAGGTAAATATTTATTTTAATTTATAATTATTGTTCATTATATTTTACAGTACTTCAAATTCAAGCATATATTTTAATTTGATAAATAGCGAACTTAATTAAGGAACGTGTTGTAAGCACTCATAGCGCGCTATTTTTTCTAGTAAACAGTAGTGTCTAAAAATAATAATATAATAAGTAATCAAATATATTGGAATATTTCCAAAAATGTCATGTTTAGTATTCTCGAGAGAAAAAGTTTTTGGTTTCCTTTGAATGTGACTCAATGTCAAGTTTAAAGACAGTTAAAGATTATTTCGTTCTTGGCAATGAGACCTCCGAGGCCTCTTATCTTTTTAAGTATTATGTCAGATAGGAACTATCGCGGCTCACCGATATTATTCTGTTATTTTTCTAACAAATGTCAAAATTATGAAGCTAAATTTTCCAAACGTTTTAAATTTTGCTAATTACAAATTTAAGGAATTTTCTAATTTCGTGAATTTAAAATTTCGGAATTTTTAAGATCCAAGTTTCAAATTTTCGGAAATTTGAAATTTCTTATTTTCTCTAGTTTTACCAACTTTTACTTTCAGAATATGTCAATATCGTTGCTGGGTAATTTCGGTGTTTTTTTTTCGTCAATTCGAAAATTCTGAAATTTCGTAGTTCGGCAATCACATGTTCGGTATTTTTGAACATTTTGGATTTTTTTGCCGCAAAGTTATGTCATCCCATTCAATTTTAGCTTTTTTGTGGCAAATAACTATAAATGTTTAAAAATAGAATTAATATTTTGAAACATTTATATTAGATTATATGAAAATAAGATTTTCTAGGATGGTTTAGGTAGGCCGAAGTTCGCAGGATATCTCCATCACATTACTATGAATCCAAAGAAAATTGAGAAAAAAATCAAAGGTGCTCTGCTTCAGAAAATTAAATTATGTTAACTTGTTTCTAAAATACGACTATCTAAAAAAAATTTCGGTAATTTTTTCCTAATTCACTTGCATATTCAAGTACCACATAAAAGTCCGGACTAAATTTGGAATTTAATTTCTTAATATGATTCTCTCGAACTTATTTTTAAAGTTTGGAGTAGATCTGGAGGTTTTTAGTTTTTGTTATTGTTGAAGAATAATCTGGAATTCGGAAAGTTTCGAAATTGAATTTTTTAAAATTCAAAGCCTGGAAGTTAAATCTTTGAAAAGATCTATTCTTAATAAACTTAGTTTCGACAGTTCTAGCCATCAAAGAAATTACTAAACTCCGAAAAATGCTTGTTTGAATCAAACAAACATTTTTCTGAGTGTATAATACAACACCTCAAATAATTAAACATCACGAGGTATTTACAATTTCTCAAAACTTATAGAAGTTATCTTTAGATTTTTCAGAATTAAGGATTTCACGTGTTTTTTTTTTAATTTTCTTAAAAAATTAATGTTTTTACTAAATTTTGCATGTACATCCTGCTTGTTTTCATTTATTTATTTATGTATATTTTCCTAAGTTTCGAGCCTGTATGAAATTTGGATATTTTTTTCAATTCAGTTGTTTAAACAAATATTTAAAAATTCTTATCAAACTTCAAAGACGCTTAGCCGAAACAAAAAGCCAATAAAAAGTATTTTAATGCCAACCCTATTGCTTGCAAAACATCTTTCTCTCCTGCTTGGTTAATTTTAGATTATTTATCAGTGGAAATTATTTAATAAGATATAAAAATACATTTTATTGAATTTTCTTATATTTAGCATGCATAAAGTAGTCACAAAATATATGTCATTTGCAAAAATAGTAAAACCACCGTCAAATCATTTTTTAATTTTTTATTTCTTTTTGAGCAAAATCAATAAACTATTTCATAAATAATAATTAAACGTCTTAGACTAGCGCAGAGTCAAAATGCTAAAATTATTCGAATCTTTTGAGCTCAGATAAAAAGGTTTGTGGCTCAACATCCGTGAAGGAATTTTCTCTCTAATCGGTTGATATCTTCTGTTTTAGCTTATTAGAACAGTCCAATTTTTCAAAATTAAAAAAAAATAGAATTGGTTCACAATTGATGGGGAATATTTTATGTATGCAATTTTCACTCGCGAACGTG
>JAWWEA010057843.1:0-10047 GCA_035222095.1 Andricus quercuspetiolicola | reverse complement strand
TAGTCGTCACAAATTTTCGGGTCGACTTTTCACTTTTTCAACCCTTCTTTTCCAATTCTCCATTTCCAACTCCCCGTTTCCAAATCCCCTTTTTCAACTCCCCCTTTCCAAATTCCCTTTTCCAACTCCCCCAATTTCTCGGGACGTCTAGACGCAGCCGAAATTTTTAGATTTTCACTATTAGCCAGAACCCTTTTTATACTTATAAGAATCATGTGCCGGCCCCATTTGGGGTGACTTTTGTCAAACGTTGAGAAATCTGCTCCTCCAAAATTTCATCAGTTTGAATTGTTTTTTTCTTTTTCACAAGCCACGGCACTTGTTTTCTGTCCCATGGAGACCATCTCCACATGGACTGAAGTGCAAGTCCTGAATTCATTATACCATTGTGTCGGGCAAAAAAGAGTTGTGTTTCTGGCATCCAAAAGAATCACAAGTAAAAATTTTTGAAATCATCTACTATCTTTAAATTTGTACAATTCGAAACTTGAAAAATTTATAAACCAAATTATGAAAAATCATAAAAAATTATAAGTACAAAAAAATTTGTTGAGAAATGTATACTTATTTTATCGGTGCGAAAAGAAAATATTTATCATTTTTAAAGCAAGTAAATCCTTTTAATGGTAACACTCGTGGCTCTGAAATGCTTTAAATAGTAGATATCAAATCAATTTTATTTAGAATACAATACAAAATCATGTTTTTGTATTAAAACTCCAAACTTTAAAGTTCGCCATGTACTAATTTTTCCCTTCAGAAATATTTAACTATATTTCGCAATATCTCCAAATTCTTTAAGTCCACCACTTCCCCAACTTTTCCCTCTTCACCCCTACATTCTATGCCCTCACATAACTCTTCGCTACAGCACTAGCCTACTAGCCCTCCCTTCTTCTCTATGACTTGTCTTCCCCACTTCCAACAATTTCTCACACTTCCCCTACTCTCCCTCTCTCATGACCCCCCATTTTCATTACATTTCCCTACAATTCGTCTTCTGACAAATAAGTGCGATTGAACAGACGGAAATCATAAAAAATGGAATCCGCAGAGGACATCTCCAAATTTTGTTTGCATCACTTTTTGACAGAACGCCTAGTTTTGGTTTTAATCATCAAAAATTGCATTGAAAATAAAAATGAAAAATTTGTGGAAAAACGACAAAAGGTACCATAAAAATTGATAGAAAAAAGTTGTTCACCCCAAGAAGAGACACAAATTTGTTATAATTTATTAGATTATCACCATTTATGATTGAGAAAGAATTAGTATTGTTCGAAATTTGACACCACAAAATTCAAATTTCGAATCAAACGATGCAAAATACGAAAAAAAGTTTCTAAGAGCAATTATAGCTTTCAAAAGATCCTACAAAATTTATCTAGATTATTTTGTGATAGAACTTGTCATTTTGGTTTTATTCATCGAAAATATTGTGAAAAGAAATCGAAAATTCACATTTTGAACCAACAAGGAACGGAAAATATGGGGAAAGTTTTTGGAGGAATTTCCGCATTTAAAAATCTCTAGAACATTTCTTTGTACTATTTTTTGACACAACTCCTTACTTTTAATTTATTTACCGAAATTATTATGAAAAAATCAATAATTCTAATATTACACCAAAATACGCGAGATACGTAAAAAATCTAAAAGGAGTCTTGCAGGAAATTTTGTTTTATCCATAAAAAATAATATTAGAACAAAAATCCTATTTCTAACGTAAGGACGAGAGATTAAGAAGAATGGCTGGAGAAAGGATTGTAGTTTTTTATTCATTTTGAGGTAATTTAAAAAATAAATATACATTTGCAAATGTCTATCAAAAATTGAGTGCGTAGCGGGAGTGTCACGATGAGAATTTGTACCTCAAAGCCTCCATAGCATTGAGCAATTCAATCTTTAACTGTACACACCTAATTACCTAGAAAATTTAAAATATGAAGACGTATATAAATGCTGTGATCTAGAAGAGATCTTTTTGATAAAGTTTCATTCAAGCATTCCAAGTGCAGAGAATGAGTAACCGGTGAAAATCGAGTACTTGCAGCATATTGTGAAAGACTTAAAACATGATCATTTCATGTTTTAGCTTTTTTTAAACCTGATATCATAAGTCGGTTTTTCAAACGTTCCGAATATATTTGGAGTAATTAAATTAATTGAATTGAATTTGAAATTGTTATAAAGATCACGTGAGGGGCATAGTATTGCTGTATGTATTCCAGGGAGCAAAATGTTAGAATTGGGCTTTACCACATAGTTTACTATAACTGATAGCAAATCATATATTTTACGTTGGAAATGTGTGAAGTATTTTTTTAATTACACTACACTCTTCAGTATTCTTGCATTTTATTCTTTTTATTCTACAATATCCACATTATTTGAATAATCCGACAGTAATATGACAACCGCTGTATTCCAATGCATGGGGTAAGCTAAATCAAATTTAACACCAATGAATGAAATAAACGTAAAATAGTTACATGGTTAAAAAACGGTTTTGAGTAATAACGTTTGGCACCTGATAAAGTGAGCTTTACGTTAAAAATTACAGACATCATAATTAGATTTTATTAATAATGCAGGCCGACAAAGTGTGTACCCAAAGACTGGACTATGTGGTCTTGAAGGATTAGGATGTGCTAACGACGAATTTGTTTGTTCGCCAAATACAAAAAGAGCTACCAAGAGTTCTTATCTATAAAAGTGGGGACAAGAAGCAAGGACAGCTTCAAGATATTTGTCTTTCTCCTTCAATGTGTCACGATAACGAGTTTAAATATACTGAATATTTGATATAATTAGCCGTTTTGGAACTTTTACAAGTTTCCTTATCAGAACATAAAGTAATTAATGATTTTCAAGAAAGATAGGTTCACGGAGCTAAAGCAAGCGACGAAAATTTATTGCCATGCTTATGCTCGTATAAATGTTAATAACTGAGAAATAAATTTTCCTAAAGTTAAGTGTCTAAAAATCTATAAATTGAGTGTGTTTGAAGTAGCCTGAAACTAAATTAGCAGTATGAAGTAAATGAAAATATAAAGTACACATCATGTTGGGATTTTTAATGATATTTCAAGATGAAATACATTATGTTTGCTTCGAGATCAGATCTAACACTCCGATTCCATTTTGGTTAGATTTTAGTGCTCGTGTCACTAAAATGAAGCTGGAGTGTTTGCTGCGATCTCGAACAAAAAGTAATGCTTTTTGTTTTAAAATTTCCTTAAAAATCGCAAAATGATGGGTATTTTACGATTCATACCAACTTCACACTTTTAATTTAGTTTCAGGCTACTCCAAAAACACGGAATTTATGAATTTTTCAGATACCTAACTTTGAAAAAAGATTTCTCAGTAACATTTATACGAACACTCAAACTGCAATAATTTTGTCTCGCTTGTTGTAACTGTGTGAACCTATCCTTCTTAAACATTAATGATTATTTTTTAATCAAATCAGGAAACTTGTACACGTTTCGAAACATCTAATTATATCAAATCTTCAGTATATTCAATCTCGTTATCATGAAATGGTCGCAAATGGAATTTTGTTTGCAAAAGTTATTAACAATGAAAATTTAATGTTACAACATGGTCAACCTGGGGAAATTTTTTCAAACATAAGGGCTATTATGAAATTAATTTTGCAGCGAAAGAGAACGATGTTTGATTTTTGCTGGACTGCTTTGGATAATTTGACCTAAACTGAAAATTCAAACTCGAATAAAAAAAAAACTGGTTGGCGGAAAATTCCAATCAATGCAAATTTTAACTATGCTAGACCAATACTGCAATGCTATATAGATCACTTTTTTGGCCCCGCATACTTTTCTCGTGTGCCTGTGTAATCCTTATTTAGGATTATCATGTATTTTGAACCTTTTGTGGATTGTCGGCGTAATTCTTAACCGACACAATAAAACTTGGCAGCTGGCTAACTGACCATCAAAAAATACGTTGAGGCATGATTTTAAGTGAACATTTTGAAATTTGTGCGAGTGATAAAAAAAAAAGCATAAAAGCAACCAAGATTTGACTTGTAATACTAATAATACTTGACATACTAATCTATGCACGGATTCTTAACAAAATTTAACATATTAAATTTTGCGAATATGAGTAAAAATTCGTATTCAGTAACCTAAAAAACCTTCTGACACTAAACCCCTTATCGATTAAATAACAGAATGTTATTCTTTTTATCCGCCTTCTTCAAAAGTTTCTTAGTGTTAAACAGAAATTGTTAAAGCGCTATATCTCATAGAAGAAAATCGGTTCAGGGTAACCCAAAACGGAAATAGGAGATAAAAAGGAGTACAAAACGATGGCCTAAACAGTTTGAAAAAATCATTTCTTATTTTGTAATGTTTCAAATATGTCCTTCACCATACCCCACTTGCTCCTGACATATTAATTTTTCAAAGTTTGGTTTTGTGAGAAACATAACTTCTTACACATTGGGAAAAAATGACTATTCATTTAATAAAATATATACTACAAGCAGATAGCATTGACAGTGTATTTAAGTATATATTTACCAATAGAATTGAGGATGACTGCTAAACCGAAGATCCATAATGAAGATCCGATAATGATCTTCATATTTTTCCAATCAGGGTATGATGTTGATTTTTAGAGAAATTTTTGAAGAGTACAACTGTCTGAATAATGCTCATTGTAAAAGATCTTTCGATATATAAACTTTTTCTGTCCCACTCATACTCGTAAATTATCACACATTTTTAGCATTTGAATATGAATCTCATCAATCTCCTAAAATTTTTATCTTATTTTTCATTTATCCTAATCTTACTTTATTTGAAGAGGTATAACAGTACAATTTAATGAGACTGAAATGACATTTAAGATATTATTGGAAGCGACAGAGCATGTTACGTCATGTTTGACTTACCTGCTACGCGCTACACGTGGAATCAATATTTATCTACCCTAAAAGCTCATAAATTAATCTGTCCTAGATCGTTTCAGTATCACGAAACGCTTTTTTAAGACAATTTTTGGTCTAAGAATGTTAACAAAATCTATTGTATTGGCAGAAAAAATACATTAAATTCATGAAACATGACCTAGTAAAATAATAGGTTCAAAAAAAACTTCAAATTTGTAATAATAAACATCATTTTAATAAGAATTTACAATAATATTCCATGGAGAAGAAAAAGGAGTATAAAACACATGACTACGTTTTCGACACTTGACTGGCTAGAAGGAACAATTAACTGATTCTGCTAACCAGTTAACAATAAATAAAATAATTCCTGTTTTTTTATTATCGATTCATACTAATACCATATATATTATCTATAATATATGCATGAAATTATTTAAGTATGCAAGAATAAGCTAAAAATACTTAATATAATTACCTAATCTGGTTCTTATTTAAACTCGGTGAATTTTTTTCTGTGCCCCCACCTCTTCCCGTTTTGTTTGAATGACAAAAAAAGTCTTTAAATTTGAACAAAATCGGTTGATACTTGGGGCTCGCGCAAATACCATGAAGTTTTCCATTAATTTAAAAGGGAAAAATTAAGATTTTTGTAAATCTAATATTTCAACGCGCTATGTTAAAAATAATTCCGTATTTCAGTATAATGTGCAGAATTTTCCAGAGAATAAGAATCAATCATCTTGAATAAAAAAAAATCATTGAAGAAGTCATAAAGTCTGAAATTGAAAACTCAGTGGAATGTTTCAGAGTTAAAGCTGCTGCAATTCTAGGAATTTCATATCGTTATTATATGTGGAAAATCAAAATTTATTCGAGAAATTCGTCTTGAATTCGAGAAATTATTGTCTTCATTCCCTGTTGTTTAGAATTAATTCTAGAGGCACTCAATTCAAAAATTGTTGGATTATAAATCCTTTGAAATAAAAATTAGGATACGATTTCAAAGGATTTAAAAAATCAAACCATTTTTCACGTTGAAAATTGAATCCAAACTATTTAGGATATTTAAATCCAAATCTATTACATTTATAGCTAATTGAAATTTAACCCAATCAATTTAGAATATCTCAGTGGAATTTTCCAGTTTTGGAAAAATGGATAGTGAAATTGTCCTGAACTTGTGAACTCTTGAAGCAAAAAAAACTTTAGTTTTAAGGCTTGAAAAATTGAATGTTTTTAGAACTGTGCACCAAAAACTGTGATTTTATATTAAAATTACAGACAAATTATAAAAATAAAGCGTTAAAAATGTAACATTGCCAAGCTTTGTTTAAAAATTTAAGCATTCTTGAATTAGGTTATGGAAACTAAGTCGATAATACTAATTAATATTTAAATTCTGCATCACGATTTTTAAAATTTAATCATTCTAATCTAAAGTAAAAAATTAATAAAATGAAAACTACGAAGTATTTTCATGCAAGGGGAACAAATAGATGCTTATTCAAGTGGAAAGGAAATACGATAATATATGAAGCGTAAAAAAAGCAAAAAGCAGGCAGAAACATAGGCACTTCAATTGCTACGGAAAATAATGCAAAATCGGGATTAATCATTCTTGCAGCGTAGAAAAGTTATTTGTCATCAAAACGATTTTTTCTCGTCTATAAATAAAGATACGAGAAATATTTCTCCTCATATTGTCTGTAATTCGTGATGTTCTAAAACACAATTTGTTTAAGATCTTATCCTTATTTCAAGGTTTCTTTTTAAGCTAACTTCGTTTAATGCTTACACTTACGTATTACGAAATAAATGTGATAAAATTTGATAACAATACGTTTTCAAATATTTGATAAACTAGCTTTTAACATTTGAGTATTAAAAGCCGTATAAAAAAAACTGAAAATCAGGGTCTGAACCAGAACCTTTTAAATTCTTAAGGGACCATTTAGGTTCCCGGACTCTTTAAAAATTAGAGGTTCCGATCCCGGCTAAAAATGAGTCAACTACTGTGAGCAATATTACGACCATTTGCGAAATGCTCAAACTATTGCATAATAATGAGGCACATTTAGCTACCTTAAAATAAATATATTATTGCTGCGATACAAAAAAAATGTTCTGTTTGTCTATTTTTTATTTTTTTACTGATCATTCTTTTTTAGTGTTTCGCCAAAGGTAAAAAATTTCAAGTCGCGCTACATCAATTTATTTAAAAATCAAATACAAAATTTCGCTTCTGTGAACTCACTGATAAAAGTTTCCTAAATGAATAAACTCAATAAACATAAACAATGATGTATCTTGGATATGTCTTGGATAAAGACTTAGCCGAAACAAATTATTTTAACTCAGGTATGCCAGTGCAGGTCACTTTTGAGAGTATGTCATATAAATTTATTGGAATATGCAGAAAAATTTCTTTTCGAAACTTTAACCACAATGATTGACACAACTGGAAGAAATTTCATCGATTTCTTTCGGAGAAGGATGAAATGGAAATATCTTGGCATGTAGATGTTCATTAAAAAATAAAATTTTCCGTGCGGTGCTGATGTTTTTTTCTTATCAAAGTTTGAATGATAAGGAATATGAAGAGATTTCTTTTACAGACGACTATTCTGGAAGCTCATTTATCAGTACAATTTCTTTCAAAGATGGCTTAAATTAAAGATCTTGGCATGCAGATGTGCATACCATACTAGAATGTGCTACATCAGATTAATGCTCTTTTATTATCAAAGATTTAAAAATGAAAAAATAAATGAGAAAATTTCATTTTCCAGACCACTGTGCTGGAATCTTCTTTTATATTGATCTTCTTCGAAGATTGCTCAAATTGAAACTTCAGCATGTCGATGTACAATAAAAAATAGGATTTGCCATGTCATGGTGTTATTTTTTTTTGTCACCAGTGGTTCAAGAATATAAAAAATGTGGAATTTTTGCTTTTATAGGACTATGCTGAAAGCTCTTTTATTAACCCAGTTCCTTTCGGGGATGGATCAAATTGAATGCTTTGGTATGTAGATCTGCAGAAGGAAAATTTCGAATTTACAAATTGTTTCTTTGTTATCAGGTGTTGAAAAGTATCGAAAATAAAAAAATTTCTTGCTTTACACCAGGAAACAATAGATTTGTTGAAAACTTTACTTTCAGTCCAATATTTTTCAGAAGTGGTTCAAATTCAACATCTGCAAATATAAATGTAAATGGCCAAACAAAATTTGCTATATCATAGTATTTTTTTATATTTAAGTGGATAAGAAATACAGAAAATCAAGAAATTTTGTTTTTCGGACCACTATGTTGGAAATTATTCTTTTAGTCAATTTTCTTCTGATATGTCTGAAATTTAAGGTTTTGGCATGTAGATATTTCTTGAAAAATCAAAATTTTCTATGATATAGAGACTTATATTTTTTACACAGTTAGGCCCATATGACATTCTTAAAATAAGAAAATTTAAATGCCTTCTGTCATGTCACCCTTCAAATTCCGTTTCAAAACAAAAGAGAGCTGGGTTTAATAACTTAAAATTGGTTTCAATTGGCAATTTGAGGAATAAAAAAAGCAATAAACCTTTTTTTGGAAATCGATCAAACCGGCCATGCACAAAATGGCAGATCAAAAGTTTGCGATCAGTAAGATTTGAAAAATTATTTAATTTGTATAAAAGTAATCCTTAGAGGGTTTTTTTAAATCACAATTTCCAAATATCGTATTCAAAATTAAGATTTTAAAATAGTGAACCAATGGTTTAAAGCATTATTCAATTTGTGTGAAACCTATTTTATGGAATTTTTATGAGTCTAAACTTCCAAATATTGCATTAAAGATTAAAAATACAGAAGATAGATACAAAATGGCGACCCGAATTGAAAAAAATACTTCGATACATTGTTTAGAATATGTAAATCAAAAAACCCTCAAGAATGTGCTTTATACCAATCGCATACTTTTTTAAAATCGAGGTAGCAGTTTTGGATCCGCAAATTCAAATTTTTGATTTTTTATACAATATTAGGAATCTGTAACGTAGAAGACTCGAAAAAAATGAGTTTTGTAGAAATTGCATAATTTAAAAAAATTGTTTGTCGTCATATTAAATCCAATTTTTGCAAATTCGAACTTTTGATGAGATATTTGGAATCTGTGACTGTAAATTAGCTTAGAAAGTGAGTTTTATACATTCACAAAATTAAAAAAAAATCCTAGCCGCGTTTTTGAGAAATGTTAAGCGTTAGTTGTCTGTATCCTTTTTCTAATTTCCTCACAAAGTTTTATTTAAATTTTCATGAATACTGAATATAAATTTGTTTGTTTAGAAACTTGACGAGTTTAAAAATATTCTTTTTTATTTTAAGAATTCCAAGTATTTTTTAAGCGATTTAATTTATTATTCTTTTTGATTTTCAGCATATCGACAGCAAAAAATATTCAACAAATTGATCCAGAAACTAAACCCGAAAGATAAACCTACTCTATAGATGAAGATCAGAAACACCTTTTATTCTCAAAAGTAGACTCATTGATATTAAAGTTGTTAAAAAATGCCTTCCTCCATGAAAATTTTTTTTAAAAAATCATGAATATTGGAGGTTCGTGTAAACTGTAAGTTGTGAAATTATTATATTAAAAATCTAAAATAATATGTAAAAAGTAGCGTATTAGGACTCTGAATAAGGGTCATTAATTTAAAGCTGCTGGCTGGATTTTATATGTTCACAAACTGCATATTTGAAAAAATTCTTATCTTCATAATTTTGTTATTTTCGTAAATAATAATTTTTCAGTTTTTTTAAAAATCGTGACCTTCTTTTACCTGACCCTGAAACACGTTTCGAAAATCTGTAAGTCAAAATAGATCTACTGGTAAGAATACATTGAAAATGAATTTCATTATATAAAGTTCTTTCAATTCTATTGTTCGTATACTTTTCAATTTTTGAAATTCTTCACTTTTTTTATATATTTTTATCAATAGATCGTGCTAAGGTGATCAACAGATTTTTCAGAGGTAGTTAAAAAAATGTCTCAAACACAAAAATGAGTATATAGTATGTGGAAAAGTTGCTACAAAGAAGAGTTTATTCTTGAATTTTCAAAGAGAAAAC
>JAWWEA010057206.1:0-10050 GCA_035222095.1 Andricus quercuspetiolicola | reverse complement strand
CTTTTTTTATATTATGGAGTCATACTTTAAAATAATGACAATAAATTCGACATTTCAATCCATTGACATGTACTGACGCCAAAAATTTGACAAGCTTTTGTATCTTCGAGTATTCTTAATTCAGGTATTTCTTATAACTTTATTTTTAAATGTGTTCAAATGTAAAACCTTTCATTATTTGTTATATATTATTATTATTACTATTATTATATTCATTCAGGTTACTTTTAAAAAGGCACGCAGTGATGCCGAAACGTCTTAGTCAATAAACGAACTTTCAAGTAGTTTTGTTTTTCATTTTATTTACATGAGGACCGTAAGACCAAAATAATACCTTCTCATATCTACATTGACGGTCGAAGAAAGGAATTGATTTGATTCTCACCAAGTCTGATATCTGGTTATATTTTTAGTTTAAACAATTGATTTCCAATAAAGTAGTTGCATTTTCAATCAGAGATAAATTTTCAATTAAAATCAGGAATCTTTAACCAAAAAAATAATTTTTGACAAAAGAGTTTAACTTTTAACCAAGTAGTTGAACATTTTACTAAAGAAAAATGAATTTAAAACAAACGTATTTATTTTCTTAATTTTATTTTATTCTACTTTTTGTTTCTTGGTAAAGATTTTGACTTTTAGATTTTTAAAATTTTGGAGTTTTTGAATATTTTTATTTCTGTTCTCTTTTTAAAAATATTTCAGTTTCTTTCATATCTTTTCAGATGAATAATCTTAAAAATATTTACTTTAGAAAAGCTGTAAGAGGGGTTAATCTTACGAACATTTTCTTTTCGAGGAGGGAAGGGGAGGGGAAGTGAGGGGATTGGAGGGAAAATGAGAGGTGGGGAAGTAAGGGAAGGGGAAGAACTTCCCCTGGCCCCACTAAATCCTCAACCCGGACACTTCCCCTCCTCACGCCTCACTTCCCTTGATTATCCCCCCTCTCCCCTCACTTCTCCCACTTTGAAAAAAGTACGACGGACGGACGAGCACCCTACCGAAACCATAAGGTTTTCAGACCAGGGCTACGAATTACCAAAAACGGTAATTATTTTCCATAATTCAATGTTTCAAGTCAGGATAAAATTAGAAGTAAGCTGATAAAACGTGATCGCAGGATTGAAACCCGAAACGCATCCTTTTATCATAATAGATGATCGTGAAAGCATTAAATCTATTAATATTCAATGTGTTTAAAGCCAAAATTAACAATTTTTGGAGTCCACGAAACGTCTCTCCATAAGATCCCATGTTTTTTTAAACGACTTTAAACAGTGATAATTCAAATTTTAACCCGGGAAGGGTCCCTAGGAAAGACATTACGTGAAAGAGGACGTATTTTTCCGTAAAAAAACTAATTTTGATGATTTTTCAACTGACCGATCCAATAGCTGGATTACTTTGAAAAGGGCATTTTTTCGCGAACTTCCTGTTTAGCCAGAGTCGACTATAAAGTGCTAAAATAACAAATTTGATGGATGAGAGAGTGGCGGGAGAGGTGAAGAAGAGAGAAACAGAGAGTTTGTTAACTCAGTTTATAATTACAATGACAGTAGACGGGGATGATCTATTCTCAATTCGACTAATAATCAATCAGCTGCAACCTGATTCAGGATAATCCGCTCCAATGAGCTCAATTGCACTTTACAGAATCTCCATATCATTCCTAATATCCTCACGAGTGTAAACTGGAGGCATGATGGCACCTGGATTTTGGAGGATTGGATTGAAAACTTGAGCCCCCTGTGCATCTGGAATTCTACCACGTTCGTTCCAAACGGCATTTGGAATTGGACAGTGGTTGTACATGCAGCGTCTGATTTCAAGGACTGTTGCAGGTGCCGACATTGCTGCGACATAGACACGGAGTCTAGAAAACGACACATGCCTTGAATCGTATTGCCTTATCCCATCTAGAGAAGTACAGTTTGCATACCTCGGGATATACATAGATCCATAACATTGCGCGGAGTGGCGACTGCATGCATGCTCAACATAGCTTCATTTATATTTTTAAATCCAAATAATAGTTGTTCATATAAAATGTTACTAGTTGCTGTACTACACAGTAGGAAAAAAGTGTACAATATGGTTTAAATCAAAATAATAGTTGTTCATGTTGCTTGACTTAGCAGTCTGGTTATTATTAATATCCAGATATCTTGACATTTTAAATGTCAATCTAAGGTGATTGAGGAGTAGTCGCAAAATACACTTTTTTCATTTGTAAATAGACTTAGTTTGTAACAATTTATTTTTAAAACTTTAAAGAGAAACAGTTTTTTCACCTTAAGAACGACACTTTTGCATAAAGTATTAGATTATTCTTTAGTTCAAATTACTACCCAGTTTTATTTGTTATTTTATTTTCCCCACTAGCCTAACAGAGAGGGGCGGGATTAGGAAGAGACTGAGCCAGGAAGACAAATCAGATCATCAGTAGAAAAGACTCAATACAAAATGAATGAATTACGACCAAGAATACAGGTCAGAAAGAGTCATTTATTAACGGACATTGAAGCCTCACACAATCAAGTGAATAATCCCATAAAGAACATTAAATCCATCAGAAATAGACATCAATGAGAACCAGCTGTCAATTCATGATCAGCAACCCTCCAACATGGTGGCCCATGAATGACACGAAAGGTCATGTGAGGTTACCACCATATTTGGTGATTGAGAGTCTTAGCCTGCTTACTAAACTATCCCTATCGATTGTCCTTCGCGAACCAATAATTAAAATATGAATTGAGTGACATTTCCCTAAGTAAAGCAATATCGACCATTCCACATATTGAATGGCAATTGTATTATCGGATAGCGAAATTAGGAGGTATCATTTGATATCCCAATTACTTAACGACGACGGCCTTATTTTATAAGTGGCTAAGCTTTATAGTCAGCACTTGCATTATTTCTACGCGACGACTAACAATAAAGATTCCTTTGTATAATCCCTCCGCAAAATGACTACGACTAGTGATAAAAACCTAGTTGATAACCTAAAATCATTGGTCACTATTCATCAACTAACACAACCTCTTGAAATGACATTAGTCCGGTTTTAACCTATAGCCGGAGCCTTCCAAAATGGCGGTGACTTTACTCACCTCTACTATCAATGAACTCGAGTCATGCTGCAAGGCTAGCCCGGTCTTCACCTTATTCGTGCCCGCCGCCAGAATTTACAAATTACAAACTCCGTCAGAGGAAGATTAAGTTGAATGAATCCACGGACGCGCACTGAGTCAACCACCACTCTGCACCTTGCGGGGACACATCTTAAATTACCAAAGGCGAAATGATGGACATACCTTACTCACGACCAAGAGTCCCACAAGTCCTTTTTTAATTGAAAGGCTCACGCCTGGCTCGAGTGTCTCTTTGCTACTTAATATTTTTCATCAGTGCACCACGCCCTGACAACTCTAACGTGATATTTTACTTTTCCAAAGCGTCGAGTATAAGTAACTTGCCTCACAGGGCAAAGCTGCACTTCAATTCAATGGTCGAACACAGAATGGCGAACTGGACGCGGAATACCACTTTTGGCGCGTAGACCATGGGTTGCGCACATAGACCTGCAACTGTTCTCACAAATATGCCTAAATGCACCTTAACGTTAGAGTGTTCTATGTCGAATCGTCATTCAAAACCAGAGCGTCCTACAATGAATCGACATTTAAAATGAGAGTGCCCTACGGTGACTCGCCGTTTTACCTACTCCGTTCTAGGGATGGGAAACTATCGATAATTATCGATAATTATCGATAAGTAATTGTATCGTTAACTATCGATAACTGGCGAGCTTAACGATAGTTATCGATAATTCACCATTAACAGCTCGAAAGCTGATAGAGATTTTTTGCTTATTATGTTTGTACAAATGAACGAAATATGTAACCAGCGTAAAACCCTGAATTCGCAAATATGAATAAATGTGAGTATAGTATAGTACAGTATAGTATAGTATAGTGAGTATACAGTATAGTCAGTGAAAACAAAAGAACTTGTGGCACACAACTTTTCTCAATCGTAATAGGGTAAGTTCTCTAATTTTTACAGTTAATTAATTATTAGTTGGGTCATGTGGTTTTTGCTTTTTACGGAATTTGGGTGCTGGGTCCATATTGTTCTAATTTTTTGAAATTTTCATTGTGTTTTTCTGTATGAAATCGATTTGGAAAACCACTGTTAACCTAACTTTTGAGTAGTTTTAGCGAATGCAGATAATTTTTAGAATACAGAAAAATTCGCATGCCGTTTTAGCAAAAGCAGAGATGAAGCGGATAGACAGCAGTAGTAGCATTTCCAGCAATAACAGCAACAGAGGCAACTTGGAACACACACCAAGTCCACAAAAAAAACAGCGTCAAACAATATTACATTTTGGTGCTGCATCGAATGTAAAACAACCTCCAACCATTAGCGCTCATGTGTATGACATTTTACCCCAATTATGAATTTAGAAACATTATCTTGAAGGCTTTGAATCAATCATTACAGAAAAAATAATGAAAAATAAATGAATTTATTTATTCATGAATATTTAATTATAGATAATTATTTATTTATTAATTAATTCAATCAAATATTTTGCAGAACCAAAAATCGCACAAAACGTTCTTTGGTGTGGAATTTTTTCCAGCTCAAAACTGTGGGCAACAATGCAAAAGTTGCAGAATGCATTATCAAGAATTGCAGAACGGTCATCAATTATTGTGGCAATACAACTAATCTTATGCATCATATAAGTACGCGACATGAAAAGATGTACAAAGAAGCTAAAGAAGGTAAAACCGTAATTAGTACCAGCAGCAGTGAAGAGCCAGAAGCACAGAAGGAGAAGACAGAAGGGGCGGAAAAACCTTCCAAGTAATAAAAATTGCATTTTAATCTTAAAATTTGTTGAAGATGTGTACTCGGTGGATTCAAAATTTTTTTAAGTGCTGAATTTTTCATTTCGAAAAAATAGAGCTAAAATTATTTAAAAATATGAGAAATAGAGAGCAGATTAAAAATAATGTAAACAAATGAATGAATGGCTATGATATAACGTTCAGATTAATTATATAGCATATAATATTTTCAATTAATTAATTAAAAAAATGAATATATTAATTTTACAAAATCGTCATATAATATGAATCACATGATATAAATAAAGTAATTTTATCATAGTAATAAGAAAGTAACGAATTATATCACAAATAACTCTTTTTTTCAAATAAAATATAAAATTTTTGAAAAAGTGTTAACTATTCAGATTCATATTATTCATTTGGAAGTAGTTCATATGTAAATATCAGACTGAATTGAAAAATTCATAATATAAAAATTAACAAATTATGTTCGAAATGAGCTGAAAAACTGAAATAAAAATTCATTAAACAATTCTTTTAATTAACTAATTGATATCACATATACAAAAATTCCTCAAAAATATTGTTTTCAACTGAGAAAACTGAGAGTTGATGGTCATATTAACCAGTGTTATCTACATAAACCTCTGTACATGTAAAACCTGCAACTTTTAATTTTGATGGCAAAATTTCTTAAAAAAAAAAACTGAGTGAAATTGAATAACAAAAATTTTAGTAAATCAGAGAAAATAGATTTGAATGATCAAAAAAAAGTTTTAGTATTTTTTTCCACTAAATTTTAATTTCTTTGAAATTTTTTTGACCACTAGTCTGAAACGAAAACATGGTCAGCTGTCCATGCGGAAGTTTACTAAACAAAGTGGAAAAGCATATGGCCAGAACTCTCAAAGGAAACTACTGTTGGACAAAGCAGTTGCGAAATTCGTCATTCGCGATTTACAACCATTATGCGTTGTAGACGACGAAGGATTCAATGAGTTGGTACAAGCACTAGATAATCGATATGCGTTACCAAGTCGGCGATATCTTAGAGATACCCTCCTACAGAAGGCCTACGATAACACCGTGAAGCATGTGGCTGAAATTTTGCAAACAGCAAAGTAAGTCGGAAATATTAGACTTATCAGCATTCTCATTTGATGTCATAACAATTTTTTGTTTAAATAGAAATGTAGCAATCACATTTGATGGTTGGACGAGCTGTACCACCCAAGGATATCTTACGGTAACAGGACACTTTGCTCTCGAAGGTAAGCTAGAAGCGGTCACTTTATCCGTTGCACCAATTCCCGACAGATCGACGGCGGTCGAACTGAAAAAATTGCTTGAAAAAGTCTTCGCGAAATTCCCCAACTTGGATATAGTCTGTGGGGTGACGGACAATGCAACCAACATGGTGGCCACATGCGGAGAAATGAAGGTAAAACATTTTTTCTTTCAATTTTCCAAATCTTGCAGGATTGTGCAAAAATTTTTTAGCTTTCGGAAATTGTTATAATTCCTAATTTTCAAAATTCATCAGTATTCTCTTGATTTCTAGATATTTTTTTTAATATTTCAAGATTTTCTGATTCCATTCAAATATTGTTTCTCGATTCCCTAAAATTATTCAAAATTGAACAATCAAATAAACTTAAAAATTTTCAAGATTTTTCCGAAAATAAAAATAATTGGGATTTTCCCATTTTTGCTTATCTACTTCAAAATTTATAGTTGATGGAAAAAATGTTAACATTCTTATGAGTTTCATATTCGTATAAATTGAAAATAAGAAATATCATTTAGACTTTTCCAAGATTCCTCAATTTTTTTAAGATTTTTGAAAACTTTTAAAACGTACAATATTTTAAGGTTTGAGATGTATAAAAAGTTGTACAGTTTTCATAATCATTCAATTTTTGAACCATTTCAAGGATTTAAGGCTTCTTTGTGAAATAATTAACCAAACGAATTGCCTAATAAATGAAAAAATGTCTATGTTGCTGGTTATCATTTAGCTGTTCATGTATAAATATATGTCCTATAAATATGCTAATTTGTTTATCATTCCTAAAATTTTCTGTTTAAGATAAAAAATATGCCTTGTAGTGCCCATACCATACAACTTGTCGTCAACACAGCAATACTCCAGACCGACATAAAACAGGCTTCACGAACTAACACCGACGTAATGAGGTAACCATTCTTTCAATCGATTTCTAAAACAAACTTACAAACTGATACAAAATTAAGTCCTGAAAATTACTCAACAGGATTTTCGAAGATGAATGGAATGAAGATCTCCAACTACCGCAAACATCTGTTTATACAATAATCAAAAAATGCAAGAAAATCACTTCATTTTTCCATAAAAGTAGCCTTCAAACGAAGGCACTTTCCCGAGAATTGAAAGAACGAAACAAAAAAGACGTGACACTTATCCAATCTGTTTATACGAGGTGGAATTCATCATATGACATGATGAAAAGTGTTGAAGAATCGATCGATTCGATCAATGTCGTTCTGACATCATCGGTGAACGATGTTCCTCTTCTCTCAGCAACGGAGAGAAAAGCATTGCCAGAAATTTTGCGAGTCCTCAAGCCATTTGTGGAGGCAACAAAAAGTCTGAGTGGAGAAACCTACGCTACAATGTCGTTGGTTATCCCTCACACCAAAAAAATTTTGATGGAACTTGCTGAGCTTACTAACCTCGAAGATGAGACAACCCATGAGCCTCTTATCACTGTCCCGGCGGTGTTGGACTTCAAGGAAAAACTCGTCCAACTTACGAAGGAGAGGCTTTTGAAGTATGAAGAACGCACTACTTCTGCGTAAGTATACTATAAATGGAACCAATTAAATGAAACAAAAACAAAACGAATTCCATAACGCAAAATTTTCCTTTAGCATTGCTACGATTTTGGACCCTCGCCTCAAAAGTCATAGTTTCGTGAAGAGTTTCAACTACCAAAATGCCGCCTCAAAAATCAAAGATGAGATAAAAACGCTGATATCACAAGATATCCAAAATTCAACACAACAGTCGAGCGCTACATTACCAAGCTCTTCGAAAACTGTTAAAACAGGTATAATTCTGCAGAAAAATAGTCGTGTAATCTTAATCAAATTTCAGTTCATTTATATTTGTGGAACGCTTTTCTTCCAGGCACTTTCTCTTTTCTACAAAACATCCGGAGCCCATTACCGTCAACATCCAGAATTCCAACGTCATCTCAAGCCATTGTCCACCTCAATGCGTACCTAGAAGACGAAATCATGCCTGAAGAAACGAACGTTTTGGCATTTTGGACAAATTACACGGCATGTGACGCACTTAAAAGAGTTGCGTTGAAGCACATGATTGTTCCTGCAACATCCGTCCCATCAGAAAGGGTTAATTCGACGGCAGGCAATACAATTACAGACAAACGTTCTCGCCTGACCCCTGATATAGCCGAGAAGCTTGTTTTTCTGAGGCAAAATAACAAGTTTCTGAGAATGTAATGTTGATTTGTTTTTTTTTTACAATAATAAACTAAATTGAAATTATATTAATCAAAAATTCAATTATTTCCTTTACCTTCTAGCTTGATAATCAAATTTCCCGCCAAAAGATGATGGAGGGGGAAAGTAATCGATAATTATCGATAATTATCGATAACAGACAAATCTTATCGATAATTATCGATAGTTTTTCTTAACGATTATCCCATCCCTACTCCGTTCACTCGCCTAGTCCATAGTCTGTGGCGAGTCACTTCAGTAACCTGCGCCGCGGGCGCGACGCAACTCTGTTCAGGCGCACCTACTATACTTGGTGCACGCTTGACGTACCGGCTGGTATTGTTTTGGCAGCTCGTTTGCTACCAGCCAGTGACAACATTACCACGTTATCGTCCTTCCTTGAGTTTGTTTTTCGAAGATTTGTGTCTTGTTGTTCAGTATGTGAAAATTCGGGTGGTGTAGTGTGGTCACGATTGCATGGCCGTGTTCTTATAGTGTTGTGATTGGTGTAGTGTGTCAGCTGGCAAGGCCGGCAGTGTGAGTGCCTTTAATAAAATGAAAACAAATATATGGGGCATTAGTGGATGTCTTTAATTACATAAAAAAGGATGATCCCCCCAGTCAGGCTACGGTTCGTAGTAGCGGATTGAAAATACGTAAACCTCGGTGGGATTTTATACGGCAACATGCGATCCTACTCGAACTTCCTGTCCACTGACTTTCGGACTAAATTTTCATTATCGGACGTACAAGTTACGATTATCGGAGCGTACTACATCTTATGTGATAAATCGCCGGATTGGGTTCGCTCAATCCGGAACAACTATGTTTCTCGATTAGCCCACTCTTATGTGGGACCTGAAGCTATCAACTTACGTTATAACTGGAACTACTAATGACTTTTTGAACTAGAGGGCAGGACCTCTGTTGTGGTGGGGCGTCCTGGACCCCGTTAAGGGTTGCAACCTCGAGCGCTTTAGTTTGTCTATTATTTAGAAAATCACTAATGCCTCCTCTACGAGGTAGCTGATACACTGTTCGTGAAATGAGCACCATATAAGTATAAATACAAACAAAGTGGAAACACACGAGATCGAATTCACAGCTAGTTTTCTCTCATCCTCAGTCAGAGGATATTCCTTAAACTGCAATTCGACTAATTTATAGAATCTAATTTCCTACGTAATCTATGAAACAAGTTATAGTTTTAAGATTTGTAAGGTAAAACATGAGCCTAGTGACAAAATGCGCTTTCCACTATCTCCTGATCTCTTTTTCGGTATGAATATCGTCCTTTTCTTTTCTATTTTTTACCATGTGTGTACGAAACAAATTATACTCTGATGTTATAGGCTCGACTGCGACATAATACGTACACTGCATATATTATCTTGGTCGACACTGTAATATCTAAGTATATCTGGGATATATATCGTGGTAGATCAAAACAAAAACATGTTTTAACTTTGCGCCGTACATTTATTAATGATTTGCCTGATCAACATGCATGTAATTAACATACTCGAAAGGCCGCATGTCGTCATCAAATGTGTGTACCATAGATCAGGGGTCTCCACAATCCACAGGTGCAGCCTGACCCAGGATCGACTGGCCATTTTCAGGATCTACCTTTTTTTTCGATGGCAAACTGAGAGAAGATGTATGACTTCTTGAA
>JAWWEA010056900.1:0-10052 GCA_035222095.1 Andricus quercuspetiolicola | reverse complement strand
TTTCTAACACAGAAATATTTTCACAAACTGTAAGCAATTTTTTTTTAAATCAGAAAAAAATTTAAAATGCTACTGTCATTACTATTGAGAGAGACCTTATTCCAGGGTCCACAGTCTTTCCTTTATCTCCGCGTTTCTCCTTCTTTTGAGAAATTGCTCTTTTTCCTCTATTCTCGAAAATCTTCCCCTTTTTCCCTTTTTTCATCAAAAATACAACGTTTGAATTAAGCGGAAAAATTCTCTTCGCATGCGAGCGCGTATGTGCCTAGTGAGGGTGTCCAGCGACCTTGAAAACCTGGAAATCTCCGTGAATTTTTCACGAGAGCTTACTGAAAAGTTTTTTTATTTATGAAGGTATAATTTATCTTTTGCTCATTGGAGCATAACTAAAGAGATTTTTAGGCATTTTTTGTAGATTTTACTAATTATTTTATAGATTGCAATGAACAGACTTTAATAATGTGCATAATTCTATAAATTTTCTATTGCTTTCCCGCTATTGTAGAATGTTAAAGTATATACATATTTTGTAATATTCAACTTACAAATTCCAAAAATTATTAGTTGAAAATGTTGATGCTAATTCAGTTTCAGAATTAGAATAAGCAATAGCCATATAACTAATTTTGTAAGGGCTTCATCACTCGGTTTTTGAGTGTACACCAGATTAGAAAACATTACTAAAGATTTCTAAAGGTTTCAAAATATTTCAAAGGATCTCGAACATTTTACAAAGATTTCAAAGATCTCAGACAGGCGCGTACACCAGATTTCAAATATTTCGCAACAAAACAGCTATTCCATGTCAACTTATCTGAAGAGTTTCATGTATTGCTATTAATTTTGATGACAATTCTAGTATCCGTTCTTTATGGTGTTAAAAGAAAAACCCTAAAATAATTTTGGAAAAAATAAAAAAACTTAGGAAATATTCAAAGCTGAAAATTTTAGTCCTTTCTTTCTAAGCTTTCATAGCTTTGGTGATTTCAATTATATAAGGTCTATTATTTTTTAATTATTCGTAGTAGGACGCGGTTTTGAAAACATATTTTTTGAACGGCAAAATTTCAAAAACTTCTTGGATTTCTCAAAAACTAATTTTGAAACTGAAGTTCTGAAAGAAACACACTTCTTATTTTCTTCATATTTATATACTTAGTCTTCGTGAAATAATAATGTACGCCGTAGCATGCCAGCGCCCGAGAGTCTGAACTTTGAAGTTCGTGCATACTATTATAATATTCTTCTATTGTTCGTCTATTGTTCACATGGTTTCTCACATCGTGCGCATTGTTTCGGCGTTCGTTTTTAATTATTTGTCGAAAACTAAGGGAGATCCCATTTTGATATTTACAGGGCTTGTATTAGAGGTCATTATCAGCTATCGATGTAAAAAAATGAAGGAAATAAAAATTTGTTTTTTTCAGAAATTCAGTTTGAATAATAGTTTTTGGAAAATCCAAGAAGTTTTTGAAATTTTTTCGTTCAAAAAATATATTTTCAAAACCGCGTCCTATTACGAATGTTTTTTGAAAAATAGACCTGAATATCGTTAAAATCACTAAAGTTATGAAAGTTTGAGAAAAAAAGAACCCCAATTTTTAATTTTGAATATCTCCTAAATTTTCTGATTCCCTCAAAAATTATTTTAGGGTTTTTCTTTTAACACCTTAACGAATGGGTGCTAAAATTTTCATCGAAATTACCAACAATGGCTGAAAGTCTTCAGATGATTTGACATGAAATTGCTCAACAATTTCACAAAGCTTTTAAAACTTTCAAAAGATTTAAAGTTTTCAATTATTTAAAAAAGGGTACAATACATCAGATTTCAAAGATTTTAAAACACTATGAAGTTTTAAAACGATTTCAAAAGGTTTCAAAACATTTTGGAAGATTTGAAAATATTTCACTAAGATTTCAAATAATTCATGATTTCAACGAAGAAAAAAGATTTCACAAACAAAGATTTAAGAAATATTTCATATATATTTCAAAATGTTTGACAAAGATTTCACAAAAATTTCCAAAAGATTTTGAACATTTCATAAAGATTGCAAGGATTTCAAAGATTTGAAAAAGGCGTGCACACCAGATTTCAAAGATTTCACAAAGATTTCGAACATTTACAAAGATTTTAAAACTTCCAAAAGATTTCAAAGATTTTTAAAAGGTTATAGTAAACCAGATATCTAAGATTTCAAAAGATTTTACACAGGTAAGAAATATTATAATGATTTCAAATGAATACAAAAGATTTCAGAAAGGTTTCATAAATATTACAAAGGTTTCATAAAAATTTCATGAGGATCTCAAAAGAATGCAAGAATTCCAAAGATTTTAAAAAGGTACGTTACATATAAAAATATTATTACTTATTTTACTTACTTAAGGTACCTTATTTAATTATACACCAGATTCCAAAGATTTCAAAACATTTCAAAGATTAAAACGATTTCAAATAGTTGAATGATTTCAAAGGAATACGAAAGATTTCACGAGTAGTTCAAAGATGTTAGACTATTTCAAAAGGTTTCAACAAATCTGCGAAGATTTCAAGAGATTTCACAAACAAAGATTAAAGAAAGCTTTCATGAATATTTCAAAGATTTCATGAAAAGTTAAAGAAATTCCACAAAGGTTTGAAGGATTTTTGAGATTTCAAAGATTTCAATGTTTCGTTCGGGAAAGTTATTAATTGGATATTGTTTTATTCAATTTATAACCTTTACCAACGATTGAAATAATAATATCCGTGTGTGTGTCATTGTGAAATGAGTTATCGTACATTACCAACTTCTGAATGATTTTTTTTTTGGTGCACTGATTCTATAAATTACATCCTTTTAGGTGGAAGGCGAGATTTGAAAAGTTATTTTTTTTTAAATACTAGATTTCAATTTTTTGTTTCGTTCGATTATTATCCCCGGATAAATGAAATACAAACCGACATTTTTAGATAATAATCTACGATTGTACTTTGACCTTTTAACCTTTTTTTTGTTTCAAGTCCGAGAATTAAGAGACTTAGGTAAGCAAAGTCAGGAAACAAACTAATTCCCGTGAGTTGAAAACTGACCCCCGCAGGTCATATTGTCTAGCAATAGAGAATAACGCTTTACGATTTAATTGATTTATTTTTCGTCGGACGACGACAGTAAAATCGAGTCAGGTATGCTGTGTAAAACCGATCGCGAAGTTCCTTCGGTCGGATTCTCAGTGGGTTCCGTTGAACGACCAACTTACGAATGATTTATGATGGATTTGATTTACTGTCGTAAACTCTAAATTTATCAGTGGGGGAAGGCACTGCTTTCAGTCGGAAAACACCTGTGGGCGAGCGTTTGGTCGCTTTTTGCAAAATTGCATTTCTCTATGCTTATTGGTGTTCCTCCGCGGTGCTACTTCCGAGTTATTTGATGTCCTATCATTTAACGATTTCGCTCATTTCCAAATTCGTTGGACTTTGATTCTTGCAACTATTGCATTTATTTTTATTCAGGAATACAGGAGTTGAGAAATTGAATTTTTGGCTTAAATTCCAATGGTTCAATTTTCCTGTAATTACCCTTTTTAATTTTTATTCTTCTTTCAAGTATACCATTTAGCTATCTAGGATTTTCGTAGATAATTGGTACCCTGGTTTAATAATTATTTCTTTTAGTATTTTTGTAACAGTTCTAAAATGAGCAATGTCGTCCATTACATCACATTTTTCCGGGGTAATACCTTGATCTTGAATGTTTATTTTGTCTCTCAAATTTTCTAGGTCTTTCTTGGTCTTTATGATTTTTTTTAAAGGTTTATTCTCTATGATTATTAAATTTTAACTTTTATACTTTAGGTTAAATGTGGCTTTTGCCCTTTTCAATCCTTGTTTCCTTATCTCTTTTCTTTCCTAATCCCTTCTCTGATTTGATTTTACTATTTTACTATTTTAATATTTTATTATTTGTATGATTGCATGTGTGTAAACTCTAGCACCTTAAACGGCTTAGCGTCTAGTGTGTGTTTATGCGTGGGTGTATCTGTCGACCCCGTGCGCCTCACACATGCTAGCGTATTTGGGCGCCGACTTTCCTTATAATTAACATTGCTTATTTTCTAGCGATTTTATTCCGCTGACTTATCTGGTAATTGTAGCCCTTATTTGCAGCAGCTAGGTGCAATGACAAACGCAAGTGTGTCTGATTTATTCTGTGTTTCCACAGATTCCGTGCTACATGTTTGTACAATTTCGATTTTGTGAATGCTACGGTAATTACCACAAGTAAGTTTTTTCCCCCTTTTTCTGAAATTTTCATTTTTATTATTTTTTTGTAGTAAAGTGCTGGTGAAAAGTGAAGTTTTTTTTCGAAAATGAATTGTTTTCATTTTTATACAATTAAATGAAATGCAATTAGAATGTGGTTTCAATGTTTTCTTTTCAGCGAGCTTTTAATGACTGGTCTCTGATTTTATTGGTGTACTGGGAGCTCCTAGTTAAAGATCACCTCCATTGGTCCTTGTGTTCAGCAGATCTGCAGTTCTTCTTAGGGTGAGAATTCCTCCCAGAAACCTCAAAAATGGTACGAAATGTCATGGTTAATCTAAAAACAAACATATGTGAGAATTTTTCTTTCTTTTGTAACAGGGTAAAGTTAACTGTTACAAGACAGCAGTTCAGGACATCTCACCAGTCTTCTCTTTACTACACATCCTCTATGCGCGGGCTTGTAACACCATTGGACATCCAGTACTTCTTTTATTATGTGCCGACCAACGCCTAGATATCCATTTCGGGAGCCACTGTAAAAAAATATTATGTACTAAAAAAATCGCTTTAACAGATGTCGACGCATCCCTGGGGCAAATTTTGGAGTCACATAAGAAATAAATAATGAACTACTTACAAATTTATGCTAAAGAATCTTAAAGTCAGACTCAAAAAGTACAATTTTTATCACTAATGTATTAATTTTAATGCAATATACATTTATAGGCACGAAATTATGAGTGTCTTCGAAAATATTGTTGAGGTTACGTCGATACATAAACAGCCGTCGTTTGACAACTTGGAATACCTTTTTGGGACCTGCTTGGATATCGGATTGAAGAAAAAATATCTCACTAGTCATCCCTAAGTTTTATGTATAAATATTAAGAACTTTCTTCGCAAATAAAGAAAGTACAGAAAAACCGTGCGTATTTTTATTAGCATCTATCGACGTAACTTGCAATAACCTTTATATTTCTTACCAAAAGTTACTGAACAAAAGATAGAAATTTGAATCAGGGTTACAGAAAATGATTTGCCGAAGGATTTTTTGATTAGTTTTAGTTTAAAACTTTGGGAACATCTTCTGCGTTGTTTTAGATCGACATACCATCCATCGACGTGACCTTACTTTTGGTTTGTCAGGGTTGGGTAATAAGAAATTGAACCTCTCCGAAAAAAACTTCGCAGAAAATTAATAATAAGAAAGTTTTTCAAGTAAGTTATATTGTTTTAATTATAAAAGAGTGTAAATAAGCAAATAATACAATTTTTGTCGTTAGAAATAAAAAAAAACAGAAAAATTCAATTGCAATTACTATTCGTTATAATTTGTTGATAATTTCGATAAATCTTAGTATTATATTAACAAAGCATAGCAATTTTATTTATACCTAATTTTTAGTCTTTAAACTATAATCAAAAATTGATTCATTTTAATTTTAAAAAATTAGTTACAGTCTTTATTATTCAATAAGTGAAAAAAATTTGTTTTCCTTTTTTTATATCTAGTATATATTTTCTATTATACTATTTCTCATTTCTGAAAATTTAATTGCATTGTTTTACTTTATTTAGGAATAGTTACAGTTACAAGAAAGATGGAAAATGGATGCGACGTCAAAAGGCTCCACAAGCCTTTCAAATAAATTTGTAGCCTGAAAACTTTCATAAGTTCTTCTTTTAATGGCAATTGACCTAGTCTACACTAAAATAAATCACTTTGGAAAATATATTTTCTCAATTTACTTTTTGTGAAAATGCCCTCTGCGTGCAGAATAACCCATATAGGCTATATTCATTCTTTCCTTCAAGTTTTCCACATAGGAATTTATGACATGAATTGCCACACTTAAATGCATCATAGTCTTGTACGAGGCCTAATAAGAAATTACTTCTTGCATTTGAGAATAAATTCACAATTAAATATTAAAGGAGACACTCGCTGCAAACACTTAGTAGGTAGACGAATTCCATGGTCGGAACACATGGTGAACAATTTTTCAATCCACAATTTTTCAGTCACAAGGCCCGTTTGAGCATTGAGCTTGCCGGAAACGTGCTATCTAAAATACTGATAAGATTATAAATAATAATCATTTGAAGCAAAAAAAAATGTAGTGACGCATTTTATTAAGGTCCTGACTCAATTTCGGACATATTGTATTAAACGACCATCCGAGGTCCCGAGGGAGTACTCTTTACTTCTACAGGCTAGTTACCATTAAACGCTATCATTCTTTTTAAATTGTGGCGTATAATAATATATGCCGCGTGGACGTAGTTTATGTCCGGTGTAACAGCGATACAACTTAGGTATTTTGAAAAACAAAGAAACCATTGTATCAACGGTAATACTGCCATACAATTTGGATATCGTAAAAAAGGGAAATCATTGCAAAGAGAGTAACAACAGTACGGCGATACAACTTAGATATCGTAATGAAAAAAAAGAGAGGAGGAGGCGTTCGGACCACTGACAGTCAGCAGGCGTAGTCGAGCATCACTAACTAATCAGTAGCAAGCTCTTCCTCCTCTTGCGCATTTCCAGGGCCCTGTTCGTGAATGACTTATTCGTGAGCCATGATCTGCCCCGAGTCGACGATTATTCTCTGAATGGGATTCCTTTCGTTGAATCCTTTCAGAACCATGTCAGAGGCCTCCAAAAATCTACGCGAAGGACAAGCATAACTTCAAACTTGAATTGCGACCAGCCAATTTACTTCCAACCAACTTTTGTTACAGTGTAACGTTAAATCAAGGTAAACTAACTTTATGTGCGACTCTTTTAATTATTAGGTGTAAGGTTTCTTATATATGTAAATAAAGTCCCAAGATTTAAATTTAGATTACAATTATTTGCGTACATTTTCCATTTCCTTGACGTATACTGTATTATTCATAAGTTTAAACAAGTTTTTCTCAAATTAATTTTTGTCCGTAAAGGGCATTTCACTATGGATATCTGTTCATTCCTAAGCCATTGAGATTGATTAGACTTGCGTAATCAGTGAACTTTGATCAATATTAAACCTAAAGTTAAACCTCGTTCCAAGACACGGTAATAAAGAATACACTTTTATACGGCAGGAAGGTAGTTAGCAATTTCTCTTGTTTACACCCTGCTGGTTTCGTGTGTTAAGGACAAATTCAAAGGCTGTTGTGAGCACCATGAAATTCTCCAGGATAACCTAAATTCACCTCCAGTATATAGTTAATGTGAGAGACATCCAAAACAAGAAAGTTAAAATTATTATTAACGTTAGGAACTCATTAAAAACCACCATATGGAAGCGACTGTGGCGTTGTTTAATCATATAGACTGTTTACGTCGTAGTATACCAAATAAATAATCTCCTGATTCTCACCATAAAATTCCAAGTGGGGTTTGTTCGCTTTTGCATAACGGTTTGAGTACTGACTTACTCCACCTCTAATTACTAGTTCAATGTATATAAATTTGTCAATATCAGTCGGAAGTTCTAATTTTATTCCAGTATATTTGAGCATAGCAACACATGCTAAACCAGCATTTGTACAGTGATCAGCAGGATCACGATAGTATGCTTTCAAACATTGGTCACGGAAATTCCCAAAAACATCCGGTAATAATAATACATCACTACATAATAACCAAGACTTTTACAATTGAATTCAGACCATACCTGTTGTGCATGAGGGTAATCCTCTTCACTCAGCTAAAAATTCCTGTACAGATACTTCAGAGGAGCCTGCACATGTTCCTCTACACGAAGCTGCACACGAACCTGGACAGGTAATCATGGCGGTTCTTAACTTCTAACCTTTCAGTAGAGTATATTTTCCACTCCGAAACTGATTCCTGAAATTATTCAATTTTTCCAAGGATTGGTTCTTGAATATCATCGATAAACATGTTTTTTAACAAAGTAGTGAGGAAAATTGCACTAGTCGCAACGAAAAAATGTTTGCATCTTCTGAAAACGCATCATCATCCTTATGTACAATGTTAACAATAACACCAGTTTACAGATGGCATTAAAAGACTTGGTCATCATCAAACCAACGTTCAAATTCTGGAAGGTGTCACTTCTTTTTAACAATGCTTTAAGCTTGATTTTGAGGCAACAAATTTTCTCTATAACTTTCAGATACTTTTTTTTTTTAAACACTAAATACGTAATTTTTAATATTAATCGAAGAGTCTTTAAGTTAGTACCACATTGTTCTATTCATTTATAAATATGATCAACTGCAGTAGTGGCAGAATTAGTTTCCAGCCTTCCCGGTGTCTGTAATGAGCTTTGCATACTCATCGAGGATGTCTGTACACTTGAACCTATCGTAGAGAGTTTGGTTGAGGATTACTTCAGAAGGCATCATAAAGAGAAAAGGCTTCTCTATCTAAAATCTTTCTTAGCAACACTGCTACCAGCTGCATCTTCTTCAGAAGCTCTGCTTTTGTTCATTATCTCAGGTCCACTGCTACCAGCTCAATCTTTTTCAGGAACACTGCTACTCCTCTCCATTTTGATGCTATTCGTTTGTTTTATCTTCTACTGGCTTATATAGTCAGCTGTGGCTTCCTCCCTTCTCCTTCTTTCTACAGTCAACATAGTACGATACAGTAAATTCTAGAATTTATAATAAATATTCTTATTAATGCTTTAAATATATTGAAGCGTAGAAAAATTTGCACTATCAAAGTCACCAAAAAAATTATTTATAATATTCGAAATGACAAAATTATTAATAAAATATATTACATTTTCAGCGGTAACATATATTTGTTATTAAAAGCTAAGGCTGTGTTGAGGGAAGCGACGAATGTGGCAATTAATCTTTTGGTGACGCCGGCAACCGCATTTCCTTGGGCTTAGGATTCGCGTTGGTGACTGACTCAAACTGGGTGAAGTACTAGATCGAATTGGAGTTGTAAGCGAGGCAGCAAGAGGCACGCGTGAACGAATTCGTGATCAACTTGGTGAATAAGGAGGGGAGTATAGTGGTGACCCTGGTGGTTTTTTTAATTCAGAAAATTACATTATGTTCGAGGGTCAAACGAGTGACATTGGTGTATTCTCCGTTAATTTTAGCCGGCAAATTTATCCTCCAGGCAATCTGAACCTCTCGACGGGCAACTACTGCGAGTTCGAACTGGAATCAATCGTGTAATTTGAAACCCAAAAAGTTTTTCAGAGGTTTTCGATGTTTTGCTGAATTTAAATTTGAGATCGAAATCAAAAAATTCAATATGGTGGATACAGAATGGCGCTTCTCTCTGTGTCATAAGACTGTTGCTTCGCTTAAGCTAGAATAAGTCCCGTAGAAATTATAATCGACGGTGAATTGCTAGTTATGCACCATGAATCCTTGTTCCATGAACGGAATTTGAAATCATGTTTGGATTTTCAAATTCAAACCCGACTGGTTACATATACGAATATTTCTATATACAACTCATGAAATTGTACATGACACAATTTCTCATCAAAAGATTGCAAAAAGCGTAATTGCATAATTTTCTGCATAACTTATTTCGAATGAGTGAAGCAACACTCCTATGATACAGAGGGAGGCGTCATTTTGAATCCGCCATCTTTAATTTTGTGACACGGATGTCAAGGTTGAATTCAGCAACATTGAAAACCCATTGGAAAATTTTTGACTTTCCAATTACACGATTGATTCCAGTTTAAACGTAAAAACCACCCTTCACGCTTGAGGTGTAGGCGCCATTTTTAGTCCGCCATCATTGTAATTTCCCAGTTTTAAGCAAAAGTAACTAGAATTTGGAGAGTTTGGTAAAAAATAGTTT
>JAWWEA010056603.1:0-10054 GCA_035222095.1 Andricus quercuspetiolicola | reverse complement strand
AAATAATTCTACCCTTCTGCCTTCATTATGTCATTCTTCCCTTTTAGAGAAGATGACCTGAAAAGTCTTCCTGAAGGATAAGTTCATCAACATAACATCAGTCCGCATAGTGAGAATATTAATGCGACATAGCATGCTCTTACTGATACCATGTAGATATGTCATCTCAGCATCACTAAGTTTGCCCCCTACTAGGAGTCTGACGTAATATTCCTTGCAAGAAGATGGAACGGCGGGATATCCAGAATCACCTCAAGAGCTGCTATTTGTCTTGTTTTTAGAGCACCAGCGATTCTCAAGCCGGATACTTATTGGAGGCTTTCCAGTTGTTAGCGGGTCACGAAGTGTCACTGAATGTTGCTTTACTATGTTGAGAGCTGACTGCATGAGTTCCACAAAGGTTTCATCATGCTTCTCTGTTACCAGAATCATCAGATCATCTGTATTACCTCAAGCGTAAAAACCCGATTCGCTCAAAACACGAATCAGGCCATCAAGTATGCATTGATCTGTTTTTCAACATGAAGTGAATCCACCCGTTGACGGTGTCACCAACTCCGTTTTTTTGAGAAAAACCACGTGTGGATTCAATTGGGTTGTTTCCTAAATGCCCTATCTGTGTATAGAAACTCTGCAACTGCTACTTCACCTTTCCGCATTGTATTATTAGTGCGCGACGTTAACTCATACAGAGCATTCACGGTAGATCTTCTTTCACGAGGGTCAAATTAGTTTCTGTAAAGAAGCTTTTCCGTAAGGATTTCCACTTTCATGTAAAGGTCCACTCATTGAAAGATGTGCGTTAGCATTATATCCAATGACCAATGACCATCCTTTAACGCAGCAGCAGTTTACCAGATTTCTCAATTCCTCAAGTGTTGGTGGCTGCTGGGAGTCAAATGATAGATACGCTGCGCAAATAACCGTAGGTTGGCACCTTCATCGTAGACGGTGCTCGGTCATTAGAGCCACCGAGTCTGTAGAAACGATTCTTGGTACCCACCAATTTAATATATTCTGACATGAATTGCTGCCCTAGGTGTTTCTATAGAAGTATTATAAATGTCTGATCTGCTTCTGCTAATTAGGTGTCTTTCCCTCTCTCTCTTTCGCCTTGTGAGACCAAAGTTCTTATATTAAGGCAAGAGCCGTTTGTTCCGCTGTCAAGCGTCTGGTTAAGGTAGGAGGCGTTCCTTTAGCGTGCTGAAGGTTTATCTGGATGAAATCGAGACTGGAGGAGGAACATGTAGTCTCTATTTTGACTTCCAGTTGTCTTCTTTGATTCTTTCAAAAACAGATACAGAGCTCTGTCTTTGGGCGTAACTCTGATTTTTTCGAGGATCTTCATATTGATCCTTTTCAATCACAGAGATTGTAACAGTAGTTCTTCTTGAGACTCTTGAACACTTCTGACTCTGGCGGTTACTACAAGTTCGGTAGCTTAACTTAGTACCTTGACACCTCAACTTTTTATTCTCCAGCCTGAATGGTCGGATTTCGGATTGCTATCCTCTCATGTACTGCGGTTGGTTCCACGGATATACCAGGAATCCAAGCCAGCAGGATTAAAAACATTGAAAGGTCTTTGCTGTCTATCACTTTGATGTTGAACCCCGCCCAAAGTTGTCATCCAACAACAGCTTCGATAAGCCCCGCCGATTTTCTTTTCTAATTCCGCTTCAATTCACTTGCTATAAGGCACTGTTGGACTTCTTAGCCGCATCTTCTTCTGTTCCCTGATTGCATTCAGTATGCTGCTATCACAACAGGGCCTCATTGGAGTTCCAATTTGGCTGGTTGTTGCTTAATATTGACTCAACATTTGTTAACTCAATGTCTTTCCATCAGCTTGAGACAATTCAGCTTGTTGTGGTTTAAACATATGATTTAACTGCCGGAAAATGCTTCGCATGTAAATCCACGTAGGTTCTAACCCCCGCTACGTCAGAGTTAATCCCAGATGGTTTCCCACTTAGTAATTATGAAGTATACTCTAAGAGTCCTTCGGTGAATTCTATCTTCACAAGATAAGATGTTTTTTCAAGAGGGGTCGTTGCCGACTCCCCTTAAGTATTTTGGTTTCGATTTTTGAAAAAACTCATTTTGTTTAATCGAGTGCCACGTGATTTTCGCTGCTTAGTCGAATTCATGCTGATACTTCGACGCTTCTAGCCACAAACTCTTAACCGTTAGGGTTCTCCTTGTTGCGGCTTCCGGGTCGTCGCTACTCTCGGAAGTGTTTAGTTTTTCTCATCGCGGCCAGGTCCGAACTTCCCCTCTCCTTGGGCAGATAAAATTAATTCCCCGACATAAGGAGTAGTCAAGTTCACGCGTCCCATAGAAAAGGTGCGCGGGTGCTACCAACGGTATTCACACGTTCAAAGACGTTACCTACGATATTTGCGCCTGCGCAGCCTTCACCCATGTCATTTAGGCCTCAGTTTGAAGTAAAGCAATTTCAGATTAGGAAACGCTTTGAAAAAGTGACAATATTTTGAACAGAACCATCACCACCTAACAAACTTGTAGACTCTGCCTTGCTCTTTTATATTAACCCTGATCATTTGTTGAAAAGTCTTGAATGTCAGGCAGCTGTACGCATATTATGTCAACGAAACTTAATATTTCAGTGAAAATGACCAGCATGAGAAGGATGACCTCGATTGTGCATTTTTATAAGAAAGAGAATACTGGTTACATTACAACAGATCATGGTGAACCTCAAACAACTTCAATCTAAACTTCTCATCCAACGCAAATTATTTGCAGCATTCAATTCTTTGATGCTGTCTGAATATTTTAAGTGATAAGTGAAAAAAATTGATTGAACCTTTTTTTGAAAACTCAAATTTTGATTTTTTCGAGATTATTTTTTGTGAGAACAATATTTAATTTGATGTGCGCTGTCATACATAAAATATGTATCATTTTCAAACCAAGCACTTGAGTCTTGAACTACGAAAAATGAATTTTAAATTAAAAAAGGTTAAATTAGAATAAAGAATAGAATAATTAAATTTTTAGTTAAAAAATTAATGGTGTGTGTCCTAGATGCTCGGGGTGTGCATGACAGGCCCTGCAGCTGTCATGAAGAATGTCTTGTCCCAAAATGTGGCGACGGTATGCTAAACCCTGAAAGACACCTCTCTGAAAGGTGACAGTGTTAGCTGTCACACGATGTTTTCCAGATGAAATAGTAAATCTCGTTTTCCAAGACAGCATTATTCTCTTTATGCACCTCACGATGTGTGGATGAAGCCTTAAGCTTTCCAACAGACACATCCATCGATGAGCAGGTTTTCGTGATAGCCTGCTACGCCTTCCTTTGAGCCGCATTGTTCGTACGTTTCTCCCCACACAGGTCCGATTGTCCAAACAATCCTATCACTTAGGATAGCTGTGAAGGTCTCATCCAGTATATGCAGATAAGTGTTTGACCTGTAATTTTTCGGGTCAACTAAGTTGCCCATCTTTGACATGAGTACTGTGCGTCCTTCCACCAACCATTGCAGAATAGGCTATTCCAACTTCAGGTATAAGGTGAAAATGCAGGCCAGATGTTAATGAGTTGAAGGAAACTTCTTCGACAAGAAGCTCTTGATACCATATGGTGACGAAGAGGAATAGGAGTCTCCTTTCAGTAGATGCTGGAATCTTAGACTTGTCTCCAAAATGTTTAGGCCTCCTCTGATTTGGACGAATGATCGACAGTAACTGAAGTATTTCGGAAGAGTCGAGATTGGTCAAAGAAGAACTGTTGGTTTCCTCTGACTCACCTCTCCCTTCGCTCCAAACTTATCCTAGCGTCAGACTGTACCCGTATTCTATCGACAATATGTTGCCTGACGGTTAGCCGCTTTCACTTGTTAAGCAGGTGATAACGGACTTGCAATTCACTTGTGAACTGTGAAACATTGCCGGTGAAATTCCAAGCAGATGTTATGTAGTTGATCATACACCGAATGCGGGAACGGTACTGCCTTGCCCAGCCTATCTTTGTGCTGAGTCAATGCATTCTTCTTTTGGTCTTATGATCAGCCTTTGGTTTTGATTTAGGGTTTGCATCCGTCAAAGATCTCGCTGCTTTTTACATACCACAATTGATGGTCGAGAGGTCGGATTCTTAGGGGAAATCTTGACGAAGCTCGTCATCCAGTTCAGCTAGACCTTCAGGCTTGAGAGAAACCTGGACGTTGATGATTCTCCAGGTCCTAAAGCATTTCTCTTCTTCTATTGGATGCCTGCTGGCGGTTAATCTCATTGTCGCTTCTCTTTCTGCGTTGCTGGCTTGTTCTGGCTGCGGTAGATTAGGCGCTCCGCTTACGTAGCCCCTTTCCCGGAGATTTTCGGCATGGCTCCGCAGACGTTGGTGCGAAAAGTGCGAGAGCTCCGTGTGTTTCTCGCACCACAGAGCACGCCGTCATGCCATGTAACTTTCTCGTTCAGGAGCCCTGCGAATCTGATGGTTTTGTAACGCATCACTACAACTATGTTTGGTGTTATCATTCTGCTCCCATAATCAGCTAGAAAAAGGGTTCGTCCATCCTTGTAGGGCCCAAAATGTAAAGATAGGGCTGCATACTCTGATAGGTCGCCCGGTATCCCAGAGTCACCATTCGAGACATCTCAGTTAGGTGCCGTTCAGCTTTTAGCACGGATATCTTCTATACATAAATGACCTGAAGCTATACGCTAGATCAAACTAAAAACTGCAGCAAGTAATCGATTTCATCAAGCAGTTCTCCAATGATATCTGCATGGATATCTACTAGCTGAATGTAGAACAGTGCATTTAATCAGAGGAGAATTGGAGACTGCAGAGCTGAAGATCAAAAGCGAGAATCACATCTGAGCAATGACTGAAGTAGTGTCATATAAATATCCCGGTATTCTTGAATCCAAGGGTATTCAGCATACGATAGTTAAGAAATGCTCAATGACTGCCTTCTCTACAAAATTTAGGCTGGTGCTAAAGACTTCTCTTAGTCTAACAAACAAGATCAGGGCAATACACAACTATGCCATCCATGTCCTCACGTACTCCTTCAGGAGATGCCGTAAGGACCCAAAGGGCGAGGTACATCTTAAAGCTGCTTTCAAACCTATTCCTCTTAAACTTGCACTTCCTATATGTGCTTCATTTTCAGTTAGCCATATCCTTGAAGTATGCGTATAATATGATCATATATTCTGATTCCGTATGCAAGTCTAGCACACGAGTGATGCCGTTACTGGAGGGAGAATATCAAGGAAAGAGTTTTTGATCTCCGTTGGATCAAGGGAAAGATCCCCCCTGCCTGGACCGAACTTCCGCTCGATTAACCCTTTCCAAAGTGCGCTTAGATAAGGGCCTTACGCAAAAGCTAGATGGAAAACCTACCTTCTCACGACGCATGGTCGCCGTTGCGAGGCTTAAAAAGAACACGTCTTTGGCATGGTTGGGGTCTGTTCTATCATTTCGCCATTTGGAGCGTGTTCTATCACCTAAGCTGCTCTATGAGCAAGACGAAATCCTAAAATCCCTCCTGAAGCGGAATAAACTAGGTCTACAGACTGTCCCTGCAATTAACTAAAATGCAGAAAACCCAATCGTGATTAACCAGTTTCGTCAATTTAATGACTCCAGAATCCGAAGTGTAATTTTTCACTTATCAAGATTAGATCAATTGTTAAAGGGCATTATACGTAGTGCGTGTAGGCTCATCGATAATCTGTCTTAAAGAAAAAGCAAGCGAGATCATTACACTTCAAGCAACCTGGATTGTCCTTGCGAGAAACGTCAATATTGAAATCTCCTGTACATATTATATGATCCACTGCACCACTCGCACCAATCAGCGAACACTCTGAATCGTCGTTCCGAACAGCATTCGACTTAGGACTCCTGTAAAGGGCTACCAGATCAATTTTTATTATCTTAAAGTGTATTATTATTGCGCAGATGTCTCTAGGGATATTCTGTGCCAAACACACCCTGAGAGGCATCGAATTATCGAAAAACACGTCGAACCGCAGGTCACTTCTGATATAAATAAGTACGTCTCCCCCTCTACAAGAAACAAGGCTCCTTCGGTTTGTTCGTATGACATAAATTCATTAATCGACACCGCCTGAATGGGAATTTCTCTATAAAGCCACAACTTGAAGATAGCTACAATATCCAGACTATGCAGGATAATTAGGTCTATATTAAAATTTAACTTTGGTAACACAGATAAAGCATTGATATGGGCTACACGTAATAATGTTCAATTATAATCATTCTCTAAAGTTTCGTTAAGATCCAGAGGTGAAACATCAAAAGCAGTGGCCAAGGAGCTAAGAGAATTATCAGAGAAAGCCATCACTACTAAAAGGGGCCCCAAGCTTCTGATACCTGATTTTTTTGTTTTTCATATCAAAGGAAGTCAGGCCAGAGTGAGCCCCAGCATTACAGAGCTGAACGATTTTTGGTTTCGGCTGCTGCTGAACTTTAAACAAAATGCGGAAGGCATTCTCAATGTCCCCTTTAAGTATCTGGGAATCTGTCAAAATCCCAATTTTTCCTACGATATTCGTGAGGTCCTCTCGAGCAGACACTAGGAGACCTGTAATAATGACTTCTCTGTCCCTGAGCGTATCTTCCAAGCGGGTTATCCTTTTTCTATGGCAGGCTTTGATGTCCTCAATGGCTGCTCTCTGATCGGAATGATCTTCAGCTAACTGCTTTTGGGAAGGTCCAACTTTGGAGATTCTGGGACACAGCGACACAATTTTACCCATCGACACAATTTTTAACGAACAAGATTAACTTTCTACTCAAATAAACGAATTTTCATCAGAATATATGAATTTTCTACCAAATAGTTGAATATTTAACCTACAAAGAAGAAACTCTCAACACAAAATGAAATAGCAACATTTTGAGGTTGAAAAATTAATTTTTTATGTAGAAAAAAAACGAACTTACAAGAAAATATCAGTTTTCAAGAACGAAAATTCATTTTCAACCAAATCATTCAATTTTCTAGTAAATTTTGGAACAAGATTTAATTTTCGACCAAACAGTTGAACTTTTACCTAAAATGATGACCTTTTAATAAAAAAAGGAGTTTTCTACAAAGTAGTTTAACATTAAACCGATTGTAATTGATTTTTCAACAAAAAAGTTCAATTTCAACAAAAAATGTATAAGTTCATATTGTAACAACAAAATTTTTAATAAAAAATAGTTGAATTTGATCTGAAAAGACGAATTTTCATCAAATTTGTTAAGTCCTTAACAAAACCAATTAATTTACAAGTGTATAGCTGCGTTTTGAACCAAAAAGGATGAATTCTCAACAAAAAAGATTGATCATAGTCAATCAATATGTTCATCCAGAAAATACAATTTTCAATTTAAAATATTAATTCTTAATCGAAAATGAAATTTTTACATATTCGGCGAAGAAAATTAATTCTAAAAAGAAATGAATTTTCATGATAATAGTTAACTTTTCTACCAAAGAAACGAATTCCCATCGAAATTGATAAATCTTCATAAAAAAGCGAATTTTGAAGAACAGATTTAACATTTATCCAAAAAGTTTGATTTTTCAATTAAGAAAATGAATTTTCTACAGAAAAAGATGAATTATTAACCAAAAAAAATAGACTTTCAAACCACGTATTTGAATTTTCAACTGAGAAAGATGAAATACAAAATTGAAAAGGTCAACGAAAAATGAAACAAATTTCCAACACAGTGAGTGAATTTTCAACTAAATAGTAGCATCCATCTCCGAGAAAACCTTTGGCAAAGGAGCGGCGCCCCCCAAAAATTCTGATTTTGATGCATAAAGAGTTGCATAACTTTTTTATTATCAAATTAAAAAAAAAGGAAGTAGCTTCGAGATATTGGTTAGCTCTATTGAATCGCGAAAAGAGCGCTCTAAAAAAATTATCATGCGCGACAAAGCCCTTGTCAAATATCGGCGCGTCTCAAAAAACCCAAATTTTTACACCTGCAAAGTGGCGTAACTGTTTTATTTTCGAATTTCATAGAAAAAACAAGAAGCTACTTCAGAAACGTAAAAGATTACATGGATGTTGACTATAAAGAATTGTTAATACCTCAGAATGTCAAGCCTGTCGCTTTAAAACATTGAAAGAACAAACATAGTATAGATTATACAATCTGATGAATCACAGAAATATTTAGTTGCTACATTGTCAGTTAAATTTTTTATTATTACATTAAACAGTTTCTCATCGATTCAGAAAAAATGAGGATTGTCTCTACATAGAACTCAACTATTTTTTATTAAAGGTTAAACCATCAACAACTGTAATTTGATGATTGTGAATTCTCTTTTGTTAAAGCTTCTTCGGTTTCAAGGAACACATTATCATAATTTCAATATTTTTCCCTTAATTGTCATTAATTTTGGTTCGCAGCTACCCTGAACAATGAACCATTTCAATAAATGTATCCTATTAAAATTTGCAAAATCCTATAAACAAGAATGTTTAAAGCAAATGTGTAGATATAAGTTATGCGAACTGTATCGTTAATCAACACTTTATCGTAGCTTTTTTCGTTTTTCTATTTGAAAATTTTATTTTTATTTTAATGATATTTTGAACGTTTAAAACAAAAACGACGCATCCTACTAAAAATTAATTTATAACGGATTTGTCGATTTCGCTTTGCTGAAAAACTTTTGTTTATTTATTTTCTTCGTACCTTGTGTCTTCTATGCAAAAATTTTAATTTTTTCTAAGTTATTTTTTAGGATTAAAATAAAAACTACGCGTTGCATCAAAAAATAATTTATAAATAATTCATCAATCTTTCTTTGGTGAACAATTGTTGTTCACTCTTTTTTTTCACCTCGTGTCGTTTTCCCAAAAATGATAATGTTTCTCTAATGTTATTTTTTACGATTAAGGGAGAAACTGTACGTCCTATCGAAAAATAATTTGCAACAAATTTTGTAGATCTTCTTTAGGTAGACAATTTTAATTAATTAATTGTTTTCTTATCCTGTGTAGTTTTTCCAAAAATTCAATTTTGTTTTTTTTTTACTTTTGTTTTTTACGATTGAAAGAAAAACCACGCATCCTGTCAATAAACGATTCATAACAAATTTCTAGATCTCTTCTGGGTGAGCGAACTCTGTTTTGTTTATTCTTTGCATATTTCGTGTTGTTTTTCCAAAAAATTTAGATTTTATATTTTCAATGCATTTTTTTACTATCGAAACAAAAAGTGTGCGTCCTACAGAAATGTACTTAACAAAGAATTTTTATAAATTTTTCGGATAATTAAATAATAAGAGCCAAAGTTTAATTCAATCTGATCAGTCTTTCGAAAATTATTGTTTCTACATGATACAGACAGACATACAGACAGACCCCTTCGTGAAAATAGTTTTTTCGATTGACAAAGTCAAATCTTACATAAAACTAATACGTTCTAATTAGGATGAAAATGTAAAAGCTCGCAAATTGAAAGCTGTGCACGACAACCCGCCGCACAAATTATTAAGGATAAACTTTTAACCAATAATGATTTTCAGGTAAAAAATTAATTTTTAACAAAAAAAAAGAAATTTTCTACAAAGTAGTTAAATTGTACAAAAAAGGCGCATTTTCAACAAAATACCTGAAGTTTCAATAAATTTGTCGAACTTTGAAACATAGAAACGAAATTATCTACAAAACAATTAGATTAAAGAAAAAGACTTTTCTTAAAAAAAGTTGATTCTCTAGTAAATAGTTCTATTTTCAAATGAATAGTTTAGCTTATGCAAAATAGTAGAATTTTTACCATAATAGTTGAATTTTCAAATTAGATTATGAATTTTCAACAGAAACGTTTTGTCCAAAAATAAACTATTTTGGTTGAAAATTGGAACATTATATTTCGAGGTTCATTCGAGAGACTTGAATTTGTAGTACCCATAGTCCACGCATCATGTCGCCACGATCTACAGCTGAAAAGACAAATCACCCACGGGGGTGAAGCCAGCATAGGAACTTCCGGGATCAAATCTAACTTCCGGCCCAGGTCGATCTGGGGTCCTTTCTA
>JAWWEA010056075.1:0-10071 GCA_035222095.1 Andricus quercuspetiolicola | reverse complement strand
AATCGACTTTGAATTTAGGAAAATGTTCATTAACTCAGATTCTTCCTTAAGGATGTGTCATTGCTTCTTGAAATATTCACCTCTAGCACACCACTTATTATCGAAATCAATAGATAAAAGAATTGTAATTAATTTATTAGTTACCGAAATAACTGAAGATTTAGATAATATTTTTAATAATCGACTTTAGATTGAGTGACTTAATTAGAAAAATGTTTATTAACTCAGATTTATAGAGTTTGTTCTGGTTTAAAGGACGTTTCGTTGCTTTTTGAACCCTTCAGTTCAAGTACACCATTTTATATCGAAAACAACAGTTACATTTTTTTAAATAATTTATTAGTAATCAAAATGACTAATTATCTGAACAATTCTTGCAATAATTGACCTTGAATTGAAAAAGATGTTTATTACCTCACATTTAAAGTTTGTTCAGGTTTAAAGGATGTTTTATTGCTTCTTGAAACCTTCACTTGAAGTAAACCATTTTATATCGAAAACGATCGTTAACATTTTTTGAATAATTTATTATTAATCGAAATAACTATTAACGCAGATTTAGAGTTTTTTTTTGGTTGAAAGAATGTTTCATTACTTGTTGAAAACTTCACTTCAAGTGCAGCATTTTATATTAAAAACAATCGATTGAATTTTTTTATTAATTTATTAGCAACCGAAATAATTAGAGATTTTGTCAATATCCTAAACAATCGACCTCATACTAAGTAAGTTATTTCGGAAAATTGTTTATTAACTCAGATTTAGAGTTTGTTGTGGCTCAAAGTATGTTTTGTTGATTTTTGAAACCTGCACTTCAAGTACAATATTTTATATCGAAAGCAATCGTTAAAAATTTTTTAAATAATTTATTAGTTATCGAAATAACTAATTATTTGGGTAGTTTTTTCAATAATCGACTTTGAATTGCGAAAAACATTTATTAACTCAGATTTAGGGAGTTTCGTCTGTCTTAAAGGATGTTTCATTACTTCTTGCAGCATTCAATACAAGTAGACCATTTTCTATCTAGAACAATCGATACATTTTTTTACTAATTTATTAGTAATCGAATTAACTAATTATTTTGGTAATTTTTACAATATTCGACATTCGACTCAGTAAGTTATTCAGGAAAATGTTTGCTAACACAGATTTATAGTTTGTTCTGCTTTAAAGGTTGTTTCATTGCTTCATGAAAACTTTCCTTCAAGTGCACCATTTTGTATCGAGAACAATCGTTAAAATTTTTCAAATAATTTATTGATAGTCGAAATGGCTGTTTATTTACGCAATTTTTTCAATAATCGACTTTGAATTGAAGATAATATTTATTAACTAAGATTAAGAGAGTTTCTTCTTCCTTAAAGGATGTTTCATTGCTTCTTGAAAAATTCACCTATGGTACATCATTTTATATCGAAAACAATCGCTAAAATTTTTAAAATAATTCATCAATAATCGGAATAATTATTTAGGCAAATCATTCAATAATCGAATTTGAATTGAGGAAAATGTTCATTGACTGAGATTTAGGGAGTTTGTTCTGAATCAAAGGATGCTTCATTGCTTTTTGAAACATTCGTTTCAAGCACACCATTTTATATCGAATGCAATCGTTAAGATTTTTCAAATAATTTATTAGTTATCGAAATAACTAATTGTTCCGTCAATTTTTCCAATAATCGTCTTTAACTTGAGAAAAATCTTTATTAAGTCAGATTTAGGATGTTTGTTCCGCCTTAAAAGTTGTTTCATTGCTTCTGGAAACATTCACTTCTAGTACACCATTTAATATCGAAAACAATGAATAAAGAAATTTAATTGATTTACTATTAACCGAAATAACGCAAGATTCAGGCAATATTTTCAATAATTAACTTTAAATTGAGTGAGTTATTTAGAAAAATGTTTATTTACTCAGATTTAGAATTTGTTCTGGTTTAAAGATGTTTCATTGCTTCTTGAAAACATTCGTTCATGTGCACTATTTTATATCGAAAAGAAGGGTTAAAATTCTTTTGGTAATTGATTAGTAACCGAAATAACTAAACATTTAGGCAATGTTTTCAATAATCGACTTTCAATTGAGGAAAACGTTTACTAACTCATATTTAGGGAGTTTATTCTGCCTTAAAGAATGTTTCGTTGCTTTTTGAAACTTTCACTTCAAGTGGACCATTTTATATCGAAAACAATCAATAAGAAATTTTCACCAATTCATTAGTAACCGAAATAACTAAACATTTAGGCAATGTTTTTGATAATTGACCCTGAAGCAAGGAAAACATTTATTAACTCAGATTTATAGTTTGTTCTGGTTTAAAGGATGTTTCATTGCTTCTTGAAAACTTCCCTTCGAGTGCACCATTTTATATCGAAAATAATGATTAATATTGTTTTAGTGATTTATTAGTAATCGAAATAACTTGTTATTTGGAAATTTTTTTTAATAATCGACTTTGAATTGAGGAAAATGTTTATTAACTGAGATTCTTCCTTGAGGATGTGTCATTGCTTCTTGAAACATTCACCTCTAGTGCACCATTTAATATCGAAAACAATCGATAAAAAAATTACTATTAACTTATTAGTAACCGAAATAACTGAAAATTTAGATAATATTTTTAATAATCGTCTTTAGATTAAGTGAGTTAATTAGAAAAATGTTTATTAACTCAGATTCATAGAGTTTGTTCTGGTTTAAAGGATGTTTCGTTGCTTCTTGAAACCTTTACTTCAAGTGGACCATTTTATGTCGAAAACAATTAATAACAAATTTCTTCAAATTCATTAGTAACCGAAATAACTAAATATTTAGGCGATGTTTTTATTAATTGACTCTGAATTGAGGAAAACGTTTATTAACTCAGATTTATTTCTTGTTCTGATTTAAAGAATGTTTCATTGCTTCTTGAAACCTTCAGTTGAAGTACACCATTTTATATTAAAAACAATTGATTAAATTTTTTCATTAATTTATTAGCAACCAAAATAATTAAAGATTTAGGCAATATTTTTACCAATTGACCTTATATTAAGAATGTTAATTAGGAAAATGTTTATCAACTTATATTCAGAGTTTGTTGTGGCTTAAAGGATGTTTTGTTGATTTCTGAAACATGCACTTCAAGTTCAATATTTTATATCGAAAATAATCGTTAAAAATTTTGAAAATAGTTTATTAGTTATCGAAATAACTAATTATTTGGGTACTTTTTTCAATAATCGACTTTGAATTAAGGAAAATATTTATTAACTCAGATTCAGGTAGTTTGTTCTGTCTTAAAGAATTTTTCATTACTTCTTGAAACATTTAATTCAAGTAGACAATTTTCTATCAAAAACAATCGATAAATTTTTTTACTCACTTATTAGTAATCAAAATAACTAATTATTTTGGTAATTTTTACAATAATCGACTTTCGATTCAGTAAATTATTCAGGGAAATGTTTGCTAACACAGATTTATAGTTTTTTCTGACTTAAAGGATGTTTCATTGCTTCGTGAAACCTTCACCTCTAGTACCCCATTTTATATGGAAAACAATCGCTAAAATTTTTACAATAATTCATTAATGATCTAAATGATTATTCAGGCAAATAATTCATTAATCGAATTTGAATTGAGGAAAATGTGCATTGACGGAGATTTAGGGAGTTTGTTCTGACTCAAAGGATGTTTCATTGCTTCTGGAAAAATTCACTTCTAGTACACCATTTAATATCCAAAACAATGAATAAAAAATGTAATTAATTTACTATTAACCGAAATAACGCAAGATTCAGGCAATATTTTCAATAATTGACTTTAGATTGAGTGAGTTATTTAGAAAAATGTTTATTTACTTAGATTTAGATTTTGTTCTGGTTTAAAGAATGTTTCATTGTTTCAGGAAATCTTCGCTTTAAGTACATCATATTATATCGAAAAAAATCGTCAAAGAAATGAAGTTAATTTTTTAGTAACCAAAGTAATTAAACATTTAGTCAATATTTTTAATAAACGACTTTAGATTGAGTCAGTTAGTTAGGAAAACGTTTAGTAACTCAGATTTTGAGTTTGTTCTGGTTTAGAGGATGTTTCATTATTTTTTGAAACCTTCATTTCAAGTAAATCATTGTGTATAAAAAAAATCGCAAAAATTTTTTAAATAATTTATTACTAACCTAAATAACCAATTATTCAGGCGATTTCTTCATTAATCGACTGTGAATTGAGGAAAATGTTTATTAGCTCGAGTTCGTTGTATCTTAACCTTAAAGGATGTTTCATTCCTTCTTGAAACACTCAGTTCAAGTACACCATTTTCTATCGAAAACAATTATTGAAATTTTTTGAATTATTTATTAGTAATCAAAATAACTAATTATTTAGACAATTTTTTCAGTAATCGAATCAATATTGAGTGATTTAATTTAAAAAATTCTTGTTAACGCAAATTTAAAGTTTGCTCTGGCTTAAAGAATGTTTCATTGCTTCTGGAAACCTTCACTTCAAGTTCGCCTTTTTGTATCGAAAACAATCAATAGCATTTTTTTATTAATTTATGACCAACCGAAATAACTCAAGATTTAGTCAATATTTTCAATGATGAATTGATGAGTAACCAAAATAACTCAGGATTTAGACAATAATTTTATTAACTGACTTTGTGTTGAGTATTTTAATTAGGGAAATAGAATAGTTTAGACACATTTTAATTTTACACATTTTAATTTTTAATAATTTTATCAGAGTTGTAGATACTGGCAAAGTTGAATTTTAAGATAAGGAGAACATTATGCGCGCTACGCGCTCATTCATTACCTAGGATCTCTTACAAGCGGAATAAAACAATATTTCAGATACAAATTTAAAATTTTCAAATATATTCATTCATTTTTAACAAAAAAATACAACTTTTCTACCATAAAAGATGACTTTTCAACAACAGACTTGAATTTTCGATATAAAAAAATATGAATTCTCAAAACAAAAGTGTAATAGTTGATATTTCAAACAAACAAGATAAAATTTCATTCTAAAAAATCTGCCCGCTGCGCGTGTACATTCTCATTGCATCGACAACCGTAATTTGATGATTGTTAATTCTCCTTTGTTAAAGCTCATTTGGCTTTAACGAACATATTCTCATCACGTATCAGCCTTATAGGATGTTCAAAAAGCAACGTTTTTCTCCTCTTGAATTTTCTCATATCGTGTGTTGTTTGGCTTAAAATTTTCATTTTCGTTTCTAATATATAATAAATTCTGATTTAATTATGAATTATTTTTCTCATAATTTTAATAAAAATTTCTTTCTATAAAGGAAAAAATGGTTCATCTTTCAAGAAAAGAAATGAATTTTCAACTAAAAATATAAACCTTTAACAAAAAAATGATTTCTTAACAAAGTGGTTTTCATCCAAGAAAGACGAAAGTTCTACTAAAACAGATGAATTTTTAAACCAAAATGACAAATTTTCAAAAGAAATAGTTGAATTTTCATCTAAAAAATGTTTTCATTTGACTTTTTAACGCCAAAATATGAATTTTAAACAAGTAAATCTTCTACGAAATAATTGAATTTTAAACAAAATAGTTAAATTTAAAACAAAATTGTTCAATTTTCAACCAAACAGGTACATTCATATAGTTTATCTATATTATTATAAATAATTTATTAACGAGTTATTAGAAATTTAATAATCAAATTATTAATTATTAATTATTATTAATCCTTTTTTAGAAAGGGAAAAAAGTTTTAAAACCTTTCTTAATTAAAAGTTCATCTATTTTGTTGAAAACTTGTCTTTTTTTTGTAGAAAATTAAACTTTTCAATTAAAAATTCAGCTATTAGGTTGAAAATTATATTAAAAATTAAAATATTTATCTTTTTAATTGAAAGTTTAACTGTTTCGTTGATAATTTATTTTATCTGATTAGAAACTTATTTCTCTAACCTAAAATTAAACTATTTCATTTTTTGTTGGAAATTTATTTTTTTAAAGTCAAAATTCGTCTATTTCGATGCAAATTTGCCTTTTTTGGTAGTAACTAATTGGACTTTTTGGTTGAAAATTCCATTAAAAATTAAAATATTTAGTTGAAAATTCATTTATGTTTTTAAAAATTATTCTTTTTGGTAGAAAACCTTTTCGGTTGAAAATTCTGTTATAAATTAAAATATTTGGTTAAAAATCCATGCACTTTGTTAAAAATTATTCTTTTTTGGTAGAAAATTAATCTTGTTGGTTAAAAATCCTTTTCTTTAGTTGAAAATTATTATCTTTTTTTAAAATCAATTTTCTTAACTAAAAATTTAACTAAATTTTTTATCAAGTCTTCTTTTTTATAAAAATTTAATCTTTTTGGTTAAAAATTCATCTGTTTTGTTGAAAATTTGTCTTTTGATTTAGGGTTGAAAATTCTATTATGAGGTTGGATATTTCATGAAAAATTAAAATATTTGGTTAAAAATTCATTTATTCTGTTAAAAATTATTCTTTTTGGTAGAAAATTAATCTTTTTGGTTGGAATTCCATATATGTGATGGAAAATTAGTTTTTTCATATTAAAAAATAATTTTTATAACTGAAAATGTAACTATTCCATTTTTGGTAGAAATTTTTTTTTTATGAACATTTAATCGTTTCGGTTGAAAATTAAACTATTAGGTTGAAAATTCCATTAAAAATTGAAAAACTTGTTTTTTTCAATTCAGTTAAATTTTTAGTTAAAATAATCAATTTTCAATAAAAAAAACTAATTTTCAACCAGAGCAATGACTTTTCAACCAAAAAGAATAATTTTCTAACAAAAAATAATAATATTTAACAACATAAATCAATTTTTAATGAAATTTTCAACATAATATTTCAATTTTTAACCAAAAAGTTTAATTAGTTACTACAAAAAAACAGTTTTCGTCCAATCAGATGGATTTTCAACAAAATAGAATAAATGTTCATCAAAAAGAAAAAAAAATATTTTTGACAAAAAATGGAATAGTTAAATTTTTATTTAAAAATATAATAATTTTCAATGGAAGAAAAATAATTTTCAGACAAAGAAATGAAATTTCAACCAAAAAGGTTAATTTGTTATAAAAAAAAGTAATTTTTAACAGCATAAATGAATTTTCAACCAGATATTTTAATTTCTAATGGAATTTTCAAACTGATGGTTGAATTTTCAACCGAAAAGGTTAATTTTCTACAAAGAAAAAAGAGAAAATTTTCAACAAAATAGATCAATTTTGAACTAAAAACGATCAAGTTTCCACAATAAGTGAATAAGTTTAATTTTAAGTTAAAGAAATAAGTTTTTAAACAAATAAAATAAATGTTCATCTAAATTAAATAGTTAAATTTTTAGTTAAAAAAATTACTTTTCAATAAAAAAAAACTAATATTTTATCCAAAGAAATGAAATTTTAACCAAAAAGACTGATTTTTTACCAGAGAGAATAATTTTTAACAGCATAAATGAATTTTTAACTAAATATTTTAATTTTTAATGGAACATTCAACCTAATAGTTGAATTGCTAACCCTACAAAAAAAACGCTTTCAAAACAATAGATGAATTTGCAACTAAAAAAGATAAATTTTCAATAAAAAATAGAATTGTTTAATTTTACCTTGAAGAAATAAGTTTCCAAACAAATAAAATTAATGTTTAACAAAATAATTAGATTTTTGACCAAACTAATGAATTTATGAAAAATTATTCTTTTTTGGTACAAAATTAAATTTTTTTGGTTGAAAATTCATTTCTTTGGTTGCAAATTAGTTTTTTCATTGAAAATTAATTTTTTTAACTCAAAATTTAATCAAACCTGTCAAAAATTTTGTTATAGACATTCAATCTTTTTGGTTGAATATTCATCTGTTTGTTTGAAAATTGAACTATTTTGTTGAAAATTTATTTTATTTGATTATAAACTTATTTCTTTAACTTAAAATTAAAATATTTTGTTTTTTGTTGAAAATTTGTCTTTTTTAGTTAAAAATTCATCTATTTTGTTCATTTTTTTTGTAGCGAATTAACCTTTTCGATTGAAAATTCAAGTATTAGGTTGAAGATTTTAATAAAAGTTAAAATATTTTCTCGAAAATTAATTTATGCTAAAAATTATTTCATCTTAGTAGACAATAAATCTGTTTTGTTGAAAAAATCATTTTTTTACTTGAAAATTAGTTTTTTAAAAAAATTAAAAAGCAATTTTCTTAACTAAAACTTTAACTAAATTCTTCGCTAATGGTTTTTTTTTTAAATTTAAACTGTTTGGTTCACGGTCATTCTTGGTTAAAAATTGATATATTTCGTTGAAAATTCATTTTATTTAATTAAAAACTTATTTCTTTATCTCAAAATTAAACTATTCTATTTTTCGTTGAAAATTTATCTTTTTTATTTGAAAATTCATCTATTTTGTTATATTTTTTTGTAGCAAATTAACCTTTTCGGTTAAAAATCACATTAAAAATTAAAATATTCGGGTTGGAAATTAATTTATGTTGTTAAAAATTATTCTTTTTTGGTAGAAAATTAATCTTTCTGGTTGAAATTTATTTTCTTGACTAAAAATTTAATTCAATTTTTTGTCCAAATTTTTTTTTATTGTAATTAAATCTTTTTGGTTTACAATTCACCTGTTTGGTTAAAAAATTAATTATTTGGTTAAAAATTAATTTTGTTTGTTTAAAAATTTATTTCTCTTATTTGAAATTAGACTATTCTATGTTTGGTTGAAAATTTGTCTTTTTTAGTTGAAAAGACATTTATTTTGTTGAAAATTTGTCTTTTTTTGGTAGAAAATTCATCTTCTGGGTTCAAAATTCAACTACTTGGTTGATAATTTTTTCTTTGGGTTGAAAATGCATCATTTTTGTTAAAAGTTCATTTCTTCAGTTGAAAGTTAAATGAATTTTGTTGAAGATTTTCTTTATTTTTTGAAAATGAATTTTTTTTACTAAAAATCTAGCTATTTCATTTTTGGTAGAAAATTGATCTTTTTCATTTGAAAATTCACTCATTTTGTAAAAAGTTCATCTTTTTAGTTGAAAATTCAATAATTTCCGTGTTAAACTCATATTTTTGGGTTCTAAATTCAACTTTGTTCAAAAATTCGTCTTTATGACTTAAAAGCTCAAAATTTTTTGAGATTTTTCTTCTTTATTAATTGAAAAATCTTTGTTCGTTAAAAATTCAACTCTTTTGTTGCAAATTTCTCTTTTTATATTCAACAATTTTTTTTATTGAAAATTAAAGCATTATTTGGTTAAAATATCAATTGAGGCCATGGATGCAATAACTCGCCCGACGCTCGAATAGCCGCATAATAATTGTCCGATCGTCTCACACCATGTCAATTTTAAAAGTCGCCAAAATGATTTCAAAAAAATATGGGATTGTAAAAAATGAGAAAGCGGAAAATTTTTTTCTTGTCGTTTTTTTGTCCATTGAATATTCTTGATAGGAAAAATGAAAAACTGAAAAATTTGTAACTCCGAAAGCAATTACTTTTTAAAATATAAATCGCCTTAACTTGGCCAAATATTCTTGAAATAGTTTCAAATTTGGTGCACACAATCAATATTGTACACCGATGTCTATAAAACAAGCAAAAATTGCAAAATAGTGTATTGTTAATTAATATTTAATTGCAAAATGAGACCGGTCAGTAACTACGTTTTTATGGCTTCGCGGACAAAAAGTATCGAGGTAACTTTCAGTTTAAAAAAATTTCCAGGGAGACATTTGTTTCTTGTTACTAAAAGAAGATTTTTTTAAAGTTTCAGATCGATTCATCCAAAATTGACGGAAATATCAATTTTATAAGTAAGCGTGCGACGTGCTTTGTGTTCGCACACTGCCAAAATTTTGGGCGAGGTGCTCGCCCACGTGACAGAGCTGTAGCACCAAATACGTCGCGCACTGCTGGCCCGCAGCTTCGTGCGTATCCTCTCTCTTGTTGGTCATGCTGCGTGCCCACATTGTAACAGATGTAGCCCACAGTAACGCTTGGCACTATTGCTCACTCAAATTAAGGATTCTCTAGGGAAGGATGAGCCAATGTTCCCCCT
>JAWWEA010055775.1:0-10081 GCA_035222095.1 Andricus quercuspetiolicola | reverse complement strand
CTTATGTCTCGTCTCAGTTTTGAGACGTAGCCAGACATCGATGTCTTGGAGACGAACTCAAGACATCACCAAGTCGATTTCAAGTTGAAGCATTTTTACTGGGGGTTGTGCGAATAGAGATTTGGGCTTACTGGGAGTATTCTCTTGAATCCGCTGACAAATAATGAGGTGAAAGCAAAAATGCGAAAGTATATTGTACCAGAATTATTCAGTCACGCTCGAAATATAATTTTAACTTGGATAGATGCTTTAAAGATCCTTAATTGAAGAACAAAGTTAGTTCTCATATCATTAAAACTTCGTTTGGTTCTAAAACTCAACCTTCGCCTACCATTAAATCGATCAGTTCCAACAATTCCTTGACGAAATGTACCTATGCAAAAGGTTCATGTTTGGTAATAAGAATATATTCTTATTTTTGTTCTCCACGCAAGAACCGAGTGAAACTAGTACCTGGCAAATATAGATTTTTGCTGTCAATTCGGTAATTAAATAGATCATTATTGAATAGCTACATCATTCATGTTCAAAGACCACTTAAAACCATTCTTGAAATTACGTTTCTGGAATTATTTAGTCATTATGTTACTGAAATTCGTAAAGTTTAGTTTTCACATTTAAATTTATATATTGGTTTATGAGTTAGGCAATAAGGCTAACAGCCTTTCCTTGAAAAATGTCTCTCACACAATTGATATGCAATAGTTTGAACAAAGAAGGAGAAACAAAAATTGATATTTTAGAATGGGAACATGAATTTTTTGTAGACTTTTAGGATTTTATTTTCGAAGTAACATGCGCTTCAAATTTTTCCATACGATAACTATTTGAACTGATTTTTTTCTCTATATTTTGTTTAAGAGAGGAATGAGCTATTATCAAAGAATTAGAGACATGACATTGAAATACCTCTCCATGAATATTGGCATAAATGGCCTATAGCAATCTCTTGAGAATTTTTGCGACATAATTACCAAGAAACGTTTTAGTGGGTCACTAATAAATAAGTAAATTTCTAATAAGCGTTATAACAAACTATTTGGCATCTGCAACTGCAATTAAAATGAATGAATAATTATTGAATTTTTTTAATTATTCTCATTGCAGAAGGCTTCTATTTGCAATACATCTATTTTCTCATTGATGTCCTGATTAATCCTTCATACTGAAAGTATTCAAATTTCTATACGAATGACCACTAGGATGTCTTAAATGCAAAAAATACTATCTTTTAGTTTCACAATGCTTTAGATTTTAATCAGTAATGTGGATAAAGGTCTTTTACATTCACTATTCTAAAACACTTGGAGATTCGTCGAGTTTTGCCTGTGGGAGATTCCGCTCATTCTTCTGATGTCATATCCTTAACCGCGCCGCTTTCCATGTTTATTTTCACTCGTTTTTGAACATTAAATCGTATTAAATACATTGCCCGTAAAACTACTTTGTTCTCTAATATTACAACGATGTCACCAGTGGGTGTTGTTAAGACATTTCGTTCTTCCGTTGGCATCGGCCCAAGAAAATTCCGTCGTCCTTTCACTTCAATCTTTTTATCATCAGGGAAAGTATATCTACGAATTTCAAAACGCGTATGTTGGTGTATCATGAACTCCTAGTGGCAATATTATGATACAAGCTTGAAAACACTGGGAGATGTTCGTACTAGCAAACTCGTCACAGATAAACCTAAGCTTTTTTATCATAAGTTTGGAAAAACTCTGCAGAAAGTTGCCATCTACATTAAGAGTTCTGAATGCGGTTGCAAATGTTAATCTGACAGTAGTGAATGAGATATTTTTGAATTAAAAGTTTAATTTAAAAAAGTCTGTTAGTTTTGTTTGTTGAAAGGGAATAGGTCAGAAATTCATTTTGAATTCAATTGGGTATATAATTATAATTATTTTCCGAGTTTTGTGAACTATTTGTAGATTTAAGGATAACACGTATTTGATAGACTAACTGTAAATGGTCCTTATCCAGTCTCACATGAAACAACAAAATATTCAACACAAACGTCCACGTATTCACAGATGGTATTAGGTCAAAATTCATACGAATTTTCCATCAACAGGAATACTTTTCAAAACTTATTCTATAAAAAACAAAGATTCTGGATAGTATAGTACTATATATCATAGTATGCATAGCATGAAAATAACACTTGCTCCCAGTAGAGCAGCGGTAAATAACACCTATCACCACGTATCACGATCATGAGATAAGTGGACACAGGGCACGACAAAATTACAACGGCAGGCCAGCGAAACATTTGTGTCACTTGAGAACACTCAGCGACTCAAGGATGCCAGCCATCTGCTTCGCTCTTGCAAGCACCTTGATATGTTTTCGGTACACGGGTACACCTAGCGATGGCCTCACACCTTCAAGGGCATTCATCAGAAGGACAATTATGGTAACCGAATACTTTGGGTACAGTCACTGCTGCTTCCATTTAAGATCTTATTACCTCTCCTTCCTTTCGACAGACTTGGCAGCGATGTTGTATTCGACCGGAGCCGCAAATTCGATCACGTCGTAGTTGATTTCTCGAAGTCCTGGAGAATGATGCCAGGCATTGAGTATGCAACAGGGATTACCAAGACCCATTAACATGGTTGCAAAGTACTCTTAGGGCCAAATAGTATCTGAAGAAATACATCGTTCCCACGTTAGTGGGAACGCTCCTTTGCCAAATATCTCGTGCTTTCTGATACAAGATATCGAAGGCCTTAAGCTAGTGCTTTGCCCAGTCAACAGCTTCAAACATGTAGAGTTTAACGGACACGACAAGCATGGTAGTCGCAGATACTTTATTCAACGCCGATAGATTGGAAGATCATATGTGTCGAAGAAGACGCTTGTATCTGCTTCGGAGAAACACTGCGTCTCCGCTGATGCGCCTGTCAATTATCAAGTTCTCTACGGAGCCTGATACACATTTTTGCGAATAACGTTACTCATAAATCTCTCTCCAAACAGGCCTTATTCTCCGAACAATCACGTTATTTCGCATAGCTGTAAAGATATATAGCGTGTTCAGAAAATGTATTACCCTGTGGTTCCCTTTATTGGTCAAATCGAATTTCTTATATAAGAGTACACTGCATCTTAACTTCAGCCACTGCGAAATGCGCGTCTCCGCTATCAAATGTAGGGCAGAGATGCAGGTCATACATTCTTCTGTGTAGAAGTAAACTTCTTCCACCAGAAGTTCTTAATGCTATACGGTACAGCAGCGGATAAGTTTTTTGTGCCCCTAATTACTTTCATCAACTCTTTGGCAATGTTTGATGAACATTCCGCCTCTCATATCATGAGGTTGTCGCAAAGCTCCTTAAAGCGAAAGATATTCTTAGTCGTTTCCTTCAATTCCAGTGTTGGGATCTTGTGAACCTCTCTCCAAAGAGTCCCTACGACGTCAGGCTTGGCCGGATTTTTGACAAAAACAGAAAGATTGCTATAGGGGTGTGAGGGGTTGGCAAGACACTGCTGACTCACCCAGACACAGCCGACCCCCTCTTACCACACTTCTGTATTCTTCCACTTGCGTCAGATAACACCAGTTTTTTTGTCAAAAATGTGCTGTTGGATTGCAATCAGCTTTGATTGTCAGCAACTTGTTTCGTGAGTGAGAGCAGATCCTCTAATCGTGGGTGAACTTTCAAACCATTTTACGAAGAAACGCAAACATAAAGATATGCATTCATTTCTGCCAAATCTTGGAGTTGATGAAGAACCTGGGTGTAAATATATCTCCATGTCTTCAAATTGCTATCATCTCTCAGGCGGTTCTTGCTTTCCGCGGTTGTTCTTGATATCATTTTCTGATCTTTGTCTGCGGCTTGTTCATGCAGCGTTCGGGAAGCACTCTGCGTTCATATTCAGTTTTCGGGAGGTAGGCAGCTTGATTTTGCAAATATTGTGGCGAAATGTATTGAAGCTTTTAGTGTTACTGGTACCATGGTGTGTGCATACGTGGCATGAAGCTTCTGTGCACAGGGGTGATACTGGTATCATATTAGTCTGGCTAGTCATCCTTGTTTCAATCCGTTCACTTAATGTAAGCGTTTCGCCAGTTTGTTTTCGTGTTTTCATCCAAATTATTTTAAGCACCCGAACTGTAGGGTAATCGACACTGTTTGCCTGGTGCTATGCGCGTTTCATCGTTTTGAACCGCATTTACAACTACTTGCGCAATCTCCAGTAGACACCGTAAGGGATTTTACAGGATCTCCAAATATTTCAATAATTTAAGAGCATTTTATAAATTTCTAGGAATTTCGAGAAATGTTTCACAGATTTAAAAGGCTTCAATGGATTTAAAAATATTTCAGACAGTATCAAGGTGTTTTACGCAACCAGATATTTATTGCATGAAATTTTATTTTTGCAGAATTATGAGCGCTTTGAGACATACTGCTTCTTATTAGTTTGTCTTCTTTATCCATGATTTACTTTAAAATGGAAAGAGCCTACAAAAATGTTGCTCACTAAAAAAATAAAATTCCGGCGATATATATCGTTTCAAATTTTTTTTCAAACATTGAGAACAAGGTTTTATGTATGAAGAATATTTCTGAGTTCAAGAGACTACTAATAGTTTCAAACTCCTTATTAATTAACCCTTTTGTTTTTAATTTTTATTTGCACTAGGATTACCTTGGTGATTCGCAGCTTCTTTTGTCAACCCAAAATTTGACAGAAAGTCCCTTTCTTTGAGCGGCATAGCTGCTGATATTTCTGTGAAAACATAAAAAAGATTGCTGAATTTAAAGTGTGAAAAATTTATCAAAAATATGCCCGCTGTATGGGCACATTCTCATTGTGCACGGAGCGCTTCACGCCAAGTTCGAGCGCGCCTAGGGCGCCCGCGTACGCTTTCGCGCTTCCTGTTGGTTTTCCTACGTTAAATGCATGTATTTGAGCTACATTTTCCAAATATCGTATTTATCGTAACTTGAGTTGAAAATAAATATTTAAATCCCTGAAGAGCTACAGTCAAAAAGTGAAACTAAAATTTTGTTTATATTTGTTTTCGAAGAAAGTTCTTAAAGCGCCTGCGCCTTTGACGATTACATTCTCATTGCAACAATCGCGCTTCGCACTAGATAATTGGGATATAGAGACTGCTCTCTTTCAAAAATCAAACGATTTAGACCAAATCGAGCAGCATATAAGAAGTAGGTATATTTTTCAATATAATGTTGATGGAAAAATGCAAATTTTTAAAAATTTACTTTTCAAGGTAGGCTTTGCTTCCGTGATTCCGTTTGTTCCTACTTCAGTTCTAAGACAACTTTACTATGGGTTATTAATCTAGCACATTCTCCCTTTGTATCCAATTGAAAAATTCAATTAGGATGATTCGTAAGTCTTGTTAAAATCTACAAAAATATCGAAATAAACTTAGCAGTATCTCAAAAAGAAAAATTTCATGTTATTGAAAATAATCTAACCTTTTGAGTTATGGTCTAATTGAAGAATTTCATTGGAATATTTCCGAAACATATTTCGCGTCTAGTGAAAATTCGGATTGATATTTCCTAACGTATCCAAAAAAATATTTTTTCATATTTTTTTAATATTTTCAAAATGTTGCAAAGTGTATAACTTTTCTGATTTTAATTAAAATTAAAATTACAATAATTTGCAACTATTTTGTAGCGTACCAGAAATTTTGACAAAAGTCTCTCAAACTCATAAAAAAGTTTGATGCAAATTTTGAAAATACTTCAACTTTTTGAACTTTGGTCTCATCAAAAAATTCAATAAGGATCGTTTCTAAATATATTTGATATCTAGTAAAAATTTTAAATGGAATTTCTTAATCGATCAAAAAAATAATTCTTTCTATTCTTTGAAAATTTTTAAATATTGAAAATTATATAGCAATTTTTAATTTTGATTGGCAATAAAAATGTTATTAGGATGATTTGAAAGTCCCTTCTTCATGAACCAGAATCTTCTTAAAAAAATCTAAAAATCTTTAAAAATTTGTTTTCAAATTTTGGAAATGCTCTAAATTTTCTTTATTTTAATAGAGAATATTTGCTTGACAAGCTTAAAATTTACATTAGCACTCTAAAAAAGTTTATTAAAGGCTGACTCGATTGGACGAATCCTTCAAAAGTTAGCGTCGCTACAACATTCAAGTAACCAGACAAATTGATGAAAACACTCTTAATAATGAGAATGTAAAAATATTAGAAGTGTAATTGAATTACTTCATTTTATTTCGAATTTCGATCCCATCTTACAAACGATTCACGGCAGTAAATCACAGCCAAGAAAAAAATACGAATATCTTCTTTAGATGTAGATTATACCTAAATGTCAACATAAATTGTGAAATCAAAGTTTGCCAAGTCATTCTAACGGATGTCTTAATTTTTTACTCTAATTAATTAGAAAGGCGTCATTATGGAAAGTTAAAAAAAAGAACGCGATTCTGTAACATTTCCAACATTATTTACACAACGATAGAAGAACATTGTGTTACTTGTAAATCACTCGCGTCGCCTGCACCTACATCATTTATTTAAAAGTGATTACTTCAATGTAAAGAAAATATATTCACACACTTAAACTATTTTGCTTTACTTCAAAATCACAATCGAAATTTAAAATCGAGATTTTGGGAGAAAGAAGTTATGTGGAATTCACAAGGTGTTTATGTTAAAAACTGATTTCAATACCTTGAAAATCCCAGATTTTAAAAATTTTTCTTATCGAGAGATATTTTTTTTCGCAAATGTAAACTGCTTCCATGGATTCATGTTTCAAACGGAAAAATTTAATATTTAGGCTTCGAAACTTTAAAATTTTTCAAAAAGCGATCTAATTGGATCTTCTGAAATATAATATTCTGATTGAAAAACCAATCAAACACAGATTAAGATAAGTGAGTTCTAAGTCCTGAGTGGCATTTATTTATTTTTTACATACCAATAAAATTGAGAATAACGCCCAGGTTTAAGGTCAGATAATAAAGAGTCCTCATTCTTTCAAAATTAAGAAGAGCCTGATTAGTGCAGAATTTTGAAAGCAGCGAAACTAATGAATATTCTGATGTTTCGTGTATATATACTTTTCTGAATTATTTGCGTTTTCCTGTCGCCGAGCATAAATCACCTATATGGATTATTGTGGGACTTGGTGACATGACAAATTTTTCTTAGTATCACCTTATCAATTTAGCAGAAGTTGACTTCTTGTACGTGTTTAATTATTTTTCCTTGAGAAACTCAAATAATTTAAGTTCAAAGTAAACGCATGTACGTAAATATTTCTGCATATTTTAAATCACGGCTTATTATAATAGGGTACCTGAACGTTTAGACATACCTCAAAAACAGATTTGAAAAAATAATTTTTTGCACGTTTTGCTACCCTTTTGTATTATAGGAAAAATGTACAAATAACAGCGGGTGCTGTCGTCGTCTGTGTACCTGATAACTTTTGAAAGACTGATCGGATTGGATTGTGCTTCGACGCATGTTTTCAGAGACAAAACAGAAAGGTCGAGTTCGTCAACTAGCATTTTTTTGATCAACCGTTCTGGTTTTAACCACCAAAAAAGAACTAAAGACTCAAAAATGCCCTTTAGCGGTCAAAGTATGAAAGATACGCTGAAAAAATTTATAATAATTGTTCCATAATAGAGATCTATAACTTTGATATCATTCATTTTTTATAGGACGCACAGTTATTATTTTAATCGTAGATATTTGAATAGCATTGACAATAACAAAATTATATTTCCGGAAAAACAATACTAGCTACGAAAAAATTAATATACGAAAATTGTTCACACACAAAAGTTCTGCGTATTTACTGTGAATCCCTTTTTTAACTGGACCCGCAGTTTTTGATTAATTCGCAAGAAACAAAATTAAAGATAAAAAAATTAAATTTTCGGAATTAGCCACAAGGTAACAAAAAAGTGAATAAATAAGAATTGTTCAACCAAAAGAGATCTACAAATTTTGTTCACATTATTTTTTGATAGGACATGTAGTTATCGGCAAAAACTTTCGAAAGAGTAAAAATATTTAATTTTTGGAAAAAGGACACAACGTACGACAAAAATATGGAGACAAAAGTTGTTCGAAAAAAAATTATCCAAAAATTTTGTTGTCATTCATTTTTCATTAGGACGCGCAACTTTTGTTTAATTCGTAAAAAATAACATTGAAAATCAAAAAATTAAATTTTAGAAAAAACGACACAAGGTACAAAAAAATTAATTTAAAACATTGTTTAACCGAAAAAGATCTACAAATTTGTTATTGAATGATTATTGAAGAAGCATAAGGAATAACATTAAAAACATTAAATTTAATTTTTGAAAAAAAAACAATGTACAATAAAAATATAATAGACAAAAGTCATTTTTTGATAGAACGCGTAATTTTTGGTTTATTCGTCGAAAAATTCATTAAAAATAAAAACATTACTTTTTCGGAAAAACGACACAAGGTACGAAAAAAATATACGGACAACAGTTATTTAGCCAAAAATAATCCAAAAATTGCTCATCATTCATTCTTTATTAGGACGCATCGCGTTTGTTTAATTCGTAAAAAATATCATGGAAAATAAAAAAAATAACTAAATTTTTGGAAGACGAACAGGAACAAAATAATGAAGGAACAGAAATTGCACACCCAAGAAACATTTAAAAAATTTTCATTAATTATTTTTTGATAGGATGCGTAGATTTTGATTAATTTGTAAAAAATAACATTAGGAATAAAAAAAAATAAATTTTTGAAAACACGACACACGGTACAAAAAAAATTAATTCAAGAAGTTGTTTAGACGAGAAAGATCTCCAAATTTCTCATTGATCAATTTTTGATAAATCGTAAAAAGTAACATTACAAGGAGAAAAATTTAATTTTTGGAAAAACGAAACAATGCAGAAAAAATTGATAAACAAAAATTGTTCATCCAAGAAGGATGTACACATTTGTTATGAATCATTTTTTATAGGACGCGAAAGATTTGTTCCAATCGTAAAAAATGTCATTAAGAATTATAAAATTATATTTTGGGAAAAACGACAAACGATGTCTAAATATGGGTAAATGTGCTTCATGTTTTTTTAGTCCAGAAAGTAATAATTGAAGTTTCAAATCGAAAAAAATTAAAATTTTTTCTAATTCTTCCGACTTTTTCAGACCTTTATTACATAAAATAATGAGTTCTTCAAGTGCTACATTTCTATACTTTCCTAAATCTAGTTTTAAATTTAATATAATGTTACCTCATTTTGGAAGTTAAAAAGAGTTTTCGAGATGACGCTCTTGTACTGAAACTTCTATGTTTGTTTTTGTCACACCATTATTTTCAACCGTATGAAGGTTTTTGTTCATGCATTGGTAGTTGTAAACTACATTAATTTTTCATGAAAGAATTTCATTTTTAAAATTGTCCGAGTGCAAGTACAAGTGACCTGCGCTCAGAGCTGTCCAACACTGACACTTGTTACACAGGTTCAAGGCTAGGAGGTAAACACACATAAACGTTAAGAGATATACCATATATGTGTGTACATAGAATGACTGGAATAAGTTTTGAGATCAGAACCATTAGCATAATATTTTACAGATGTGGGAAACATTAATGCTTATAAACAACTTTGCAATGATCTAAGGTATCCAATCGGTCTTTGCCTAGTTTGATGAATTTGTCAAGTTTGAAATCCACTCAGTGAACTGGCTTTATATCAAATTTGTTTGAGAGACGTTTGATATTTTCTGAAATGTGTCCATGTACATTAACTGGAATTATTTGTTTTTTGTCTGCAATATCTTTATGTTAGATGTCGTTATTTTGAATGTTATTCTGCTTTTTTGTATTTCTGCTAGTCTTTTTCTAGTATGTTTTTTAGTGAAATCTTTTGGATAATTTTAATATCATTACTACCGTCTTTAATAATTTTAACATTTTAGTAGCTAGTGAATTTATAATTTTCAATTTTATATATAAACTGGAGTCTAGGATGATATGCATTAAAATTTTTAAGTATTTCTTGGATAATATCTCTTGGAATAATAAAAATGGCATCATCTAC
>JAWWEA010055091.1:0-10090 GCA_035222095.1 Andricus quercuspetiolicola | reverse complement strand
ATGGCTTTGACGAAATAAAATGCTGATTTGCCGAAAAAAATCTCTCATTCAAAAAGTCACTGACTTATCAAACAGCCCTCGTATTTGATAAGGTGAACTTTCGGCAATTATCGATAAAAGCACATAAACTCAAACTACCGACTAATATTCTTATGCTTATTGATAACTCCTGAAAAATAGGAATCACTATGTTTCTTTCGCTGGTCACTCATCTGAGTCTTACCAGCCTGAATCAGGAGCTTTACAAGGCTCGAATTTAGGATCTATTTTTTATATTGTCTACAGTATTGATGCAACTGATACGATCTCGTCAAAAATTATATTATATGCGGATTATACAAAGATACTTAAAAGTGTGAAGCAAATAGATGGTTGCATACAGCTACAGAAAGATCTGGACAATCTCCATGAATTTCTATGCTTAATCCAGAAAAAAACTTTAATGATTGCATATTCTAGAATTTTGAATCCAATAAAAAAGGGCAGCGTTAATGATTTTTTAATTCATATTACATGACGAGGCACTTAAGATGATGCATAAGGGAAAATTTAGTTTAAATTACTACTAGGAAAAATTGAGTGCTCATTTCAACTTAGTGGATTTTACTTTCGAGTGCCTCAGTTTGATACAAGATCATAAGAACTTTTCTAAATTTTTTTCTTCATTTCCAGCGAAGGATATGTGTAGGATTTTTAATGCAAAAATCACACTAGCTAGTTTGATTCCTTTAACCCTACGGTAAGCAAATTCAAAGCAGTTGCAATAAAATTGGTTCTTTCATAATTTTGCTATATTTCTGTATAAAAGCACTTCATATTCTCTAAAAGAAAATGGTAGTTTAATTTGCAATTCACTTCCCAGGACAATGTTTCAATAAAATTTTGCCATAAGAAGTTTATGATAAGAGAAGAAAGGTAAGAAAGCATATTGAATCCATTCAAGATGATTTTCCAATAATTTAACAAATTCTATACCGTAAAGACACCAGAGCCAGAAGAAAGATTCCAATGCACTGTCACCTAAAATCAGTTTCCTCGGACTTCCTATATTTTTAGAACTGATGACCACCGCAGTTTTATGATGTAGTCAAATATTGTCGAAGTACTGAAACTGTAATCTTGAATTTGTGCAGTTTTTGACGCATATTGAGAATTTAAGTGTAAAATTAACGAATTTAAATATAAATGTTTTGAGCGTTACAATATTTTTCAAGCGAGATTTTAATATTGAGATTTTCTTTTTGTGAACCAAGGGTCAGTAAGAAAATTCCTCAATTCCTACAAGTTTGAAAACTATGCGTTTCTTTTTACAGGGTTCAGTTCACCGTTTGAGTGTTTACCTAATGGTGATCCCATTCCTGGTGTTCCTCGTGGCAAAGAGTCTTCTTCTTTCGACAGAGAACATTCTCCTAATAGGTCTCTTCCTCCTTCCAAACCGTGTTGTCCGGCCGTGCATTCTTCTACTATCGAGCCTATTCCTTGTGCCAGGCCCACGTCTCCTCCTGTCAGAAATATAGCTCCAGCTGCCACGCTTAAATTTAAGGACGTACTTGGATATGGACTGGACCAAATTCAATTTATCAGACTTATTCCCAATAAAAATCCGCACAGGTTTTTCCAATTTCGAAGATTCACTTTTCCTGCGGATGAAAGAATTCAGATGCTCGTCAGAGGGAAGGTCTTTGGACCCATGCCAACGCAAGAACAAATTGTATTATCAAACTACGATAATGAAGTCTTTGCATTCTTGAAAAGTAGTGATGCTCTTGTTGGAATATATACATATTGTTCTCGCTTTAACAGGAAAGTGCGGGTAAAAATGGACACGGAAAGTCACAATATTACCATGTTGACTGAAGATGAACTCAGCGAAACTCCAGTAGGCTCAAATCGACCAATCTTATCTCATTTTAGGGTAGAGCATGTGAATAACAACCTCCCATACCATTGATTCAATTACAAAAAAATGTAAAACTATAATATGAAATTGTTGTGATCCGAAGACGTCTTAAAATTTTATGAGTAACTTGTAATCACAAATATTCGTAAAAAGTTAACGAATTATGGTTACCAAGGCTTCAATCTTTCCTCAATACCCCAGGCATTTTTTTGCGAAAACAAGTCAAAAAAATCTGCCCGATTCGCGGGCAGATTCTCATCGCGCGTACATTGGATCTCGCGCCACTCGCTCTGTCTTTGTACTTCCTCCACATTTGGGCACAGACTTTTCAAAATTAAAGGCCAAAGCATCGACAACTGCCATTTGGTGACTGTGAATTCTCTTTTGTTAAAGCACTTTTGGCTTTGACAAGCTTAGTCTTAATACGTATCTCGTGCCTCCCACTTGATTTGGTCAAAATTTTCGCATCCCATAAAAAATCATTATTAACAAATTTGTAGATCTTCTTCGCGTGAACAACTTTTATAGAATAATTTTTTTTCGGACCTTGTGTCGTTTTTCCAAAGAAATTTACTTTTTATTTTTGATGTTGTTTTTTACAAATAAAACAAAAACTACACGTTCTGGTGAAAACAGATTTATAACGTTTTTGCAGATCTTTTTCAGGTGCATGATTTATAGTTTCTTACATTCTTTCACTTCTTGCATAATTTGACAATCTTGTAGGGCTTTCAAAAAGCAACGTTTTTCCTCTCCTGACTTTTTTTCATATCGTGCGTTATTTGGCTTTAAATTTTTTTTCATAAAGATAAGTCGTTGGGACAAATTTTTCGACATTCCGAGTACTATACACAGCCGTACATAGAATTTTGAAGAAAAAAAAATTTTGAAATTTTCGTCAGTATATCTACAATTAAAATCAGTTTATTGAGTAAATTCACTTAATTTTTTACAAAAAGAAAATAGAATTTCTGCAAAATACATCAATTTTCGACCGAATAGTTTAATTTTGAATTGAAAAATATAAACTTGCAACCAAAAATAGGAAAGTCAAATTTACAATTACCGAAAATAATTTTCAACAAGCAAAAATAGAATTGATTTAATGCTTTCACGATGATTCATGATAGTAAAAGCAGATGTTTCACAGAAAGAAGACTTTTCAGTCAAGGAAAATAAATTCTAATCAAATTTGTTGAATTTTTAAGACAAAAGGACCAATTTTCTACAGAACACTTAAATTTTCAAAAAAAAGTTTTTTCTTTCATATATTTAAATTCTTTACCAAAATAGTTACATTATTAATCAAAAGGTGAAATATATAACAAAAGAAATGAATTCGCAAACCAAAAAGAAGAAACTGTTAACAAAGAAAATTGATTTTCCATAAAAAAAAACAATTTTAAATCAGAGAGATACATTTTGAACAGCATGAATGAATTTTCAAGCAATTAGTTTAACTTTCAACTAAGTATTTGAATTTTCAACCACAAAAGATGAATTTCCAACAGAGAAGATTATTTTTTTTATCAAAAAGCACGATTTTTTAAAATAATGATTTAATTTTCAAGCAAAGAGACATACATAGTTCCAACTAGTATGATGAATCCTCAAGCGTAAAATTGAATTTGTACAAAAAACATAATTTTCAACAAGAAAGGACTATCTAGTCAAGAGAGAAAAAAAATCGACCAAACTGTTCAGTTTTCTTCCGAAATAGTTGAATTTTCAACCAAAAAAATAATTTTTTCACGAATTTGTTGGATTTTCAACAAGAAGGTTTATTTTCTATTGAAATATGTGAGTTTTCAAACAAAAAATAGGAATTTGCGTGTTGAGAATATAATAATTTTCTATGTCACGATATGACTGTTTTTAATTTGAATTGAGATATTCAAGACTTAAAATTCTTTTTATTATTCTTTAATTTTTCTTATTTTTCTTCCTATTCTCTTCAATTCTTTTTCGCTTTCTACTTTCTTTCACCTTTTGACAAAAATAGGGAATGGGATTTGCAAATTTTCTTTTTCTCACCTTTCTTTTTCTCATTTTCTTTTTGAATTTTTATTATAAATTTAAAGTTATTCTGAATGAAATTTTTCAGAAGGTAAAATACTTTCACTTCTTTTTGTTCTTACAGAATTAGGATCACAAGATAGATCTACTGAATTTCTACTTACTTTCTTCTACTCCTTTCTTTCTATTTTTCTAAATTCAGATATAAATTTTTGGTGATTTTTAATATTATTTTTTCTTTCCGTCTCTCTTTCTTTCTTCCCCTTCTTTCTTTCTATTCTTCTAAACTGAAACTTTTTCTTCCTCAATTTTTGTAAATTTTTTATTTTATGTCTTTCTGTTTCTCTTTTCTCTCTCTTCTCCTTTACCTCTTTCTATTTTTATTCTAACCTTTATTCGATTTTCATCTGTATGCTTGAATTTGACTAAGCAGCGAATGTTGAGTGGCTTTTGATTTCCAAAACAGCTCCATAAGCCAAGCTGTGAACTGCCGTATCAAAGGCTGAATATTACCAGGGTTCAGTAACTCATACGGTGTCCTGGAATGTGGGGCAACCTCCCAGTGCGAATTCCCTTATATCTGCTAGCTTGGCTCTATGGAAATTGAGTCTTTTTTTCCCTAGCCGATTATGGGAACAAAATGAATCCCGTCAACAAAACTAACAATGTAAACACATCGAGAAAAGTCTTCAACGATACCCTCCATTAATCCTTCTTCTCTCGAGAAGATGCAAACCAACGAAGGGGATGAATAACCTTCAAATCAAAAAGCGGTCTGCATGATTTCTAAGACCTCGAGTGGTACGGCTCGGAATGGGACTTTAGTAAGTCCCAGAAATGTGGTTGAAGCTTTCGAGGATTCTGGACTCAAATAAAGTCCTGGGGAAAAAAATATAGGAGTGCTGCCAGAAAGAGGTACCATCGCCAGCAACTTCTGCTGCAAGGCAAAACAAACCCTCGAATAGAAACCACTAAAAGATCCCGGTCTGATGGCAGCATTCATATTTAAGACAAGGAGGCTAAGAGAGGCAGGCTTGTTGACTCAAGTGACTTGTACTTTGCTACTTTCTCCTTTTCGTCAATACGCTCGCTGATCGCGTTTCTCAGGTAGACGAAGAAACGGCCTGTGAAACAAATGAAACTCTCCAAATTGAAAATGTATTCTTATTTTATATTTTCCTCATCAATTTTATGTAAATGATCAAATCTGTAAAATTTACAAGAATTATTTTTCCATTTGAATGAATGAAACTTATTGTACTATGCCTTTCATTTCATACCCCGATGAAACAGAGCCGATCAAACTTGAAGCCTTTCGATAGATGACTTCTGGCGAGTCATTAGTGAAGGCACCCTCTATATCCAAGAACATTCCCGCAGCAGACCCTCCCTGCTCCAGCTGCTGCTTCAATTTTGACACGACAGCATGGAGCGCAGTTTCTACTGAACAGCCTGCCGGAAAGGTGTGCTGCCCTCTGTGCAGCAGAGGCTATCAGTATCTCATCTCTGATATCTCTCTCGACCAGCCTCTTTAGCTTCTTCAGGATAAAGGACGTCAAGCTGATTGGAAAGATATCTTTAGCAGAGGTTTGTGTATGAAGATCACTCTTTATCCTCCCATACCGATGACACGTGCTTTAGGGCAATACTTGCCCTAAATAGTTTCATCAGTGGAGGGTCGACAAAATCCATGCCTTTTTATAAGATCACAGGATAGACACATTTTATACTTTGATACCTTAATGTGCCTCACATACCGATGACACGTGTTTTAGGGGAACACTCGCTCTAAACAGTTTCGGTAGTGAAGGGGCGACGAAATCCATGCCCTTCTATAAGAGCATAGGATAGACGCCACCCGCCCGTGGTGATTAAGAGGGGCAGGAGGGCCTAACGGCCCATTTCACGTTCTTGATATCAATGACCTTGGTTTCGAAGTTCCAGACAGCCTTCTGCCTCTCTTGGCACCAATCTTTTACCTTTCGGCCAGTTCGAATTTGCTGGAAATCCGGGAACTGAACTTCCATCAGGTGATTAAGTGCTGCTTCTCCGTCTTCGGCAAACTCACCATCGTCGTGCCTTATTACCGCGAGGGGCACTTCCGGATTTTTTGCCAGGATCTTTTGGAGCCTTGCTGTTTCTGGACGGTTCCTTGATTCCTTACAGAAGCCCTCCCATCCTTCTGTTTATAAATTCTGATGTTTTCATAGTATTCATGCTGGGCCGTTTTATACATGTCCCCGTCCGAAAGCAACTTGATTCTGTTTGCATACCTTTGAGTTTCTATTTACATGAGACCCAAAGTCTATTCCTGAGGTTTCTCATCTTTGAGACTGCCGATTTTCCTAGGGCTAACGGAAGCAAGATATATTTCTGGACCGAGAGAAACTGCTAACACCTGTTTTTAATTTGGAATGTGGGAATATCATCCCGAATCAGAATTTTTAGCTGAATGCCCGCTAGGTGCTGAATTAAATCAATTTCTCTGCTATCGACGTTTGTGCTTCCCCACACCGTACGGTGGAAGTTTGTATCACAGCCCAACAGTAGAGGAATCCTGTTCTTCTGGCAGTGCTAAGCTGGAGCCTTTCATTCTCTAGGAGGCGGGGGTCTCATAGAATCGCCAGGAAAATAAGCCGAGGCGATAGACACCTCCAGCCTTAGTCCGCTTTCACCCCTGAGCCTCACCTTAATAAAAGTAAGGTTTCTGGAGCAGAGCTCAGGAACAAAATCAAAGCCATATCCTTGACCGCTGTGCATGCCCTTGGTGTTTTTCCGCGCAGCCCCTTACGTATGTAGTCATACGTCCCCAAGCAACTGATCCTGTCCATGTATAACTAGGATTCTTGAATTAGGACAATCCCGGTCTGCAACACTGAAAAACGCCTGGTTAGAACTGCCGAGGAGCTTTCGCTGTGTTGCAAATTATTCTGCATCATGGAGATTCCTGCCTCAGCCAACGTTAGGCAGATTCGGCGCATACCCAGACGATTCTAGTCCCGCTACGAAGCACAGTTGGGTTATCCAGAAGGTAATCTTACCCGTCCACAGATAGAGTCGGTAGTTCATAGCCGTAAGGGCCGTGAATCCTAATTTTGGAGAACCATCCACTACAATCTAGACCCATTCATTCGGACTGGCTCCCTGCCTGATGGAATACACCTACGAAGATTTAGAGATTCCCTCCCTCGGCTTATTTAACTCTTTGAGGCATAGACACGCTTCGATATAACCCGACGCAATGACAACTCTCACTAGGGCGTTGTAAGCCATCTACGCGAATGTGAGGCCCTGTATTTCTAGAGTTTCCTGCCGTTTCAACTCCTTGTTCGAAAAGGTGTCTTTGGAATCCTTTCTCTTCTTGACATGACCCTCAGCGAGGTACCTTGGCTTTGTTTTGCTCTTCTTCTCGCTGCACCTCTACGGTTATTATTTCTTACAGAGAGTCTCATTAGCTGCTCTTCTACCGTGGCAACAAGATTATTGCCATAGGTCTCAGAAGTCTAAACCGCTTCTGGTGGATAGTCCCCTGAGAAGCAGCCTCCAGCGTTGAATTAGACGAGGGTTCACGGTCGAAACCCTAATTAGTTTCGTTGCATTTATATGAGACGCCTATTTTGTCCCTACGAGAAGCTAGGGAAATAAAGAACACACACTCTGGTACGTCCGCCTCAACTGATGGGGGCGTACCGGGGTGTTTAAGGATTTGTTAGCGCTGGTTCCATTTAGCCCTTGGCACAGCGATCATATCGTGGCTTGGGAGCATGAGAACTTGCGCACTCGATACTCCAGGAGGCTTGTTACGCAGCCCCTCTGCTTTACCTATTTCAGATTTATAGTCTGATGAGACCCTTAAGCCCTCCCACCAGCTACAAGGTCACGGAATCCCTGATTTGATATTGCCTAATTTTTAACCAAGGCAATGAGTATTTAGCCAACAAAATGAATTTTTCACCAAATAGATCAATTTTGCAACAAAAGTGACGAATTTTCAACCAAAAAGTTGAATTTTGAAGCACAAAAGACAAATATTTAACTTAAAAAGGACAGCTCAATTTATGAACAAAGATATGAATATTCAAACAAAAAATAGAATGATTTGAAAAAGAAGATTACTTTTACGATGATCCTTGAACTACGAAGATGAATTTTCAACTAAAAAGATTAATGTCTCACCGAGAAAGGTAAATTTTCTATCTAAAATGGAACAGTTAAGTTTTCAAATAAAAGAATTAATTTTAAACCCGAAAGAAACGAATTTTCAACAAAATAGTTCAGTTTTTAACTAAAAAAAGAAAATAATGTTTCACGTAAAATGTTAGTTTACTACCAAAAATCCAAATTTTAAACCAAATACTGGAATTTGCAACGCAATACAAGAAAAGAAAGAAATACTGTATAAGAATCCTTACCGAAAAATGTTTTCTATACATATATTGCTGTTCTAACTTCCGACAAATTTCTCAGAGCAAACTTCTCCTAATGTTTTTAGCTTTTCCTCGCAATGTTCGCGTGTTTACCTAATAACGACTCTATTTCTCGTGTTTCTCAAGCTGCACCATCTTCCTTCCTCTTCTCCTTATTCTGAAAGGCATCATTCTCCTGCCAGGTCTCTCCCTCATGCCCAGTCTCTACTTTGTATTAGGTCTAGGTCTTCTGACAGGTATGTGGGTCTATCTATCAGGCTTGCTTTCTCTGATCTAACTGGATCTGGACTTGTCCAAACACTACTCAGCTTAATAATAACAAGAATCCGTACCAGCTTTTTGAACTTCGAAAATACACTTTTCCTGCTTGAAGCAAATTTAAATACTCGCAGCATAGGGTATTCTTAAGTGCATGTCAATCCAAGAACAAATTGTATTATTAAAATTTATAAAAAATAAAAAAATGTTCTGTTTCATTCCCTTACGGAAATATTTTTTGAGAAAACTTAATATTGTATTTATATTCGTACGATCACTATGCATTCCTGGTATAACACCTGCTATTGAAAAAATACTTACATAATGATACTTTCAATTGAAATCAATTTATTAAGTAAAAAGTTGGTGAAACAATCATTATTTTATACAAAATAAAAAATCTCAAATTAGCGACACAAATCGAGTAGTTCAAAACTGAATTATGTTACATGCAACTTTTAATAAAAAAATTGATTTTTTCAGTATCTCAAAAATACTAGCATCATCAATCGTTTGACACGTGCCGTTATTATTTTGGTTTGAGGCAAACAATATTTTCCAATACAGAAAACGAATTTCGAATAACATTTTATTTGTTACAAGTTCTTGTACACTTGAGTTCGAGCCTAAAATATATTTTAGACATATTCCGCTTTCTTAGAGGATTTCATCAAATCTGAGATAAAATTCGAATCAGTTTAAAATATAATTCGGACTTTTCGAATTTTAGAAGAAATTTTGAGATATTTCATAAATGTCCAGAGCTCTTCTCATGCTTAAGAATATTTTTAATATCTCCGAAGGCTCCGAGATTACTAAATATCTTTTACACGATTTGGATTGTTTTTAAAATTTTGTTACGTCTTTAAAATAAGAAAAATTGCCTCAAAATCTTTGAGGTTTTTCTTCGACATTTTTTAAAAACTTTTGCAGTGACTTGACACCTTTCTAAATATTTCTTAAATTTCTCAATAAAAAATATACTTCAGGTCAGTTTTTGGTCTTCTCTGAGTTAACAATCATTTCTTCAGATTTATGAGTATGATACCGAGTAATTAAAAAAAGAAGAAAAAGTGATTTCCAAAACTTTGGAACACACAAATATTATATATAGAAAAACTGTTATTATTGCTCGAAATTTTTTTCTCATCGCTTCTCACCAAATTTAAAGAAATGATTGGTTTTCATTGATTGAAAGTTTGCTTTTTGGAAAACAAGATTTTCTACAATTTTGCTACATTCAATTCCTAAAAATAAATAAATTAATATCAAACATTGATCCTTGTTTAATTTTTCTTCTTTTTACAATTATTTGCTCATGATTTTAGGCACTAAGAATATGATTTTCAAAAATTGCTTGCGGTAAGGTCGTAAAAAATTTTTCTCTCAAGAAAATACACTTCTATTAATGAGACTCTTATCATTCTACGATAACAACGGAGCAACGAGAATAAAGAGATAATCGAAAATTACCTCAAAGACACGCAAG
>JAWWEA010055015.1:0-10091 GCA_035222095.1 Andricus quercuspetiolicola | reverse complement strand
GAATTTTTAAACAAATAGTCCAATTTTTAAACAAAGAGATTAATTTTCCATCCAAATGATGAATTTGGAACAAAAGAAAATGAATTCCTAACAAATAAATTCATTTTAAAGAAACGGGATCAATTTTCAACCAAAATTATGAATTGTCAACAAAATAGATTAATTTTCAAATAAAACGATGAATTTCAACTAAAGTAATTCATTTCCATACAAAAAAATTATTTGTTGACAATATAGTTCAACTTTCGATGAAGAAATTGATATTTCCTACAAAAAAGACGAATTGTCAACAAATTAAAATTTTTTAGTCAGGTGATCGTAGATTAGCCTTAATGATCATTGTCATGGTAGTACGAATTATAGAGGACCCGCCTATAGAAATGGACTAGATCATTTTCCCGTCCAAGAATTTTTTTACAAAAGAGATTAATTTTGAACTAAAAGAGAGGAATTATCAAAAAATTCAATCAATTTTGAACCAAATTTTTCCGAAGGTAGTAGAAATTTTAACAAAAAGGTAAATTCTGTGAATTGAGTGTATTTTCAAAAGGGGAGTTAAATTAATAACCAAATCGAATGAATCTTTAACAAATTGTCTAACTTCTCGACAAAGAGAATAATTTTCAAACTTAATGATGAATCTGGAACAAGAAAAATGAATTTTTAACAAAGAAATTCATTTTTATACCAAAAACAATGACCAATTTCCAACCAAAACTGTGATGTGAGAAGTTTTCAAACAAAAAAATTATTTCTCAAGAACATAGATCAACTTTCGACAGAGAAATTGATATTTTCAACGAAAAAGACAAATTGTCAACAAATTAACATTTTTTAGTCAAGTGATCACAGATTAGACTTAATGATCATTATCACGGTAATTCAAATTATAGGGGGTTTGCCTACAGAAATGGACTAGACCATTTTCCCATAAAAATTTTTTTTTGTGATAAAAGATATTCATTTTGGACTAAAAAAGAAGAATCATATAAAAATTAAATTAATTTTGAACCGAATTTTTTCGAAGTTAGTTGAATTTCTATCAAAAAGGTAAATTGTGCTAAAAAAAACAAAATGTTAAATTTTCAGAAAGGAATTAATTTTTTTCAAATGAAAATGAATCTATTATTAATTTCAATCAAAATAGTGAAATTTTCAACCAAAGATATGTAGTCTCAACGAAAATGATGAATCTTTTGACTTGGAACCAAAAAATACCAAATCTAAAACCAAAATGACGATTTTTCTACGATACAGTTAAATTTTTAGCCCGTAAATATTAATTTATTACTAAAATGACAAATATTTAACGAAATAGACTTAATTTTCACAAAAGCGATAAATTTTCAACTGAAACGATTAATCTCTATGAAAAAAATGTCGACGCAGTGGTTAAAATTTGAAACCAAAAGTTAAGTTCTTCAACAAAAACGGCGAATCTTCAACAAATATTAATTTTTCTGTAGAAAAAGAAAACAAGTTAATCGAAACTATCATTTTTCCAAGACAAAAAATGAAATTTCTTCGAAGAAGTTAAATTTTCAACCCGAAAATATAAATTTACAAGTAAAAGTTAATTTTCAACCAAAGATTTACTTTTCTAAACAAAAAAGATCAAATTTTAACTATGAAAATTTGTTTTCTACAAAAAGCTTGACGAAGTTTTCACTGAAAAAGAACAATTTTCAACCAAAAATGGTAAAGTTACGTTTTCAGTTTAATAAATCAACTTTAAACAAAAGAAAAACAAATTTTGCACAAAATGGTTCAATTTCTAACCTGAATTTTCAATTAGAAAAAATTTATTCATAGCAAAAAATGGAACAGTTACACTTGCAGTTAAAAAAATTGATTTTCAATCAAGAAAGAAAGAATTTTTAACCAAAGACATGAATTTTTAACTAAAATGAGGGATTTCCAACGACAAAAAAATTATTTTTTAACAAACTGGATCAACCTTCGACAAAACGATTGAATTTTTAACCATAAATGATAAATTCTTAACAAATAATGTAATTGTAGATGTTTCAACTAAAAAATATTTTAATTTTAAATTAAAAAAAGTTAAATTCAACCAAAAAATAAAAGGAATTTTCATTCTTCAATCAAAGAAGTTTAATTTTGAACCGAACAGTTGCATTTTTCACCAAAAAAGATGAGATTTATACAAAAAAAATAATTTCTAAAACACGAATTTAAACAAAAATAGTTGAACTTCCAAACAAAAGAGAACGTAATTGACATTGCAACACCAAAATATAAATTTTCAACAGAGAAGGAAATTGTTTACTAAAATAGTTGAATTTTAGGCGCAAGTCCCTGACCCTTGCGAGATTTTTTTCTTCAAAATCCCTTATTTTTTCCTGAATTTCCCTGACAAATAAAATTTCCTGACTTTTCCCTGATTTTCCGGTTTTCCCTAAATGACGGACACCATGAATGCTACCATTATTTCAAGAAAAAAGTAACCTTACGTTTGTATAAATTATGAAAAATTGTTATTGAAACTGCAATGAGTTTTCGGCTGACTCTCTCATTTTAATCCTCTGAATTTTTTTAATTTATCCCTCTTCTCGGTATGGCGAAAAAAGAAAGTAAGAAAAAGAGGAACAAAGTTAAAGGTATGTCGGATGTACATTGCCGCTCTTGACAAACAAGACTAATCATAAAAGGCGTAATCTCTTGATTCTATTTTGCAAACAGGGAGCGCGTACTTATCTATAATTACATTTCGCTCGACTCTCGACGAATACCCTTTATATTCTCTTGCTCCCTTTCATTTAACCACAAGGATCGTTGTTCAGCATAAAATCGTATTTAAAACAGGCTTTCTTAGAAAGTGACTAACTCTGCGAAAAGTTAAGCTAGGGATTTTTTTTAAATTCCTGGAAAGCATATTTAATTCCGCATCGATTGAGCCCTATCTAAAGAAATTTAGATTAACAGGAGCCGAGATATCATGTGATAAAGACAGACCTATTTTTCGCTTTCGTACAATTTTCTATTCTCAAATGCAATCCTCTGTATGCTTAAGCCAAGTCAATGGGAAAAAATTTAAACTATGGTTTATTAAAGCCTGAAATCTCGTTTTTAAAATGAGACCAAGAACATAATAAAATATTAAGTGGTTCTCGAGTTATCATAAAAAATGTGGAAGCGTGCCCAAGGTTAAAGTCGCTCGGTCAAGCAACAGACGAGCATGGGAAGAGACTGCTCGACTGCCACTAGACTGACCGATTTTTGTCCTGTGGACGCTTATAAATTTTTTATGACAATTCAAAAACTAGCGAACACTTCATTATATTTTTTGGTCTCGTTTCAAAAAAACAAATTTCAGACTTTAATTAAAAGAAGTTTCGATCTTTTTATTGATTTGAATATTAATTAGTTGAATTTAAGAATATAAAATTGGTCGAAAATAAAAAACAGTTTGGTATATTTTACATGCTATCTCAACCCCTAATGATTGAAATTACTTCAGGTTGGGTTCGTTTGACGCGAAACTATCTAATTCTGCGTCGATTTGCCCTAACTGATGTAATTTTGATTTTCAGGGTCTGAGCTTTCATATGAGAAGAACGGACCTTTTCTGCTTCTTTTATCCAATTTTCTATTCTCAACTGCCACTCATTGTATGCTTTAGGGCAGTGAATGGATAACACTCAAACTTCGCATAATTAAATTCTAAACTCTCCTCATTAGAATGGGGCCAAGAACACAATCAAATATTTACTAGTTTTTAAATTATCATAAATAGTGCGGAACAGTACACAAGATGAAAATCGGTTGGCCGAGCACCAGTCAAGCTTGGGAAAAGACTGATCGACCACCACTCGACCAACTAATTTTTGTCTTGTGCACGCTTACAAAGTTTTTATGATAATTCGAGAACAAGTAAATATTATATTATTTTCTTGGCCTCATTTGAAAAAGATTTCAGGCTTTAATTATGCGTAGTTTCAATATTGTTTATTTACTTGCATAGAGTAGACAGAGAGTTGAAATGAGAATGGAAAATCGGCCAAAAAACGGAAAATTGGTCAGTGTGGCTGACATCCTATCTCATCCCCTAATAATCAAAATTAATTCAAGTAGGGCTCGTTTAACACCAAATTATCTTGTTCCATGGAGCAGTTTAATTCCATCTCAATTATGCTCTACTTAAAGTAATTCTGATGAATAGGGACTAAGATAGAACGTGAGACAGACTAATCTATTTTCCGTTTTCGTCCAACTTTCTATTCTCAAATTCTACTCTCTGTATGCTTCAGGAAAGTACATGTAAAAAATTAAAACTTTGCTGAATTAAAGTCTGAAATCTGCTTTTCAAAATGAGACCAACAACATGATAAAGAACTTAATGGTTCTTGAATTATCATAAAAACTGTGGAAGAATGCACAAGACGAAAATTAGTCGGTCAAGCAGCGGTCGAGCACGGGAAAGCAATACTCGAATGCTGCTCGACCAACCGATTATCGTTTGGTGTATGCTTCCACAATTTTATTATAATTTGGGAGCCAGTAAATATTTTATTAAGCTTCTTAGTTTTATTTTAAAAAGAATATTTCAGACTTTGATTTAATCTTTTCCTAAGACGAGCTTCTTTTTCATTTGGTTTTCGTAACTGGACGACTTTTCAAATTACAAAAATGAATTTTTAACCAAATATTGAAATCGTGACGCAAAAACTGATTAAACTTCAACCAAACACAGTTGACTTTTTAACCCAAAAATTTGAATTTTCAACACAAAATATAGTAAGTGATATTTCCACAGAAAAAATTTAATAATATTTACATTTTTAACCAAAGAGTTAAATTTTCAACAAAATGATTCAATTTTAAAAGAATAGCAGAGTTTTTAAAATTCTGAATTCTGAGTTCTGAATTCACACACAAACAGATCATCGATGAAAGAAAGGGATTTATTTTCTACCCAAAAATAAAAAAAGAATTTTCAACAAAACAGTTACTTGAAGTTTAAAAAAATAGTTGATTTTTCAACTGATAAAAATAAATATTCAATCAAAAATGGAAAAGTTAAATTTTCATCAGAAAATTAATTTTCATTAAAAAAATACGAATTTTCAACAAAAAAGTTGAATTTTCATCAACGAATTTTCAACAAAAGATATAATAAGTAATATTTCAACCAAAAAACAAAAAAGACAAATTTTTTAAATAATATTTAAATTTCCAACCAAAGAAATGAGTTTTCAAGAAAATAATTTAATTTCAAGCAAAATAGTTGTATTTTTTAAATTCTGAATTTTAAATTCTCAACCAAAAAGATAAAATTTGAACTATAAATATCAATTTTCTACAAAAAAAAGATATTTCAACAAAACATGAAGAATTTTTTACAAATCAGTTAAATTTTCAAACTGAAAATGTTGTTCTCTGCTGAAATAACAGATTATTAACAGATTAGTTGAATTTTTAATCAAATATTGGAATTTTCTACCTACAAAGACGAATTTTCCACAAAATGGTCGAATTTTCAACAACAAAAAAAAATTGAAAACCAAGAACAGTTGATTTTTCAATCCTGAAAGTTGAATTTTTATTAAGAAGATGAATACTCAATGGAAAATATGATCAAAGATATATAAAAGAAATAAAAAAGAATTTTTAACCAAAAATTTCAATTTTCAACAAAATAATTAGATTTTTAACGACATATTTGAGGTTCCAACCAAATAATATAGAATGCCTAAAATACAAATATAACCTCTTTTAAACCAACAAAGAAGAATTTCTAACAAACGGTCCAATTATCAAACAGAAAAGATTGAACTTAATCCAAAAACAGTTACATTTTTAAACAAATAGTTGAATTTTGAATAAAACAGTTAAATTTTTCACAACAAAGGTTCAGTTTCAACCAAGAAAGGGGAATTTTCAAATTGAAAAAAAAGAATTTTTAACAAAATAGTTGAAATTTTAAGAAATAATTAAATTTTCCATAAAATAGTTTAATTCTCAATCAAATATTTGAAATTTTTAAAAAGGAGTAAAAAATTCAAATATATTTTGGAAAATTTAATTATTTTTTAAAAATCCAACTATTTTATTAAAAATTAATTGTTTTCAATTTTGAAATAGACAAAAATTAATTTTTAATAAAATAGTTGGATTTTTAAAGAATAATAAAATTTTCCAAAATATATTTGAATTTTTTACCATATAGTTGAACTTTCAACTTACAAAGATAAATTTTCAACCAAGTGGTCAAATTATCAAATAAAAAAGATTAAACATAAATCAAAAACAGTTAAATTTTAAAATAAATGGTTGCATTTTTCAGAAAAAAGTTAAATTTCCCCAAAAAACTTCATTTTAAACAAAAAAAGGTAAATTTACAATTAAAAAATGAGTTCTTAACAAAATAGTAAAAATTTTAATAAAATGATTAAATTTTCGATAAAATAGTTAGTTTTATCAACAAATATTTGGATTTTCAAGAAAGTTAAATTTTCAGTTAGAAAAGTTAATTTTCAAAAAAGTAGCTTATTTTTCAACCAAAAAGATGAATTTTCAAATACAATGATGAATCTTCAAAAAATAATTCGATTTTAACAAAGGAGTTCAACCAGGTAGTTAAACTTTCAGCCAGAAAGATGAAGTTTCTACCAAAAAGATGACTTTAAATAAAGTAATTGAATTTTCAATAAAATAATTTAATTTCAACATAATAATTTAATTTTTGAGACAATAGTTTGATTTTCAAGAAAATAGTCCGATTTTTAAGCGAGTATTTGAATTTTCAAACGAAAAGTCGAATTTTCAACTAAAATGATGAATCTTGAACCCAAAAAAAGAATTTTTGACAATATAGTTTAAGTTTAAACTAAGTAGTTGAATTTTCAACCAAAAAGATGACTCATTTTTAATGAAATAGTTGGATTTTTTAGCAAAAGGATGAATTTTCAAGACAAAAGTACGAATTTTTCAGAAAACAGTACAATTTTCAAACAAGCATTTCAATTCTCGAAAGCAAAAATATTGAATCTTTGACAAAAAAGATTGAATTTTCAACCAAATAATAAAATTCTTAACCAAAAGAGATGAATTATAAACCAAAAATTTAAAAGTAGACTTTCCAACCAAAAAAAAATAAAAAAATAAACTTTCGAACGAAAATGGTTGTATTTTGTTTTCGGGTTTTATTAATTCAATTCGCATTTAAACGGAAAAACGAGAAAAAGAGGAATTTTCTTGAAAACAGAATAAAAGATAAATTATTTTTAAAAAATGGGGGAAATAAGGAAATAGGGGAAACAGTGTGAATTTAGAAAATTGTAAGCTTGACAAGCAGCATTTATTCCTAATGGAACACAGTGAAATCATGTATCTTATCCTGACCTGTCCTGACCAGGTCCACTTTTCCATTCACATGTCTTGTAATTACTCACAAAAGACTCTCATATCGCGTGAATCTTTCAAGTAGCACCTGCAGCTATTTCGTGACCAACTTTAACCCTACCTTCTCTGAGAAGAATGAATAATCACTAAATCCTGAGTCACGTAAAAATAAAATAGACAGTCTCTCTATAGTGATATCGCAGAATATCTAACCTAATTATTCTACAACTGAGGAGCTGGATTCTATGACCGAATTTTAATTTTAATGTGCACATTCATATAGGAAATTTAATTGCGCATCTTTTTTCCTTCAACAAAAAAGTTGTAGCTATTTTCGTTTTCGAAGTAAACGCGTTCTTCAGAAAACAAATTACTTTGCCTTCCTCGATTTCAACTATCCATAACTCAGACAATTTTAGGAATATTTTGATGAAATTTACAGGGAATATTCCCTATGATGTTCTTTCACGGGTGGAGTAAATAACTGATCAAGATTTTTATTTCCAAATAAGTTATAAATTGTTATCCAATACATTGCATAAATCATGTATTCATACCTTCAAGCTCAAGGGGACTTGAAGAAATTTCAAACAACTTTAACCGTACCTTCTCTGAGAAGAATGAATATCACTAAATCCGAAGTCACGTAAAAATAAAATAGAAAATTTTTTTTGGCGAAGAAGCAGATCAACTCTTCCATGAGACTACAAAATTACATGGGCATGTCACTGAATATCTAACCCAATTATTCTCCAATTAAGGGGCCGGATTCTATGACCAAATTTTAATTTTAAAGTACATATTCATATAGGAAATTTAATTACGCATCTTTTTTCTTCCGGCAAAAAATGTGTAGCTTTTTCCCTTTTCGAAATAAGCACGTTCTTCAGAAAACAAATTTCTTTCCATTTTTAAACTTTAACTTGCCATAACGCAGCCAATTTTAAGAATCTTTTGATGAAATTTACTGGAAATATTCTTCATGATGTTCTATGATTAGCAGATTGAATAAATAATCAAGATTCTTGGTTAACAATAAGTTATAAATTGTTATCCGAGACATTGTCTAAATCATGGATTTATATCTTCAAGCTCATGGGGACTTAAAGGGATTTTAAACAACATTAACAATACCTTTTCTAAGAATAATAAATATCACTAAATCCCAAGTCACGAAAAAATAAAATACAAAATTTTTTTGCGACGAAGAAGATTATCAACTCTCCCCATGAGACAACAAAATTACATTATAGGCATATCGCAGAATATCTAATCAAGTTATTCTCCAACTGAGGGGTCGGATTCTATCATCAAATTTTAATTTTTAACTACATATTCATATAGGAAATTTAATTGCGCATCTTTTTTCTTGTGACAAAAAAGTCGTAACTTTTTCCGTTTTCGAAATAAACGCGTTCTTTAGAAAACAAATTGCTTTGCCTTTCTCGACTTCAGGTCACCATAACTCAGCCAATTTTAGGTATCTTTTTATGAAATTTACAGGAAATCTTCTTTATGATATTCTACGACTGGTAGAATAAATAAATAATCAACGCTTTCGTTTAAAAATAAGTTATAAATTGTTTTCCAAAACATTGCGAAAATCATGCATTTATATTTTCAAGCTTATGGGAACTCGTGCGAATTTTGACAAATAAAATACAAAATATTTTTTTGGCGTAGGAGAAAATCGACTCTTCGATAAGAATACAAAATTACCCTATAGGTATATCATAGAATATCTAAACCAATTATTCTCTGATTGAAGGACCTAATATATAACTGCTTATAATTTCTTTTTTTGTCTGAACGCCGTATCCCACTGGCTATTTTCAAAACAAGTTTTGAATTTCAATTTTAAAGTACACATACTTATAGAAAATTTAATTGCGCATCTTTCTTCCCTGGACAAAAAAGTTTTAGCTTTTTCTGTTTTCGAAATAAGCCCGTTTTTTAGAAAAAAAATTTTGTTGTATGTTTTGACTTCAACTCGCCATAATTTTGCCAAATCTAGGAATATTTTAGTGAAATTTACAGAAAATCTTGTTTATGATTTTCTACGACTAGTAGAGTAAACAAATCATCAATACATTTGTTTAAAAATAAGTTATAATTTTTTTCAAGACATTCCATAATTTGTGCATCCATATCTTCAGGCGCATGAGGATTCTAGCGAATTTTGAGTAACAAAAAACTCCCAGCGGAAAAGTTTTTCAGAAAGGTATGTTTTCTACGGAAAGCATTAATAAAAATGAATCATCATTAAGTAGTTATTTAGGTTTTATTTCGGCTGCACGGTTCGTTTCTTCGCACGAATGTATCAACTTGCTTTGACGTGGAAATGCAACTCTCTCGAGATAACGTATTATTATTTATTAATCGGAATTGAAGGCATACAAATATATATATAAAAAAAGGTTAAACAAAAAAATACACCATAAAATATTGTTTATAATTTATTTCTTCTACTATTTCTTTTAACCCTATTTGCCTTATCAGTGAAAAAAAATTTTAAGAAATATTAATAACAATGAACAATTTATTTCATTTAATTCCAACTAATAAATAATACTTCGTCTCAAGCGAAGAGCAGCAAAAAATAGACAAATAATTATATTCAAATTATTAAATAAATTAAATTAAATTTGTACATTTCTAAACAACTTTCCCACTAAAAGTTTTTTCTTAGTCAAAATTCGGTCGATTCCCCGTAAGATTGAAGATAT
>JAWWEA010054873.1:0-10091 GCA_035222095.1 Andricus quercuspetiolicola | reverse complement strand
TTTCAGTCGTCCCTCAAATACTTTGGTAGAAAATTCAAATATTCGATTAAAAATTCAACTCTTCGTTTGAAAATTTATTTCATTCTTGAAAATTCATATTTTCGTTTTTTGGAAATTATTCTCTTTCGGTTGAGGATTCATCTATTTTGTTGAAAATTCAACTCCTTTGTAGAAAAATTGTCTTTTGTGCTTAAGAATCTAAAAATTTTGTAGAAAATTTAACTGTTTGGTGAAAAATCCTACTATTTGGTTGAAAATTAGTTTTTTTGTTGAAAATTAATCTTTTCGTTTTACGGAAGTTGATCCGTTTTTATTGAGGATTTAACTATATCCTTGAAAATTCAACCCTTTGGTTGAAAATTAATTTTATGGTTGAAAATCCATATTTTTTTAGAAATCATTCTGTTTTTGTTGAGGATTCGTCTATTTTTTGCGAATTTAAATATTTTAGTAGAAAATTCAACTGTTTGGTTGAAAATTATATAATTTTTTTTTGTTCAAAATTAATATTTTCGTTTTTCGAAAATTAATCTGTTTCGATCGAGGACTCAACTTTTGTAGAAAAATCATCTTTTTGGCTTAAAAATGCAAAAACTTTCTGAAAATTCAACTGCATGGTTGAAAATTGAACTGCATGGTTGAAAATTAACTCTCTTTTTTTTGAAAATGCCTATTTTCGTTATTTGGAAATTAATCTGTTTTGGTTCAAGATTCATCTGTTTTTCGGAAAATTCAAATACTTTGGTAGAAAATTAAATTATCTGGTTAAAAATTTAACTGTTTCATTGAAAAATGTTTTTTTTTAAATCATTTTTTTCTGTTTTTCAAAAATTAATCTGTATTGTTTGCGGATTTACCTATTTGGTTGAAAATGAACTTTTTTGTAGAAAATTCTTCTTTTTGACATGACATTTGAAAACTTTGGTGAAAAATTCATCTATTTAGGTCAAAATTCCACTTTTGAGTCCAAAATTATTTTTTTTGGTGAAAACTAATTTTTTTCCTACAATAATCTGTTTTAGTGAAGGATTCAACTCTTCGGTTGAAAATAAACTTTCATGTAAGAAATTCGTTTTCTTGGCATGAAATTTAAACAGTTTCGTAGGAAATTCATCTATTCGATTTAAAATTCTACTTTTTGCTTGAAAATAAATTTTTTTTCTGTTGAAAATTGCTATATTTGTTTTTTGAAGATTAATCTGTTTAGGTTGAGGATTCAGCTATTTTTTTGAGAATTAAAATATTATATCAGAAAATTTGACAATTTGGTTCAAAAGTTCTACTTTTTGGTAGAAAATTAATTTTGTTTTTGGAAACTAATATTTTTACTTTCAGAAATTAATCTCTCTTGGTTTAGAATTCAACTATTTTGTTGAAAATACTTCTTTGTTGAAAATTATTATCTTCGGGTTAAAAATTCAACTGTATAATTGAAACTTAACTTTTTCGTTGAGAATTCGTTTTTTCGTTTTTTGAAAATTAATTTGTTTTAGTTAAATCTTTTTTGTTGAGAATTCACCTACTTGGTTGAAAGTTGAACTATTCTCTTGAGAAATAATTTTTTGGTTGAAGATTCATTTTAGTTGGAAACTTATCTCCTTTATTGAAAATTGAAATATTCTTTTGAAAAACTGTATTTTTTGGTAGAAGATAAAGTCTCTTTTAATTTTCTTCTACTGAAAATAATGGGAAATTAAAGAATAAATAAACTACAGACGTTTTTATTGTTATGATGGCTTATTTATTTTACTTCCGAATAGCTCCACTGCCTGGAAAGAAAGTGCCTTTAACATTTCCATAAAAGCTAGAGTACATGCTGCATTCTGCACATTTTCATGTGCCATGACTACTATTATTGAAAATTACACAAAATTCTAGGAATTGTTGGAATATTTTGCAAGATATCTTCAATTCAAGAAGCTTCTAGAACATTTTTTATTTCATAACATTCTATTTTAGTAGAATTTTAGAAACAGAAAATGTTGCATAAAAGCATTTCAAGTGATTTCAGATTCCTTGAAAAGATTGAAGAATATTTTATTCCAAAACATTCTAGAATTTAGAACGAATTTCAAAAATAGAAGAATATTTTTAAAAACTTAGAATACTTTGGACTATTCCAGAAGGTTATTCTATAAGGTTCAAAAATCTTTTCTTTTTTTGAAAATTCAACAAATTGGTTGAAAGTTATACTAAAGTAAAGACACCAGTTAGTGACACTGATAGTTTTCAAGAGTACAAGATTTATGATAGGTTAGTGACGCCTATGCACTTTTTAATGACAGTGGTTTCCCCTGTCACTAACAGGTCCAAATAGACGTTTGGAATCTTTTAGTGACAGAAACACGTGATAGGGCTTAAAATTGTTGATCTTTGTTTCTGATGAAGCATATGAGTAGAAAACGTGAAATAACTATTTCTTAATAGTACTTGAATAGGAAGATTCTATACTTTTATAGAAATATGACACTTTTAAAAGATTTTTGCGATAAGAATGAACATCAAAGTTAGAGACAAGTTGAAAAAAACATTAGAGTCACCGGCAATAACGTTTTTTTCACTCCAAACACAACTGATTCTCCTTGAAATAAATTTTCCTTGATCTTGCCACTGCGACAGGATCAAGGAGAATCAGTCGTTTTTGGAGTGAAAAAAACATTACTGCCGTTAACTTTAAAGTTTTTTTAACTTGGCTCCAACTTTAAGGGCATGTGATACTTAGGTTGCCCCGTCTTTTTTCATACAATAATCAATATTTTGTCTTACAAAATTTGTGAATAATAGCGAACATGCTAACGGACGTCCCCGAACTCTTCTTTTGTGGGATAATGAAAAAAAATTTTATTTTACGAAATTTGAATATTGTATCTTTTTTGAGGTTATGTGCGTTATTTTTATTAAACTGAATAACATTTTTTGTTATTATCCATCCACAAAAGAGTTGTGGGATGTCCGTTACACAATATGATAGCATCTCCGAATTCAATTTTTGAAAATTTTAATTTTTGTGGGCAAAAACACGGGAGAACTGGACCCGATTCATTATACGTCGGGTTTAGTTTAGTTTCTCCGGGTTTCTGTCCACAAAAATTAACATTTTCGAAACTTGCCAAACATCAATTCAGCATTGATGTACCTCAGGAGTATACACCTGTTTTTTTTAAATTGAGAATTCGATTTTTGAGAACGTTTTTTGACTCTTCTTAAGAATCGTTAATATTGCTGTTGAGCTATTATGGAGGTGAACCCTTCAATTTTATTAATTCTCGATCGTCCAGGCGCGAACGAAAAAAAAATATCAGAGTAGCCAAAAATGAATAAAAAGTTCAGTTGTAGTTGAACCGATTTGAAATATGAGTGTGGGCAAAAATGGGCTGGCCCACGCGCTACGAGCAAAAATAAGTTATATCTTTAACTCGTTCTTGCTCGTGGCGCGTGGGCTAATTCTTTCTTCTGCTGAGAAATAATCAACCCACTTTTGCTCCCACTATTTTTCAGTACACTTTTGCTATTAGTGCCTCTTGCAATTGAAAGTTTATGTCAATTCAAGGAATAAATTTGACTGCATTTGACTGCACCCGTGGACAAAAAAGAAAATGTCCCATTTTGCTATGGTGAAAGATACCAAATTTTGTAAACTATTAAAAATAGTATAAATTCCGAAAAAAGCACCAGTAAATGTTCCTGTGCATGTTTAGTTAGAATTTTATGTTAAACGGTTTGTCAGGTTTTCGCAATAAAATAAAAGTAAAAAATCCATAGTTATTTCGAGAAAATAAATATGAGTGATTTTTTTTGTTGTTATTTTACAAATCGTCAATTTGCCTTTACAAATTTTGATAACAATTTCTCCAGGAATAAATGCGAATTGATGCAAATCGAAAAAATATAACGAAATCTCCAAAAAGTATAAAATATTCATTTGGGTCCCCTTCTTTAGTAGGGACATTTACTGTAAGATTATAGCGAATAATCCTTCGTATGAAGTAACTTAACCAAAGTGAAAGTAAAAAAAAAACATAACTCAGCGTAACCGTTATCATTGATTAATCAAAAAATATAAGAAATCATATGCATGTAGGTATGAAAAAAATTAATTTCAATGAAATAAATTCATTTTTTCTAACTTTTGCTCTGTTGTGTCAAAGTTTTTCGGAGCGATGCAAAGAACTCCAACGTACCTATATTCATAAAAATTATTCTCAAACACAGGACATCTGTGGAGATTGGAAGCTTTTTAAAACCAAGTCTTAACAGTCAAATTAACATTTGCTGAGAATTCCACTGTCATATAGGAATCTCCTTTTACCCGGCTAATTTATGGGGAAGGGGGTAGCTCCCCTTTCCTACGTCGAATTTTTTCTGCATTTTTCGTATGAGATTTAGTACTCAATAAAACTATATACATAACTATCTAAAATCTATTAAATTTTTCCTCCTTGCCTTAACAACGTTTTCCATAAATACGCAGCTTATTATTTAGGTCTGAACATTTAGACTTGGCCTATTATGTAATAGGATTTATTTTAAGGTTTATTGTCCATTATTTCTTTAATACTTCCACTCCCGCCCAGTTATAATTTCATTTAAATTTCTTCTATAAATTATTTTTGCAAAGTGATTTGGCATAAGAGAGATTTTTGCAATTAGAACGAATTTGTCGCCCGGAGCGGATTTCGTTATCTGTTCGTATTTATCTTCATATTATATATAGACAGAAAGTTTCGATATACAAGAATTGAAAAATATGAAAAATGTATAAAATTTTATTTCAGTTTTCCAATCTTCAGCAAAACCGTGAGTTTGATAATTTTCTAAATCGCTGCTTCGGAGTTCTGCTTATGTTTTTAAAAACATTCAGCATGCAATAAAACGATACACCTCTAAAAAATGTGTGTGTAATTAAAAATGTTTTTTCCAATGTTATCTCTACCAAGCTTAAAGTTATGGCGCAAAAAATCCAGTAAATTCAATATAAGTTACATCATTTTTCCCATGTAACTAAAATTTTTCAAAATTAGCAGATTATTTTTCTCATCAACAAAATACAACACGCCGCGCGTGTCATAATCGGACTTCGTACTTTCAATATTTCTGTAATATGCAAAAAACATAAAACAGACATTTTAAACGTATTTCCGGATGAACTATTTATCAAGGTGAAATTAAATTCTACTATTTGAATTTGATTCGAATTTTCTATAAGATATCATCACTCCTTTTTTGCACTTATGTGTCACATAAATGTACTGAATTATTTTATTTTTACATCAACATTTTGATTTTCAATACTAGCTTGGTTAAACAAAATCTTACTTTAATAAATCCGGAATTCTTGACAGTTTTATTATGCCTTTGAATGGAAAAATTCTCAAGCCTTTTTCAACTGAACTTGAATTCTTTATTACATGTGTGAATTTGGTAACATTTACTTTCCTTAAGTTTTTCAAATTGCACAATCAGCATTGTGGTAAGACGACAAAAATTTTTTTGAGATTTTTGCGTCACACCTATTTTTCATAGTAAATAAAATTCTTGGTCATTTAGGAGGTTGCAAAAATTTGTCTTCCCTTTTTTACATTCCCATTCTAATTTTTAACCAAACAGTACCACTTTTACCCCGGAAAGATGACATCTCTACTAAAACAGATGAGTTTTTAAAGAAAATGACGAATTTTCAACAAAAAAAAAGTAAATTTTCAACGCAGGAAGATTTCAGTCTTCTCTTTTTCTTGTTTGGATTATGAGGCTTTTAATTGGACATTTGAAAAATGCCTGCTAAACCCATAAATTTAGTTAAGTTTATTATGTTTAAGAATATTCAAAAAGTAAAAGTCCCGCCCCCGCCCCGCCCAACTTATAAACTAATATAAAATGTTTAAAACATAAAAATTTAACGTATTACGGAAATGCCATTGTCAATATAATGAAAAATAAATATGTAAATCTAAGGAGCGGTCTCTAAGCGAATAACTAATCAATATTTAAATTAGTTTAAAAGATATATAAGAATTTTACCAATATTAAAGAAACTAAAATCATTTTAAAACTTGAAACGATTACTATTATTAAATATTCTTCAAGATTATTTCTGAAATATTTTTAATATATAACACAATTTATTTATAATATTCTCCAGAATTGCAAAAAAATAAGATTTATGTATCTTTAAAAGCAAACCAACTCTACTTATACTTATTACCTTATTTTTAGATCTCAGAATCTAAGTTTATCTCAAGTTTAGGATTCCTTGCTTTGAATTTAAAATCAATCAATTTTTTTCAATAAGTAAATTTAAGGAATAATTTTACATTTCATTTTAAGAACCTTTTTGTGATCAAATAATTATTTTTGTTGATTTTATAATAATTATTTATAATACACCATTGTTTTTCAATGTAGACATATTAAAATTTGAAAAATAAATATTAGGTGATGGTTAATCTTTCACGAAGAATGTTTTTCCTAATTTTTTATCAGGGATGTCTTACAACAATTTTTCGATAAAAAGGGACATATTTTCCGGTGCAGTGTTTGAAAATATCTTTTTATAATATAAAAAAAATATTAAAATTTTAGTTTTCCTCGTAAGTTAAAAAAAAAATTTTAAAAGCGAAGAGAGCAACATTTTTCCTTGCGAAAATTTCTACAAAAAAAACCTTACTATTTTCCATCTCACTTTATTTATTATTATTATTTCATTTTTTTCGAAAAAATTGATTTTTGGATTTCACGGATTTATAAGCGAGAGACAAGTACAACAGTTTGATTAAAATAACCCCAATAGATTTTTTCTGATTAAAAAATCATCTTGCCTCTAGAAAAAGAAAGGATTTCAACGATTCTTTTTTGCCAACGTTGAAAATATTTAAAAGCTATCTTTCAAAGTAAAAATCATTTTAATGTTTCCAGGAATCATAAGAAAAGTTTTATATTTTCTTTAAAAATCTACATATTTAAAAAATTTTTTAAAAATTATTTCTAATTTTTCAAAACTTCTAAACCTTGTACTATCTTTTGAAATGATTCGAATTTTTCCTTTATTTTGAAACAAAATTTGTATAAAGATCTAAGTCTTCTAAATATCTGTTGAAGTAACTCGAAGTTTTTCTTAAATTTTGCAAGCTTGCAAAATTGAAAACTGTTGTTTCAAAACCTTCTACATTTTTTTTCGAAATGTAAAGAGGTCATATAAAACCTTTTTCAATTTTCTCTTAAAATTTTGTTTCCAAGTAACGAAACAATAAACTGACTATTTGTGAATCTTGTCTTATGGAAAATAATTTAATAATGTCTCTTACTAATGATACACATAATTATAAACACGAAGCAGTCAACCTCGAAGTAAAATGTCAAATTCAATAATCACACATTTTAAAGTAAAATAATAAATAAGCAAATTAAACCAATAAGGAATGCCCTCAACAAGAAAGATATTGAACTTTTGAGTTTTTTGGACTAAAACCAATTAAATAAATTCAATATTGATTCAAGTCTTTCGAATCCGACCTCAGACTGAGCCTGGTATTTTCCAATAAAGTCACTTCGGCAATTTACCGACCGATTTTATCGTACCTAATTATTTTTTAAAAAAGAAAGCTTGTTAAATTAAATATGCATCCCATTCAAATAATAATATAATAAATAATCAAATATATTGGAATTTTCCGAAAAATGTCATGTTTATTTTTCTCTAGAGAAAAGATTTTTATTTTTCTTGAAATGTGACTCAGTGACAAGTTTAAAGACCAGTAAAGATTATTTTGTTCTTGGCAATGAGACCTCCGAGGCCACTAATCTTGTTAAGTATCATGTGAAAGGGGAACTGTGTCGGCTCACCGATAATATTGTATTATAATTCTAACAAATATCAAAAATATGCAATTAAAATTATTTTTTTTAATTTTAAGTTTTGGTAATTACAGATTTCGGAAATTTTATAATTCCGTGAATTTGAAATTTCAGAATTTTTAAGATTCAAGTTTCAAAGTTTCGGAAATTTGAAATTCCTTATTTTTCCAGTTTCATCAACTTTCACTTTCATAATATTTGAATATCGTTGCTAAATAATTTCGGTCGTTTTCTTTTTTTCGGCAATTTGAAATTTCGGAAATTTTTTACTTTGATAACGATATTTTTGATATGTTTCATTGAAGAATTTGCGAAAGTGCTTTGGTACTGAAAATTAAATTATGGTTATTTGTTTCTAAAATACGAATATCTAAAAAAACATTCAGTAATTTTTACATAATTCACTTGAGTATTCAAGTACGCGATAGTGAGCCAGATTAAATTTAGAATTCAATTTCTCAACATGATTCTCTCGAACTTATTAGTAAAGTGTAGAGTAGATTACAAGTTTTTTCATTTTCGGTGTTTTTTAAAAATAATTTGGAATTTGGAGAGTTCCGAAGTTTAAATTTTCCAACTCAAAGCATGGAAGTTGATTCTTTAAAAAGATTTTATTTTTTATAAAATTTTAGAAGCTTTTAGCCATCCAAGAAACTACTGCACTCCGAAAAATGTTTGTTTGAATCAAAAATTTGTTTGAGTCTGTATCAAAGAAAGAATTTGTTTGATTCAAATAAACATTTTTTTGAGTGTATAATACAAACCCCCAAATAATTCAATATCAGTAGGTATTTACAGTATCTTAAAACGTATAGAAGTTATTTTTAGATTTCTCAAAATTAAGGATTTCAGTAGAACTGAAACTTCGTAAGAAATGTTGTGGTCTTCAAATAAAGAGTACATCGCTTTCAGTGCTTTTTAACTTTCATTATAGAAGAATTTTTTTTAATAACTGAGCAAAATATTTCTTATTTTTTAATTCAATTCTCAAAATTTTATTTTTTTTCAATACGCCCTATTGCTTGCAAACCATTTTTCTTTCCTTCTTTGTTAATTTTAGATTATTTATCATTGGAAATTATTGGAGAAGATATAAAAATGCATTTCATTGAATATCCTTACATTTAGCATGCATAAGTTAGTCGCAAAATATTTGTCATTTGCAAAAATACTAAAACCACTTTTTAATCATTTTCAATTTCTTATTCCTTGTTGAACAACGTCAATAAAGTATTTCATAAATATCATTCAAACATTGTAGGCTAGGGCGGGGTGAAAATGATAAGATTATTCGAATCTTTTGGGCTCAGAGAAAAAGTTTTGTTGAATTTTGGTTTCTTGAAAGAAAAAATTTTCGTGATTTAGGAATTTTTGAATTTTGGATCTTTTTCGTTATTTTAAAACGTTACAAATGCAATGAAACATTTTCTTCTCCGTGAAAGAAAAGTTATAATATGCTTCCCTGGTTCATACTTAAAAAATTTTATTTTATTTTATTTTATTTTATTTTACCGAAAAGTGTTGCAAAAATATTTTTTTACATATTATCGAGAAAGTCTACGTGAGAAAAGAATTTGGGTTTAATTACTAATTTTGTGTTATTGTTCACTAGCAAAACTATACATTCAAAAAATTGGTATAACTTACTCGAATTTTTTCTAAAATTTTTCACTTAAATCTTCTTTATTCATTTTCGAAATTTTAGGAGACTCTTTGAAATATTTTGAAATCTCTTTCAACTTTCTCTTCTCTTTTCAAGTTAGAAATTTTTTTAAATCTTTTAGAACTTCTAAACCTTTTAAATATCTTAAAAAATTATTCGAACTTATCACAAAATTTTTAAAAAATTGCAAAAATTGACTGAAGAAATTTTCAAATCAATTTTGTTTAAATCTTGTATAAGCCCTCTGAATATCTTTTAACATGATTTGAATTTTTCAAACAATTTTTCGAAAAACCTGCATACTTCAAGAAATTACACTAAAAGCTACATCATACTTTTTGGAAAATTTTGGAAAGATTTAGAAACGTTTTAAAATATTGTCTGTTTAAAATTTTTTCCAAAACTACCATCCAATCTTCCATAATTATTTTTCACACTTTCTTTAAATGTCTTGAAATATGTTTAAATAATCTCTTAATTCTTTTTTTTCAATTTGTATATATTTTCTAGGATCTTGAGAAAATGTTTTCATTCTCCTGAAACCTTTACGAGTTTTAAATTATGTTTTAATTCTTTT
>JAWWEA010054582.1:0-10098 GCA_035222095.1 Andricus quercuspetiolicola | reverse complement strand
ACAAGTTATTATGATGTTCTTCCATCATCAGCTGCTGCTTTCGTTTTCAATCCGGATGGGATTCTGTTTATCGGCCTAAATGAACTTTCTGCCATTGCTTGTTGGAATTCAAGGGAAGAATTGACTGCTGATAATTTCGTAAGATATCTTTTAAAAACCTTTAAAAAGAATTATAAGTTAACTCTACTTTCAAGCGTTTTTAAATTGCAAAGTCCTCAAAATCACGAAAATGTTTTGTATTCAGCATACGAGAAATTTATGTAATGTTTGAATAGAATTCGGTTTCTAGCATCAGAATTGGTTTGAAATTATGAAAATTAAATTTTTTATGTACACTGAGTACATATATATGTGTTTACGAATAGTTCGAAACTATCAGCCTTTTAAATGTCAAGAGCTGAAAATTGAAAACGCTGAAAAATTGACCAATTGAAAAATTAGGAGTTCAAGATTAAACAGCTTCTGTCTCTCAGGTTTCTGAAACTCAATATTTTGAACATTAAGTGTTTTTAAATTAAATCATCGGGTTGAAATTAAAACGTATTTTATGAATGTATCAGTTCATCAATTGAGAAAGTTAGCATATTACTGAATATTTGTGATTTAATTTTAGGATGTCGTTGATAAGGACAATGAGGCAATCGAATTTGTCCAGGACGCAAAAGTACTTCAAACTTCAAGAACTGGAAACGATAAAGAGGAACTTTGGATTGCGACGAATAAACTAGGAAAACTCTCACATCGCTCGATCAACTGGTCAGACGTCAATTACAGAATTATGAAGAAAACGACAAGTAGCCTCCTCACTAATTCTAAGTGCATGGCTTAAAAATCGACATATACTAGTTTGTCCAATGCACAAGTATTTAGATTTAATGCAGAATATATAAGTAGACTACAATTTAATTTTCTGAGCTGAAAGCTAAACTTCTAAACTAAAATCACATAAGGGTGATTTCGCAGGAGCTGAATAAAAATATCCATAAACGTAGTGCAGGTCCGTGAGAAATCCAGCAGCTATGATATCAATGTAGAGAATATCTAAATTAATAAATTAATGATGATGCAATATCTGCTTTTACACTTTACATCATGTGATAATCTCAGTGGAATGTTTTGATGAAATTTAAAAATAATTTTTCTTAGGAGCAAGTTTGATTTTTAATAATAAAGTCTTCGGCTGTACTGCCTTCCATGTGTCCGACAAACGAATTATTTGAACATTTATAACTTCGTCATATGCATGCGAGCCTGTTTTTGATTTTTTAAACAACGTGTTTGTTGATAATAGTTTTTGAAATTCTAATCTCAGATTTTCTGATGCTTTACTAGAAAAACAAACGTATTCTTAACGTCAGCCATGAGAGAGGGACGCATTCATGGAAATAACATGTTTTCTGATATTAAGTCATGTACTCATGATCCTTGACCTTGCGCATAATAATAATAATAAGGAGACCGATCTGGCTGTACAAAACGCCTCGAGTTTTGACTGCGGCAATTGCACCTTTATTGCCACGCTTAGACGTTTCGAATCCAATTTTATATATTAATATTAATTTTTTGATACAGAGCAAGCCATTTTTGCGTCTTGATTATTTAATTTTCCAACTTACTTTGTATGACTTAGCAAAAACTTTTGCCAAGTTCCAAAAATTGATACAACCATAATTGCTGTCGTTGCTGTCATCACTCCGTGCGCTGGTGCTCACTCGCACACTTCTCGCGGGAGAAAAGGAGATCGGTCTCCTTATTGTTACTCCGTGGGGGATACTGAGTATGTGAGTCGACGTTCGCGTCACGCGAGTCAGTAGCTACGAGGCAGTCGTATCGTGTCATCAAATTCAGCGGCGTGTGCGGAGCTTCCTCGCGGCCGGTCTCGACTTTCCAACAAAGTCTTTCGCTATACGCGAAATCTCAGTTTCTCGAAACTTCGATTCCCAACGAATCAAAACTACGATTCCCAGCGAATCAAAAATCGCAGCAATCCGAGGGTGTCTGAACGTGCGTGAGTGTGACGTCAGCGCCGAATCCACATTGCGATGCGGTAACGGACATTTCTCATAGTCTGGTATCTCGAACTCGGTTGAGTTCTTCATTATCTTACTTTGTGAGTTCGTCATCATCTTTCTTTGTTTTAACGTAAATAATAAAACGGGGTTTTTTATGCCGTTAAAGGCTTTTTCCCATATTTTTGCATTATCATTGAATTAACCCATCATTTATGTTCGTCGCGATATACGTGTTAGAATGAAATCAGTGTTAGGAAGAGGGGGGAGTAGTCTAGAAGAAAGTGGAAGGAGCAATCTACAAGAAAAAATCAAATTCAGGAAACAAGTCGCTGAACCACCTACGGCTAGGCGATTACACAACATTTCATGGTGTCTCCTGTGAGGTCTGAAATTCATTCCTTGCATCGAAAATTCTAGAAGTTCGGTGGCGTCGCACGCGCGCGGGTTTCGACGCGTTTCGTGGAACACGTGCCGCATCCCAACGCGGTCACTGGGCGCGCATCGTCTTCATAGCATCAGCAGGTGCTCCCCTGAGGACAACCCCAACTTATTATCCGCCGCGTAGGAAGGATGGAAAAAAGAGAAGTACTCCTCTTCTATTTCTTTGGTGATAAATTAATTCAACTAGACGTGTTTTATCGCTAGGTGTGCCGCTAAAATCTTGCATTGCTTCGGCGGAAGTGCGGGTTCGCCCACGTGGCTTGCGCAAAGAAAATTCGTGCGATGTGGTCCATTTCCGTTGCAAATCGGAACATTTCGGCAATTAAATCAAAATAAACTGATTAATGAGATTAATTAATTTAATTCATTGGAACGATTTGGGTCTATTGGCGATATAATAATCATCATTTTTGCTCTTCTCGTTTTCCAAACGATCGAAACTCGTAGAACAGATAGCTTTCGAAAGTGTTAGTATTGCCGTTCTGGAGTTTAAGGTGATTAAATTGAATTTAATAGAAAAGGTGAAAATAACATTTTATTTCCTGGCGACCAGTCGAGGTAACTCAGTTTGGGTTGAGTCATAGCTATTCAAAATGGCGTTATCCGCGGAACAACAGACACGCGTAGCTTACTTCGTTCAAAAGGGTGTTACTCTAGAACAAACTATAGCGACTCTAAAGGCATTTCTTGATAGTTCCACATGCAGTCCCTTAAACGCAAAACTACGTTTGACAAACATTACCGGGTTTTTTAAAGACTGCGTTAAATACAATGACGAATCGATTGCGTTAAAACCAGATCACCCGCGCCTAAACGCATTTTCTGAAATAGAAGCAAATTATTACGACGTCGCATCCACGGTTACAGGTTTACAAGCCGCGACGCCCCTTGAAAGGTCGACTTTAAGCTGCAGTAGCTTTACCTTTACTGAACGACAGGATAGGACTAAGCTGCCTGAAATAAAAATCCCAACTTTTGACGGAAATCACGACAAATGGGTCGCGTGGAAACATAGTTTCGTAGCTCTCGTGCATTTGCCTATAGATCTCTGCGATTATGTAAAGCATACACAATTAGTTAACGTGCTCACAGGATCGGCTCTTAATAAAATCATTTCATTACAAATTCATTCAATCCACGGTATCTAAACTTCGCTCGTTAGAGAGAGGTGCCTCGAGTGGCAGCAACAGCGCTAGGAAACGGGTGGGTGAGAAACTTAATCCATTTGCTAGTAAAATCAAAAGGGTAGAAACACGTTCTCTCGTAACTTCTGCTTCGGACTCCTTAAGCTCTACTTGCATTAAATGCAATGAAACGCGTCGTCTTTATCAATGTCCTATATTTAATGGACTCAAGGTTCCAGAACGGTGGAATATCGTGATGACACACCCACTGTGTCGAAATTGTTTGTATGGACACGCACTCCCTTGCAAAAATAAGAGACGTTGCGAGAAGCATGATCGAGATCATCATACTTTGTTGCATTCAGAGAAAGCACCTAAGTCGATTAAACCAGAACTTTCGCAACACGGGAAAGAATCAAAAGCCTCCACTTCTGCAACTCCGCAAGCATGACTATATCGTCAGAACTATGCTTCCAAAGTGTTACCTTCAGATTCTCAATTGATGATCGCAGCAGCACTAAAAGTCCAAAACAACACGAGACAATGCTTCGTGGAACGGGTCTTATTAGGTTTTTGTTCTGCAGTTAATTCGATTACTAAAAATTTCGCAAATTCGATAAATTTGTCCAAACAACTTGTTCGATTAATATCGGTGCGGTTAATGGATTGTATACAGTCTCTAACGAGTGCATTAAAGACTTGTAATAATTTCAAACGAGAACTAAATTTTGTAGTAGTACCAAATATAGTTGGTTTCATGTGCCTAAGTCAGTTGACATTTTGTTAGCAGTAGGTACAACGATATCCGTGTTATCTATGGCGCAGATCACACTTCGACACAAAGATTCTCAAATAGTCCTACAAAAAACTTTTTTAGGTTGGAATGTAGCAGGCGGGTCAGACGTTCTCGTGAAATCGGCAAATACCTCCTGCAATGTCGTCAAATTAAACAAACTTATTGAGCGATTTTGGGAAATCAAAGATTTGGATCACGAACCGTTAAAATCGCGGGATGACGTTCCTTGTGAACAATATTATGTCGACAATGTTCAACGTGACGAGAGCGGTAGGTTCATTGTGCGACTTCCCTCGAGAGATAGCAAATTCCAACTAGGCGAATCCAAAAGTCAAGCACTGAAATGCTTTTATGCACTTGAGAAAAAATTTGAGTCTAATTTGCAATTAAAATCGGAACATCATAAAGTACTTAATGATGCCCCACAATTCAAAATACAATTTTTGAACAGGTATTAAGATTTCGAACACACAAGTATGTCGTAACAGCCGATGTCGTGAAGATGTACAGGCAGGTCCTGGTTCATCCAGACGATAGAAAATGTCAAAAGATTTCTGGTATTGTCAGAATAAAATCAGAACACTTGAGCTAAATCCCGTAACGTACGGAACTGCCTGTGCACCTTTTCTCGCGACTCGCTCCTTGTGTCGGCTTGTGCGCGACGAGGGCAAGGATTTCCAACGCGCTAGTAAAACTCTCTTACGAGATTTTTACGTAGACAATCTCATTTCAGTTCCTGACAACCGATTATCCACTTACAGCTTCTTCACCAAAGCTGGACAGGACTTTTGGAAGAAGTGGTACAAAGAGTACCCTCACGAGCTACAAATTCGACAGAAATGGCAGAAATCGACTTAAGGGCTGAAAGTTAGTTTGATGGGTGTTTTGAAGGAGAATAATGTCGGATACTTGAGATGGCCACTGGGAGTTGTCCTCGAGGCATATCCCGGGAGGGACGGCATCGCCAGAGTTGCAACGATTAAGACTGCGAGCGGTACTTACAAACGTAATCTCACTCGATTGGTTCGTTTATTATCGGCGTAAAGGACAGAACCGAATGAAGGGTTAGAAGTCGAAAGACTAAAGGAGCTAATTTAAAATTTAACCGACATGAATTGAGACAAACTCATTGTATATATTGTAAATAAGTTAGATTTCGGCTGAAATCTCCATACATTTAAAGTTATCTTGTTTTGATAAAATCACCAAATCATCGGAGCGATCCCACCAAAATAAACTGACTTCATTATTACTACGTTAATTATCGTTCATTGTTTATGTTGGTTATTGTTCTAGATCAATATTAGTTTTAAGGCTAAAATGCATTTACCTTCGTTCTTATTCAATCATAGTTGTATTTTACTCTGCTTGGTTCGCTGAATGTAATTTATCTCATTTCGCAGCTTCGGCCGGGAGCATGTTACGTCGTAACAATAATTTAGGAAATAAGATTTTCGTGCGAGTCTTTGCGCGCCAAGTTACAGCCAGCTCTTCTGGAAGATAGAAGAAAAGAGGTGGGGGGGGGGGTAAGTAAGGGCGAACATGCGAGGGCATGGGAGTCGACATTGGCCAACGAATCAAAAATCGCAGCAAACCGAGGGTGTCAGAACGTGTGTGAGTGTGACGCCACCACTAAATCCGCGTTGCCATGCGGTAGCGGTCGTTGAATGTCGAAGAAAAAAAATTGTTTATTTTTCATTGTACTGCTGTTGCAACCAATAATACTACAGTAATGTCGGATTTCTATTAAAAACCGTTATGATGAAACTTGTATACAAAACATTTTTAGCTGTCAGGGAAGACACATTGTAGAAAGTAAACTTCCCGTTGAAATACCCGAGCTTCTTTCCCGAAGCGGCAGAGTGCGCTAGTGTCTAGTGTACGGTCACCTGCCAGTCTCTTTAATGCTCTCTGGGTAACCTCTTCATTTAAAATTAAAATCCACAGATGTGACGAAGTAAATTCCTAATCTTACCGATCACTGATAATTATTACGATTTACGTGTTTTTACTATTACTTTCAATAACTCTCAATACGTAAAATGCATTTCATTATTTTTATGGATTTATTTAGTTTAGGTAAGTTATGACGGACTTCCGCAATATACAACGTGAAATGTATTTCCGCAATTTTTCTACGTTTCTCATACAGTCGAAGATGTTCTACTTCACCATTATCTCAGATCTTTATCAAATTGTCTCAGATCGTGCTGCCATCGCAGTGCTGCATTGTAAAGTAAAATTCATATATTTTGAGTGTGAATACACTCTCGATATACGTCCAATATGTTTCTTTAATTTTTCTAAATTTATTTAATGAAGGTAAGTTTTGACTTTCATAATCGTTCATAGAAAAACACGTAACCTCTATTGGTCGAAATCATGATAGTCGCCATATTGGTCGAGATCATGATTGTTGACATTTTGTTAGACACAGAGTGACCTCTTTCCTAAATGTAAAATTAGTAAAACTAAACATGTAGAATTCTAATTTTATCGATCGCCGATAATTATTTCGATTTATGCAGTTTTACTGGTGCTTTCAGTAACAGCGGTTATTCTTTAATGAAGGATTATTATGCAAAACGAGGTTCTGAATCAATTTTTAAAAAAAAACTCTAATTTAAATTTCTAGTGATGCAATTTAAAATTTTTAAAAATATAAAGTAAAAATTATTCAAATATTTCAGTGAAAATAATTGTTTGATGCTTTTTATGTTTTGAAATGGTTGATTAATTACTAACTGATTCTATTAAAACTTACATTTTCTGGAATCATTTCAGAAGCATCAGAAGATTATTAATCAATCAAAATATTCAGAAATGAAAGTCAAATTTTTTTTAAAGATAAAGTAATAGTAATTTTATTGCTTCAATGAAATTAATTGTTAAATGCTTTTTATGCGCTGAACGATGTGCCGCACGCGAGTGGTACGCGTGTCCCTGCACATCAACCAATGGTGTGCCGGGCAACAAAGATTGCTGTGCCACGGATTAAAGATCAATGTGTAGGAATTTCCATAACTCAACTTCAAATTCATAAAAAACTTTGTTGGCATTTTAAATTGATTTACCTTAGAATAATATGATCTTACATATTTCACATTGTATAGTTTTACATTAAATGATGTTAAATTAAATGTATAGCTTGGAGCATTATTTGTTTCATTAGAATATTCAACCTTTATAAACTGGATCTTTACTTTACTTGAGTTGATTGATTCTAAATTCAATTGTATCGCTAAATCTCAATTATAGAACTATATCTATAATTGGCAGATTTTTCGACTGCTTTCCTTTTCTTTGGTCAAGAAAATTGGTCCCGAGTATGTACGTCGGTACCATTCTTGATAGAGTGAAATAACCTGAAAGCAAAGATACTACTAAGGACAATGTTGATTATGATTCTAAGACTAGATTAATCGATTTTGATCATAAGTTTATTTCCCAATTGATGCACTCATCTTGTAGATTAAACCAAGCATAAAATTTTATTTGGGGATTGTGAGTTCACAAATGCGAAGGGAAGACTTTCGATTCTAAAAGTAATTGGAGCATTTTGTTTCAAGCTTCAATTTACAACTTTCGCCTAACAAGCATTATTTTCCTGATAGATAAAATGGCTTTATTTCATTTTAATAGATTTATCCCTGTCCATTTGGGTTTTCTTTCAGTTGCGAGTGTCCAGGATTTGTTTCAGATTGTTAGTGAAGAGTTGAATTGTTAGTCTTGCTTTTCTCACTCGCCTTGTTCATTTCCAATTCGTATAGATTTTTAAGCTCATTCTGGGATAATCTTTAATTTTCCTAGAGATCATAAATCTATAACATGGAATTAGTAAATCTTTTTATTCTCAGTATTTTAGGAGTGTAATTGGCACCACACCATGATTCATCAGTAAAATAAATTAAGCAGTACAGTTCCCTGTTAATTGAAATAATCTTTAAAGTTCTCGTAGACTTTCTGACACATGTTGAATTTTAGTTTTTTATTATATTATTATTTATTACTTAGTTATTTTTTTATTTTTATTATTGGCTATTTTATTCAATTTCCTGTCAAGAAAATAATTGTTTTTAATAGTCTCCGCAGAACTCCCAGAAAGAAACTATCTGCATAAATGCATGGTCTTCCTGTCATTTGATGCGGTTTTTTGAAATCTACGCTTGCGGCTTCTCTTGACACGCGCTTAGCAGTACACTCTGAAACATCTAAGTATTCAGCAGTTCGCTAAACAACATTTTGATAGTATTTCTTGTTTGAGTAAAAACGTGACTTCTTCACTACAGTTACGCAACACAAGGCATCGTTGTACAGTGCTCCCACTTTCTTCATCGTCCTGAATTTCGTTCCCTTCACCTTTATCACCACATAGGTCTGCCTCGTTGTCCACTCCTATTTTTTTTGTTAATACTTTTTAAACTTATTCAATTTTATTTAGTTAAAATCTAAAATAAGTTTGATAATTGAAAAATGTTTACTATACCTAATAATGGTCGTCATTTTTAGAAGTTTGTTCCTCATGCCACGTGGTCACTTTTCTTAGGGTCTGTCGTTCGAACTCTCGACCGTTAGTGTGAAACGGTAGTTGTGTTATTGTGGTGGCTCGCTAGGTCGGCTCGGCGGTTTGAACTCGGATCATGGTTGAATTGGATTGAGTCAGATTATAATGAAAGTAAATTAGAAGAATCTCGACTAGCCTTTTAATTATCGGCTGAGTTTTTTTTTTAATTAGCATTTTTTGTTTCGTTGACTTTAAAGTGACAATGCGTTGTTCTCCAGCTTTCCCACGCCAGTAGACATTAATTCGATAACATTTTAGTCCTTCGAACCAGATATAATGGGTCCACGGGAGAAGGTGGTGGGACAGACATATGAATCTCGACACGAATTGACAAAATTGTTGCTTAGTTGTTGCTAAGTCGCATTCGTCTCAAGAAACGTTCTTTGGAGGTTGTTGTAATTTTGCTCCCTTAAGTGGGACATGTAGTTCCTTTTCCATTTTTCCTCCATTCCACCTTCCTCCATTTTTGGCGCACTTAAGTGAGACATAATAATTGACAATGATAGCTTAAATTTCTTTTTGAACTTTTCTTGAATTTTTGTATATATCCAAGTTATTTCCCCCGGGTTGTCGTATTTTATATGAGTTCAAAATCTCGAGATTGAACACCCTACGTTGCCTTCTTTTTTACCTTGTTTTGTGATAAATTGAGACCTTGAGTTTATAATTTGATGCCCGGTGCGGGAATTGTGTTGCGATGACAGAACTAATACTTGACAAAAAGATGTGTTTCGGGTTTCACTCGCGTGAAAAAGCTATGAATCTTGCCGAGGTTTCGTGAACATTGCAGCTCACTTCTTTATGGCTAACCTAAAACTGAAATTTCCGGTTATGTTGTTCTTGTATGTACTCTTTACGATGCCTGTGATTGGACAGAGCGCCCCATGATGGAGACTGATCGAACCTGATTGGCCAGTCAAATCCTTTTTGAAAAACCCGTCAGGACGGAAAGCCAAATCCTCAAGACTAAGGAACTATCCTGGTCTTCCAGGTATCGGGAATACATCTGCCTCGAAAAAAATGGCTTTAAAATTTGAAATTTGATTTTTTTTCGACAGTGTCTCGAATATCTCCAGGTCCAGAAAAGACACCATGGTAGTCCAGGTATCCGGAATACATCTTCCACAGGGAAACTGTATTCAGGAGTAAGATTTAAAGCAC
>JAWWEA010054227.1:0-10102 GCA_035222095.1 Andricus quercuspetiolicola | reverse complement strand
TCGGATTCGGATTCAGCGCATCAAAATCCTTCGGAAATGTTAGGTCTGGTCTCTGGCTTTAAAATTTGTCGGCCTGTAATAATTATTTTCATTTGAAATGTCTGACAGTGCACTTTTGGTTCAGAATTAATATCTTTCAATTAATATCTTTATGTTTTTTGTAGAATATCCTATTAGATAGAAAATCAGACCTTCTGGATTAAACATTCATCTTTTGGCTGTAAATTTATTCCTTATGTTTTAAATTTAATTCTTTTTAATTAAGAATAATACTGTCATATTTGTTGTCCAGAATTTATCTTTTTTATTAAAATATTCTACTCTTTGGTTGTAAATTGAACTATTTTGTTAAAAATTTAACTATATTTCCTTAAAAAGTCATCCTTTTTGGTTGAAAGTTAATTCGATTAATTTAAAAGGTCCACCATTATATTTTATGTTAAAAATTCATTTTTTTGGTTAAAAGTTCTACTATTTTGTGGAAAATTTCATTACTTCGTCTATTTTAGCTTGAAAATTCATCTTTTTGGTTGAAGTTTAATCCTTTTCGTTTGAAAATGCTATCATTTGGTTGAAAATTTATTTTCATAGGTATAAAATTCATCTACGTATTTGGTTGAAAATACATCTTTTTTGTCGAAAATTAGTCGCTTTTGTTTGAAAGTTCAACAATTTGGTTGTAATCGCAACTGCTGGGTTGAAAATTAATTTCTTTGGTATAAAATTTCTTCCTCTTGGTTTGAAATTAACGTTTGTTTTGAGAATTTATCTTTTCAAGTAATTTTAAGAATTGAAGGAATTCAAAGACTCGAAGAAATTTGAGGAATTCAAGTAATTTGAATAATTCAAGGAATTCAAAGAATTAAAGAAATTCGAAGAGTTGAAGGAATTCGAAGAATTAGAGGAATTCGAAGAAATAAAGAAATTCAAAGAATTCATGCAAGTCGAAGAGTTCGAGGAATTCGAAGATCTCAGGTAATTCGAAGAATTTCAAAGAATTCGAAAAATTCAAGTAATTTGAAGAATTCAAGCAATTCGAAGAATTCGAGTAATTTCAAGAATTCAAGAAATTCGAAAAGTTCAAGGAATTCGAAGAATCAGAGGAATTCGAAGAGTTCAAGGAATTTGAAGAATTCGAGGAATTTGAAGAATTCGAGGAATTCAAGTAATTTAAATGATTCAGGGAATTCAAAGAATTAAAGGAATTCAAAGAATCAGAGGAATTCGAAGAAATAAAGAAATTAAAAGAATTCAGGTGAGTCGAAGAATTCAAGGAATTCAAAGAGTTCAAGTAATTCGAAGAATTCAAGGCATCCAAGGAATTCAATAACTCGAAGAATTCAAGGAATACGAAAAATTCAAGGAATTCGAGGAATACAAGGAATTCGAAGAATTCAAGGAATTAGAGAAATTCAATGAGTTCGAGGAATTCAAGGAATTAGAGGAATTCAATGAATTCGAGGAATGCAATAAATTAGAGGAATTCACGGAATTCCAAGAATTCAAGAAATTCGAAGAATTCAAGGGATTTGAAGAATTTAAGGAATTCGAAGAATTCAAAGAATTCGAAGAATTTAAAGAAATTGAAGAGATTGAAGAATTCGAAGAATTTAAAGAATTTGAAGAGATTGAAGAATTCGAATAGTTCAAGGAATCCGAAGAATCAGAGAAATTCGGAGAGTTCAAGGAATTCGAAAAATTCAAGGAATTCGATGAATTCATGGAATTCGAAGACCTCAAGCAATTCAAAGAATTCAAGGAATTCGAAAAGATAGAGGAATCTGAGGATTAGAGGAATCCGAAGAATTAAAGGAATACGAGGGATTCAGTCATTCGAATAATTTAAGGAATTCAAAAAATTAAAGGTATTCGAAGAGTTAAAAAAAATTTTAAGAATTGAAGGAATTCGTAGATTTCAAGGTATTCGAAGAAATAAAGGTTTTCGATTTCAAGTGATCCGAACAATTCAAGGAATTCAAGGAATTCAAGTTATTTGAAGAATTCAACAGATTTGAAGAAATAATGGAATTCGAAGAATTAAAGAAATTCGAAAAATTCAAGCGATTTGAAGAATTCAAGGAATGCGAAGAGAATTTGAAGAATGCAAAGAATTCGGAGAATTCAAAGAATGTCATCAATTCCACCCAGAATAAATAAAGTGTATTGCAGATATGGAGGGCAGCAGTCACTTCTGGGAAATTAAAGGCAAAAAATTAAGCTAAAAATATAAGTGCAATAGTCTAAAATGGAAATGATCCAGATCAAAAAGTTAAAATGTTGCCTCGACCTATTTTTAATGATGATTGCATGGATAAAACTACGTTTCCAGAGAAAAGGAAAAGAGGAAGACGCAAGAAAATCATGCAACAAGTAGATTTATATCCCCCTACTGGTAATAAAAGGGGGAGACCAAAGAAAGAAATTGAAAACGTTGATTTTTCTTTGAAAAATAAAAGAGTAAGACTCAGGAAGTTTCCTGAAAAAAGTTCCTCAATGATAAGGAAGAACATGAAGAGTAATGAAAGAGAAAATGATTTCGAAATTATTAGTAGTTCGACTTCCAACTCTGAATTCGAATTAAATGAAAAAGGGCAGAGGAAAATGGCTGAAAAATTTAAAAAACAAAGAAACGAAGATATACGTACTGAAGAAAGTGCAGCAGATTCTCATTCTTTTTGTGAAGAGAAGGAAGAAAATAAAAAAGAAGGTGAATGAGAAGAAGAAGATGAGGCAAAGAAACAGGATATTCATGGAAATTTCCAAATAACTCTAGATATAGGAGATCCTTCTGACAATTCCAAGTAAATGACGCAAATGAATATACCAACAACAAAAAACACTGTAGAGATATGTAGGGATGAAACTACCCATCCTCCACCGGAGCCTCTCCCTGAAGGAACTACTTCTGCCGGACAGAACATTTTAGGACGAAACATTATCGAATGTCGTGATGAGCTAGCTACTCATGAGAAAAGATAATCACGCTTATTTTTTAGCAACTGTTGAAAGTTCACTTGACAACGGCTCCAGAGTGCTCTAAAACCGGGGAGAATGACAAAATTTCCAAATTTACAAGTAGGATTATCGAAGGAAATCAAGAAGGGTAAAAAATATCATATTTCTCTCCCAATTAAAGATGAAAATAAAGGTAATCTTTCTGAAAATTTGAGAAATATTAAGTAAGCGATATACTCATTACAAACAGTGACAGAAAAACTGAAGTTGAGATCAATTAGTTTAGCAAAAATCGGAGAATTTAATCATGTATCTTGGCAAGAAATATTAGTTATATTGGACTTAGCATTCAGAGATTCGAATACAGAAGTTATAGTGTGTAAAGAAATAGTTTAGTATCCGAATGAGAAACAAGAAAAATCAGTTTCAGAAGTAGCCCACTCTTTAGCAGTAGGTGGACATACGAGTGTAATAAAAACCTACAACGGGATACGTCTAGAATACTATTGGGCTAATATGAAGCTTGATATACAAAAGTTTTTTCAACAATGCTTGCAATGTCAATTCAAGAAGCTGGTCAGCGATAAAACTAAGAATCCCATAACAATTACAAATACACCTAGAAAGCATTTCAACAGATATGAAGATATGAAGAATTCTCCAAAGGTAGTTCATATTACTCGTCTTAAATTATCATACGTTGAACCAACTACGAAGAATCAGAAAAAAAACATTCAAATTAGGAGAGAATTACCAATCTTTGTTGTAGAAATCGAGCCTTAACTGCACATCAATAATCAAAATTAAATACTCGCAAAAGTCTGGATAGGCCACGGTCGTATTTTGCAAAATTACGGGAATTAAAAGAAAAGCACAAGAGAAAACGCCCTTACGCCTGTATCAGACGAACATTCACGGTTCCCTTCCGGTTCGGTTACGGCCTGTTTCCGTTGGTTCAAGCTCAATCACCCGGACCGTCGGGACCGTCCACTGACCACGCCTACTGTAGTTGACAATTTGGAATTTTAAACGAATGTCGGCATTTCAACTGAAATGAAACCTTTATAACATTCGAAATTACAATCAGCACTTATTTGTATAATTCGGTCCCAATATATACGCAATTTCATCCCAATGAACTTTTTCCGAATCATTTCTCCTGTATTCTACCAAAGAAACCTCTCACAAAACATTTCGTTTTTGTACTTCGTGGATTAATCGGCGTTCTTTGTCAGTTGTCCAAAGAGAAGATTTTGGAGCCATTTCACGACAAAAAAAATTTGATGCTGAAAATGAATCAAACCACTGCTTACCACGAGACGAGTGAGCAGCGAGACCCACAAAATACCAAAACATGTTACATATATCAGCTGATCGAGCTCGCCTTAAATACTGTTCTTTTATTGGCCACACTTACAAACCGTAGACAATAGAATAGAAGCGCGTCCAAACCTGGAACCGCACCGGCGACTGTAAGCTGATGCATGCTGATTTGTCGGAAATCAACGTAGCCGGACCACAACTGAACCGCGAGGGGACCGTGTCCGTTCGTCTGATACGGGCTTTAGAAGCTAAAGTGTAAGCAACATTATAGACCCTACACGCACTAAGACATTCATGATATCCAGTAAATATTTTAAGATTGAGGGATTCATTTGAAACTGTGCATATCTGCCATAAAGAAACAATTATGTACAAAAATGGCCACTATGTCACCCTCACTTAAAGAAGAAACATTAATTGAGGAAGATCGTAACGTTGAAACTCTACAACGAACCCTGATGGACCGTGTACTTCTCAATTCAATTATAGGAGAACTTCATCATATTGGAAAACATTTGTGAAATGTATTAAATGTGGTTTTCGACCGCAGAAACCTTACTTTAAATTTCAAATATATCCATGCTTCTTTCGTATTCAGTAATCTCCTATTAGATTATTGTTTATGATCATGTTATTGAGATCAGTTCTAATATTTCAATTAATTTTTCTTATTTCAGGTAACACATCTAGGAGGACAATGGTTCTACCTAATTTTCTAACCTACCTCCTAATCCTTTCAAAATCAAGAAGTATATCATGCTTATCTTATTCCTACCAGCATCATCTTGCTATCCGAACACCTGGCCTTTATTTTGAGAAATTGACAAACGTTCAGTTTCCTCTAAGTGATTGAAACGCCATTGCCATTGATAGTTTGAATGATTTTTTAGTTATGGTACAATTATTACTGGACAATATGACAGATCGATACCTTATTCTTTTAGGGGCTCCGAGTCAGGAAATTGCAATAGAAATTATCAAATATTATAAGAAAAATTAAAAATAAGTAAAATCAGTCAGTATATTTCGGAAGTTTGCGTATCACTTATATCTGCTCGCATTCCAGATGGCACTTCTTTTAGCAAAGAGATAATAAATTATTTTCAAGAAATACGACGTTTATATTTTCGTGGAAATGACAATCAAACTCATATTTTTATAATTAATAGTTTTTGAAATGCCAAAAGAATTAGCTATTCTTGATTCCAGTTTTAACGTGAAATTAAACAAAATAAATCATGAAAAAAATGTTGAATAACTTATTGCACTTGGAAATGTTATTCTCAGGTTTGATCATGGAGAGGGAGGAGGTCATGTGTTTGTGACTGATGTCAGAAAAATATACATATTTTCTTTCCATAATGTTATACACTCAAGTGAGATCTTTCCTTTTAAATTTCGCATAATTTGTAATCAATATATTTAATACTGATCCATTTTAGTTCAAATTTTCACCAAAAAAAAAATTAGATTTATTAAATAAAAATCAAAGTGCATGTGTATGGATATGGATGAAAGGATCTCTATAAACGGGCTCTTCTGGGTGAACGAAAGGGTCCCTATAAACATGCTCTCCTGGTATGGACGATCGTAGTGTGGTAGAAGGGTGAAAGAACCTAGCTGACACGGGCCTTCTGGATCACTGGGCGGAGGTCCCTCCCGGAACGACTTCTAGTTTTGGAATCGAGACGGGACTAACCTGCGGCCCGCATAACGACCAAGAAACAGCCCTCCGTTAGTGTGGTGGCCTGCGAACGGATATTCATTGAGTGTCTCACTCAATGTGGCCAACCCCCTAAGCCATTGGTGTAATGTGAACGTGTCCGGGACACTTTGGCACCTAGGGGTCGAAGGTGCTTCAACGGTATCTCGGGGACACCAGACGACTTTCTCGAGTAAGTAGTCTTACCCCTGCATACGGGGTTCTGTAGGGGCGGACCTTTCATTCACCTAGCTGCTCGTGCGACAAAAATGAGTACGCAAAATATTAAATTCAAAGATGAAGAAAGAAGGGATGTGGCGGAGGGAAGAGAGACGTTGGGCCCGTATGGTACTAACATAACCCTTTCTTCCTGGTTTGACCCTTAGGTGAGATAAATTCAGGTGGCGGCTGTGCTTCCAGCCACTTTAGGAGCTGAGGGATCGACGGCCCCTCTTAACGAGGCTATGGAGACGGGAGAGGGGTCTAACGTAATGAAAAAAGACATCAGTGGTTTCCTGAAGAGGACGCTGAGAAGTCAAGCGCAGCAGGCTAGGAGAGCGGCTGCGGACGCTGGAACATCGGGAACGACAACGCCGACAGCCAGCACGGAGGCCCAAAATAGAACAAAGGGCTCGAAGGAAACTTAACGATTAGGCGAGCGGCTGAGCCTGTGAAGAGGCATAAGTCAGCCCAGTAGCCGGCGAACAGGAAGTCGTCGGGGGCTGGTCTGACAAAAGCCCAGAGGGCTAACGCCCTGACGGTGATGTTGACGGATACGAGTAAGCCGGACTGGTTGCACACTGCGGAGCAGTTCAGGCTTTTCAGGGAGGCTACCTGGATGGCGCTCGAAAGAGTGTCCCCAGATCAATGGCCAAAATTCAAGACTTCCTTTTGGAGGAGAGGAGTCTTTGTATTTGGCGCAGCCGAGCCAGTGGTTAAAGATTGGCTACACAATACAGTGGCCGAGTTAAAGCCCTGGGGAAATGCTCACCTCAAAGTGGGTAGGGTTCAATAGCTCCAGAAGATGGTGAGGGTGACAGCGTGGTTTCTGGGAAAGCCGGAAGACCTGTCTGTGGCTCTTCAGAGGCTGGAGGGATTCAACCCCTCACTGGGGACAGCGTCCTGGCTGATCGTCAGGCACGATGGACCTCAGGAGAAATACACAACCGGTGGTTCTAAACAACTGCTGGTTGTGAAAATTACTCAGTCACAGATGAGGGATCTTGCAGCCCTCAACAGCAGGCCCTTCTATCACCCTGGACAGGTTAACTGTAGGGTTACCGAACAGGTACAGGAGGAATCTGTCGGGGCCGAGGAAGATCGGGGACAGACTGTTTCATAACTCAGTTAGCGAGAAAGTCATCTGCTGGTAGTCATCTGTACCGGTAGCTTTAGAGACAATGTCAAGCGGTGGAGAGTCTCAGATAAACCCACTCTCTCATATCATTCACAGATAGAGTTCGAGCTGAAATCCATAGTACCCGCGGGCCCTCAGTGGGTCGGAAATCAAAAAAGAGCTCACTGGGACCAGTATTCCATGGAACTAAGGAGTGCACTGTCGGCGGTGCCCAGGTCAATTAGAGACGTGGACACCCTGGAAACGGCAGCCAAGATTCTGACGGAGGCCGTTAAATCTACTAATGAAAGTAACTGTCTACCTACAAAAGTCCGGAAGGCTAAGTAGACACACTGGTGAACGAGGAACCACGAAGAGCTTCGGAGGGAAACAAGAGAGAGGTTTAAACTTGCCAGAGTTGTCAAAACGGCTGAACGATGGACCTCATTTATGAAGATGAGAGATAAGTACAGGGTGCAATACGTATGGCGAAGCAAGGAAGCTGGAGCAACATTTGAACAGACATTGAGAAAGGAGCGGAGGCGGCTAGACTGGACAAGCTACACTCTTGAGACCCGGATACTATTCTTAACACTCTAAAATTGCTGACGAAGGGTACTCAGTATCGTAAGAGGAGACCTTGGCACACCTGATCAAGGCACATTTTCTGAGCAACACGCCTATAGGGCGGGTCATTCGACCGAAACGGCCCTAAGCGAAGCACTACACCTGATCAAAGGATAACTGAAGCAGGAATGCCTAGCGATTGGAACCTTTATGGATATCGAAAAAGCCTTCAATTACACCTATAAAGAATTGATCAGGGGGGGCCATGAGTGCATATGGTGTGCCAGCTGTAGTCGTGGAATGGACTTGCCAGATGCTGGCCAACAGGAACCTGACTACGACTAAGGGTGATACCACTTTATGTGGAACCTTTGACTCAGGATGTCCGCAGGGAGGCTTTTCATCACCTTTGCTGTGGTGCTTGGTAGTGGATAAACTACTTCACCTATTCACAAGTAAGGGTTACTACCTCATGGGCTACGGGGGCGATATACTAGTCATCGTGTGCGGCCAGCATCTGCATGCCCTTTTCGAATCAATGCAGGAAGCATTGAAAATAGTGGATTCTTGGTGCAAGAAGACTCGACTATCGGTCAATACGAGTAAGACGGATGTAGTTGTTTTCACTAGACTGCACAAATGGGGAACCACGAGTACACTGAAATTGGAAGGACAGCATCTGAAAATCGAAGAACGAGCTAAATATCTAGGAGTCTTCCTAGATAAGATGCTGTCATAGAACGAGCACCTGGAAAATAAGTGCAAAAAGCTAGTAGCGACCATACGGCTCTGTAGGAGAGCCATAGGGAAAAGCTGGGGCTTGAAGCCGGAGACACTTATGTGGATCTATACAGCGATCCTGCGACCAAGGCCAACCTATGCAGGGGTGATCTGGTGGACCAGGGTTGAGCTGTCCACTGTGAAGGCTCGACTGGAAAGAATCAGGGAATGATTCTAAGATGCGTCAGTGGTGCCTCGAATTCAACACCCACAATGGAATCGGGGGTACTAACAAGGTTGGAGTCTCTCTATCTTACTCATAAGGCCGTGGCTGCAAAAGCGGCCTGAAGATTAAATATAGTAGACGGCGGAAGGATCTCAACTGCAGTGCAGATCCCAACCGACATCGCAAGTAGACCGACTCTGAACATAGTCAGGGACAAAACGCTTACCCCCTATCTCTTCGACAAGAAGTATCATGTTAGCCTATTCAAAACGGAGGAATGGGTAAATTGTGTGGCACACCTGCCCATTGATGGGAACAACTGGTTTACGGATGGCTCTAGAAACAACCAGAAGGCAGGAGCTGGTGTATATCGTAGAAGAAGTGAAATGGGCTTAACAATCCCGATGGGGTCCCACGCTAGAGTTCTACAATCTGAGATTATATCCACGCTCCAGTTCGCCCTTAAGACAAAGGAATATGTCAATAAAAGAAACATCCGTATATGCTCGGATAGCAGGGCTGCTATAATGGCCCTGAATGGAACAGCCACTACATCGCTATTAGTTTGGCAGTGCTTTGAGGCACTGAACAAGCTAGCGACAGAAAACCGACTGACCCTACTCTGGCTCCCTGGACACAGCGGCATCAAGGGCAATAAGATATCGGACAAGCTAGCAAAACCAGCATCAAGAGAAAACTTTACTGTACTCCAGCTCGGTAGGAAAGAGGTCAAAGTCCTAACAGAAAGGCTTATAAGACATGGAAACCTCGGTTATCACAGACATAAGATAAAGCTCGCAGAAAGTCACCTCTGCTGCTTGTGCGGAAAGGATAATAAGGCGGCTATTGATATCCGTCATCAATGCCCAGCGATTGCTGGGAAACGTCTAACACTTACTGGTAAAAATTACATTAGTGAGTCAGTAATATCGGCCAGTAGCGTGGCTGCGGTACCTATCAAGGGGATCAGAATCATGCATGTTACGAGTTAATATTTCTGATTGCGAGTTGAGATTATAAAAAATATTTGATAAACGAATTAAATTTAACTATAAGTGATATTTCTAACACAGGTACTAATACGTATATTTTTCTGTGAATTTTATATCCTCCAATATAAATATTGATACTGCGATTAAATTATTTATGAATGATCTAAACAAACTTTTTGGAGCAAGACTCCAGTTGTTTCTCGACTTTTTTCGACCGTCGATATGAATTCAAAATTTTTAAAGAAAGTTTTCTTAAATTCCTTATTTCGGTCTTACGGTCC
>JAWWEA010054226.1:0-15649 GCA_035222095.1 Andricus quercuspetiolicola | reverse complement strand
AAGAAATACGACCTGTGGGCGATTATGAACAGTAAATTCCTATTCCAGATCACTGCATCGCCACTCCACTGACCCTGCAAACGCCTCTCTCTCGCCCCCTTGGACCACCTTATCCCGTATATTGGGACCCACTGAAGCGGGACTACAGTGTGTTAACAAAATAGTTGGATCTATCACCAAAAAGATAAATTTCTATCAAACAAGATCATTTTTTGCTCGATAAGATGAAATTTCATCAAAATACGTGATTTTTTCAAACTAGAAGAATTGTAAACGAAAAATATTGATTTTCCACGGAAATGCTCAACAAGCAGATGAACTATCTACAAACTGGTTGACTTATAAACACAGAAATAAGATTTTCAACAAAAAAGTTAACGATCCACTTAATAACTACATTTTCAAATAAATAATTTATCAACGAAAATTATATCAATTTGATACTTTTTCTTGGTCCTAAGGTCAATAAACAATGAGACAGATTTTGTGGATGTTCAGATGTTCGCTTTTCCTGTCAATCCTTATAAAGATAAACCGATGTATAGAGAAACAATTTTTTTTAAAGAGTCCAAATATCTTTTTTTTTGAGTCATGTATAGTTTATGAAAAAAGTCCTTTTTGTCACAATTTCAAGTAAATTTTTTGTAGAAAAGAAAAATTAATTAACATGAAAATTAAACTTAGGAACTGTCACCAAAAACATGAAAGAGGTTTCAATACAACAGATTAACTACGTATTGATAGAAATCGTTTACAACGTTCAATGAGAAAGGCGAGTACTAAATTGAAATCCCAAATAGCAAAAGCGCGTCAAAGCGAAGTGAAATTTTAAATTAATTGAAGCAAGGTACAGCGGTTGAAAGACATTAATAAAAGAAGACCATCATTGGGGTCGAAACGCACGTCTGTATACCTCTATAAATATTGACAAGTAAAAGATTCCAAACATCCAGAATCTGTCTTATTGTTTATTGACCATATGACCAAAGATAAGTTTCAAATGGAAATAACATTCGATATTTATAAAAACGTTCAAAGAAAGTTTATAGTTCGATTTTGAAACTACAAAATGTACCATAGTGATATATTAAAACTCAGTCATTTTTTACAAAACTATCGGTTATGTAACCTACATCCTCTGGAGACATGGTGACACCACGAGAAAACAAGTTGGGGATTGGATAAATACCAATTGAACTTCAGTTTATCTTAAGAAACAGCGGAATTTCTTAACTAGATTGCTATTTCAACACTGGCTTTCATCCAAAATATTTGAGCTTCAGAGTTAAGGGAGTTCTTATAGCCTTCTGTACACCAGATGCGTCCTTTCGTTGTAATTAAATCGCTTCTCCTCTGTACATCAGGCCAGTTTTCCTTTTAGAAGAGATTACCTCAAAGGTGTCATGTCCCGGGTTTAAGGCGAGGGTAGTATGGAAATAAGGGAATGAGTGAAACAAGTGTTGCTGATTAAGTCAAGGTGGTAAAGCCTTATTTGTTGTATGTTGTCACTAGCAATCGTTTAGGGATGATGTGAGAGTAATGTTCAAAATAAATTATGAACAGATAAAAACGTACATTATCTTTCTATTTCAGTTCTTGATTTCTATCCTAAAGATAGGGTTGTGAATTCATGCAATGTGTCACGTCCCTCGCAAATCTGGATTATGGCATGTTTAAACTTTTATAACATTTTTATCATAAATATACCTTTACTGCTTATGAGATTATCCTTTATGTGTCTTATGCCTTCTGCTTTATCTACGTTCGAACTTATCTATGAATAATTTACTCGCGAGACGATTCCGATTATCTTGAGCTTCACTTATGTGTACTCAATTATCTATAAGCAGCGTTACAATCAAATTTGAAAATATTAAGATGGGATGTAACAGAGGGCTTCATGGACGTGTATTCTTTCAGCATTTAGTCAGAATGAATTGAAAGTATTCATCTCATGTAAATACGCTCTTCACTGTATCATGTAAGTCGAGCTAATCGGCACTTCCATAACCCCGCCTTAAGGAGAGCCTGCATTGTTCCTGTAATTGACAGAGAAAAGACCCTTTGCTGTCTTTGCAGCTAATTCCTGAAAAAATCCAAATTGATTCTTGGCATTCAAATCAATGAGGCATAATTTGTAATCAATCTAATAATTACTGCATGTAAGAAGTAAAGTATCTTAGGTTTGAGTTTCCAGGTCCCAAAAGAAAGCCCAATGAGCTGATTCTCCTTTTCTTACAACTGCATCAACATGCAGATTCTGGGTAAGCTCAAAGTAAAATGTTGAGTGCCATCCGGGTTAACAGATAGGCCACGGACATTGAACTAATTCTCAACAATGTTGAGAGCATTTTGCATGAGTCAAACTAGAGTGCGCTCATGTTTAACTGCTACCAGGATGGCAGGGCGTTCTACATAAACATGTTTGTAAAAACTTAATTTTTTAAATCCACAAATAAAAGCATCAAGAACTGGTACCCACAGGGTGGAAGATAAAGCAACTCCCTGCGGACATCTTCTTTATACATTCACTCTCGCATTGCAACCGTGGAATGTCAACTAGACAATTCTGTCACACAGCATAGATCGCATCCACCTATAATTATATATACCATGTTCCTCCGCTGAATTGAATTCCGTAGGGGTGTTACTAAAAGTATCCGCTACGTCTAGGAATGCTGCAATGGCTACATCTCCTCTTCGGCCACGTTTATCCCGCGTTCCCCCTTTTTCTGTTCATCAATGACTGTCGAACTGTAGTGCCTTAGGTCGCAGTGTCTCATTACTCATAAATCTAAATTCCTTACAAACACCTCCATCGAGCAGTTCTTAGATTTCAGGATGATATCACCAGGTTTTGGTTGGTTAGTTGAAATGTGGGCGGGAGTGCTCGTGAGAGCCCCCTGACGCCTAGACTATACATCCCATTGTGCCACATCCACGTTATTTTCAAAGCAGTATGCTGAATCTGCCTGCCAACACCGACCTAGATCTTTGTGGATTTTGTTGTTACCAACGTTCCGAAAATATACTTGTTGGATGTTAGGTATGCTCCATAGCACAGTGACTGCCGCAGACGTCTTTGCACAGCAAAGTAAGCGTCATCCACTTTGACATCTAGCAGACTCCCTAGACAGGCCGCCGTAGAAAATAGGTTAGGGTGGACGAAGCGGTCCTTCTGAGGTAATCAGTTAGATGACCATATACAACCCACTGCGCTGACGCGTGTGTGTCCAGTACTCGAAATAGTCTATCGAACAACGGTCCCTACCTTCTTTCCGAGTCTTCTCAAAGTTGACTAATGCCCCACACAGAACTCATCTTCTTCTGCGGCAGGGAAATTTAATTCCTCATGGTAAGAAGTAATTGAGCTTACACGTCCCATAGAGGAGAATCACGAAAATATAGAAAGGAGTTTCTCAGATCTGTTAAATATTGACAATATATATGTGTAAGTCCAAATAAAAAGGAACCAGTTTTTCTCGTTTATTTTGGGAGTTATAAGCATTTTTGTGAGTCAGTGGCGAAATTGGCCATTTTTCATGGGAAATCATACTCCAAGTTATGCTCTATGTAGTAATATTATACTTATGTCCTATAAATTTTCGCAAGTGGATTAAATTCGAAGAAAAAATACAATTAAACTTATGGAACTCGCCAACTTTAAATGCGTTTTTCTCGAAAGGCGGTTTTTCAAAATTTTTATGTCAAAAGAGCCTCCTTTTTCCACCTGGGGAATTCATTTTGGGCATGTAACGTCGTACAATTACCCGATAACCTGGATCTTTTTAATGTGGGCCTACGCATTACTTTGAAATGCCAAACTTCGAAAATTGTTCGGAATGAAATTTATGAATTAGTTGTAATCTTTTAGGGAGGTGAAAAAATTTTTTAAATTTCTGTATTTTAGGGTGGGAATGTATTAGGAATCCGTATTATGCTGTTATTCTCATTATTTTAAAATTAATTTTTCTGAGTGAAAGGGAAAATAATGTTCAAATCTCTCAGATTTCATTCTTATGTGTTCAACTATAAAACACTGATATAGCGAATCGTTTCTAAGTTATTCCTGGTTGAAAAACTGTAGCCTCTCTGAAATATCTTTTATGACATATTTCATGACCAACTTTATTTTTATGTGTTTACACAAGATCCGTAAAAAATCGAAAAAACGTCTGTTAGAGACTTGAACATATTTACGTGTTTCTTTAATTTATTAGAAAAAGCATAAATTTTTTTTTTTTTTTGCAACTTTAGGTACAAATTAACAAGTCTCATTCATTAAAATTCACCCTTTCGTTTATTATTTATCAATTGAAATCTATATTTTTCAAACCTCAAAATTTTTTAAATCAAGCATTTGGAATTGTTGGCATTCTTAGAAATCTCTTCAAATATTTTGAAATAAAAAAAAACGATGTTGTGAAGGTCTAAATATTTCTTTTGACTTTGTTATGAAATCCACGAAGACGTTATGTACTTATGATTGTAGACGTAATATTTAAACAAAGCCCCGTGTATGATTCGATAAGGCCACATCTTATCGGGAAAAATAAACTTAACTAAAACTGTTTGACAATTCAGTTATCACACAGTTCACGATTTTTTAAAATTAAGATAATACCTGTAAAAACGGATTTTCTTTATTGAATTATTCGGTGAAATCTTCAAGAATATCTAAAATATAATATTTTTAATAATAAAAAATTCGTATATTTCGTTAGCTTAAATAAATTATGCATATAAAATAAATTTTTAAGAAATTTGAGTTTTGAACCAACGAGGTAGATGTCAATGAATACAATTAATTTTTAGGAAAGTTTTTTTAGTTGTAAGATTTCTATATTCCACATCCCACTTTCGAGTTTTCACTTTTCACTTGTATAGTTTTTTAAAAAACCGCGCCAAACCTCACCATTAAATTTTCAATGTAGAAATTATTTTTTCAACAAAAATATAAATTCTATACAGAAAAGTAATTTTGAACCAGATAGTATGGTTTTAAACTAAAAACGATCAAGTTTTAACCAAAAACTAAATAGTTAGATTTGCAGATCAACAAATTAATTTTTATGAAAAAAAATGAATTTTCAACATAATAGTAGATACTTCAAACCAAGAGATTATGATTTATTTGAAGATCAACATCTTTGGATAAAAATTTAACTTAAACTTTCAACTAAGCTGTTTCATTTTGAAGCAAAGAAACAATGAAAGATAGAATCGCTAGATTTTCTTTTTAAAAAATACAATATTTTTCAAACATTCTAAATTTATCTTTTCTAGGCTAAAGATTCAACTATTCGGCTGAAGATTAATGTATTTTGTTAAAAATTGGTCTTTTTTGGTAGAAAATTAATGTTCTCGATTGAAAATTGAATTTTTTGGTTGAAAATTTATTTTGTTGTTGTTGAAAATATATTTTTTAAACTAAAAGTCTAACTATTCTATTTTTGATTCCACATTTATCTTGTCTAGTTAAAAGTTAAATAATTTTAACTATTTTCTTCGACAATCGGCGTTTTTTTGTAAAAATTTATTTTTTTACTAAAAACTTAACTATTCAGTTAAACATTCAAAAGTTCATCCCCTTGGTTGAAAATTTGCCTATTTTATTGAAAATTCTTTTTTTTTTGTTGAAAATTAATTTTTGAACGGAAAATTGAATCTTCAATTTCTGGTTAAAAATTTGTTTCTTTTAGTTGAAAATTCAATTATTTAATGGATAGGAATGAATTTACTTTGTCGAAAATTCAAAAATTTTGTTAGAAACTCACGTTTCACGTTAACATTTCTTTATTTTAATTAAAAATTTCAACTTTTTGGTTGAAATTTCAACCATTTTTTTAACCATTGTTGTTTTTTTGGTAAAAATTTATTTTTCATCTAAAAACTTAACTATTCCAGTTGAAGATCCGAAAGTTCATCCCTCTGGTTGAAAATTTAACTACTTTCTTGGAAATTCTTTTTTTTTTTGTTGAAAATTAATTTTTGATCGGGAAATTGAATCTTCCATTTCCAATGAAAAATTTTCCTTTTTCAATTGAAAATTTAACTATTTGGATGAAAATGTATCTATTTTACTTGAAAATTCAACTGTCTGGTTGTAAATTTATGTATTTTGTTACAAATTCATGTTTGTAGTTAAAAATGAGTCTTTTTTGGCAGGAATTTAATGTTTTTGCTGGAAAAGTTAGCTTCTTGGTTGAAAATTGTTTTTCGTTTTAGGTTTTTTAGTACATTTTTTTAAACCAAAAATTTGACTATTCTCTTTTTTATTGGCCATTCATCTTTCTTAGTCGAATGTTAAAAATTTTTTTTACTGATAAAAAATTATTCTTCTTGGTTGAAAATTCCACTAACTAGTTCAAAGTTAAAATAAATTGCTAAAAATTAGTCTTTTTTGTCAGAAAATTAATGTATTTACTTGAAAATTTAGCTTTTTGTTCGTAAATTGTTTTTTTTTGTTTGTATTACATTTTGTTAAACTGAAAATTCGACTATTCTCCTTTTTATTGCACACTTATCTTTCTTAGTCGAAGGTTAAAGATTTTTTTTGTTATAAAATTATTCTTCTTGATTGAAAATTCAATTAATTGGTTCAAAGTTGAACTACATTGTTAAAAATTCATTTTTTACTGGAGACGTATAATTTTTTGTGCAAAACAAATGTGAGAAACATGTGAAGATTCAACTAGTTGGTTAAAAATTTATCTTTTTAGTCGAAAATTCCAATTCACCGTCAAAAGTCCATGTGTTTTGTCGAAAGTTCATCTTTTTCTGTGAAAAATTAACTATGGGATGAAATCCATCCATTGTCGAATTACCATTCCCATGATTAAAGTACAATTTTATTTAATTAAATTCCTTTCTATTTTACTTCAATCACGATTTAGGCATTATGTAGTTTTGAACAAAATGAACAAAAGGCGTCTGTCACTTGTTTTTTGATTTTTTTATTTAACTGAAAAAAGAAAAACGTAATTTCCCGTTGACTAATCAATTTTAATTGAGATCTTTCTTAAATCATTCTTTTTTCCATTCTGCGCTTATGCCAAAAGAGATTTGGCTTAATTGCATAATAATGATAGTAATAATTTTTGGCAATCTTGAGATTCTAATTAAAAGTAGCTTATTTTATCCGTTAATAAATACTCCAAGATTTTATGAAATTCTATTTTGCAGTGATTTTCGAATTTTCTTTTACGAAGGAGCAAATTAAACAAAAGAATCTGTTACCAAGTAAAATTTAATTTTAATCTCGTTTGACGAAGGTACCAAACTAGTGGGCCAATCCAAGAAGAAGCTCCTACCTTTGTTCTTGTGCGTGGAATTCGATTATTAATAAGAATCTAGGACCGGGAGTCCTAATCCTCGTGGACCTGAAATTTTGTGGGGTTATTCAAATAATTTTAGAAGACAATTTTTATCAAGAAAAAAATCGAGGAGTTTTATTCAGAATAATTTCGAAATAATTCAAATATGTCTACATTTCTTATAAACTACCGCTCATCTCCACGGAAGCAGAAGAGATGTCGGGCCAAAAATTTTCTTACAGTGATTTAAAAATGTATAAAATACAATCGCTGTTCAGTTTACTAAATTAACGCTTACAAAAATTGCAAATATTTCCTACGCCTCAATGATTAATTTCCAGTCCCAACGAAAAGAGAGAGAGAGACAAAGAGGTACACGAGAAACCGAAATAGTGATAGTTGCTACTACTTAATTTAATACAATGAAAAACTTTGACGAAGAAATATCTAATTATTTCTGACGACTTAACCTTCGTGTCCACTGATATAGTCTGTATTTATTGTCTTTGTTTCTTTTAAAAAAGAAATGATAAAACACTCAGCATAACCCATCCTCATTCTACAATATTTTGGAAACTTATTTCCATATAAGACTGATCACCTTACACTACGCTATTGATGAACTGTGATCTTATGATGATCATGAAGCTTTTATGGCACTGGGTATACTATGAAGTATCCAGGGAATGAAAACCAGCACCGTCTTAGATTGGCTTAGGCATCCTGATCCCTGGGCTAGTTGAAGCATCGTTAGGAATTGTCGACTCAGACTTATTTCTGGGGAAGGCACTTGGTTCTTGATTATTGGATGAAGACGCCGCCTCCTTAGGAATAGGTGATATTATTTCCAAAAAGATGGTTCTGTTATCGTTGTCGGCGTAAAGGTTCGGTTTTTTCGTTCTATTCACTTTATGTTGGTAGATACTTCTCACCTAACCTATCTTGTAGTTCTCCTGTTTGTGCAGAGAGAACTCACGACAGAAGTTCAGACATCCCAAACAAGCTATGATAAGCCTGGGGTGACAGAAATGGAGCAGCATGAGAATTACTGTCAGTCCTAGACCCACATACATACAGTAACACAATAGTGATTGTTTCACTTTACTTTCTCGTTGTATACTCTGATCATATAGGCGCTGCTCAATTTGGTCCGAAGCTTGGTCGTTTGCTTGGTAATTTGCGACTTTCAAAGCATCAGTGTTCATTCTAGTACGTTTCGAAGCTTGTGCATAGTTTGTCAATATGATGCAATTTAGCTAATAAAGTTGAAAGATTTAAATGAAGTAGGGGCTTATAGATGACAATGGTTGCACCCTTAGTTGTTCATCATCCCAGAATACTTAACTGTGGGATCCTCATCTTGCATCCTGAAGCTGTTTGGATCAATCCAGTCCTTCCAAAGTAATGCGCTCATTGAGTCTAAGAGGGCAGATTAACTGAGTAGTTAGATTTCTCTGAGTGGAGTAGGTCTAGACATTGAGTTAGGGGAAATCACTACAAAAAGGTTAATGGTTTTAAGACACCATGATGTCGCCTAATGCAAGCGTTGACAACTCCGCTTTGAACAGTAGTTCAGATTGACAATACTGAAATCTTGAATTCTCATACGCCAGCAAGATGCCAGGACATATTATGTATGTAGGTAATTCTTGAAATTATTTGAAATCCATATCAGATATAAGTAAATAGGCTGGATCGGCTTTCCCTCTTGAAATTTATGCAAAATCGGAGCCCGTATAGGCTTTTCGTGTACCGTTTCCCGCGATGGAGTCTTCAACAATAATGGAACGTATGAAATGTTTTCTTCTCAGCAAATGATGGTGATTACTTTTCTATTTTTGATAATGTTAATAAGAACGGGCGTAGGCTTCCTTTACGCATCATGTGAATAATATTGAGAGTTTGATGAGCTAATCGCGATATTCCTCTACTCCAATTTCTATGGCATGCAGTAGCTTGGTCAGTAGATAAGTATAGTTTAATGTTGTGAGAGGTGTAGAGATAGCATTTGTGGATCGAATAGCGCGTGCAAGTTACGCTTCCAGTCGTATTCACTGCGTCTTGTGCTCTTCCGACACTTTATAAATTCCTTTTAATTGAGAACGTATGAGATAAGTTTGTTGTCCCATGATATGCGATTAGTTGGCTTTAGATCTATTGAGATTGTCTATTACAGAATCCATTGATTGTCCACCATCATATATTAGAACTCCGACAACAGGTCCAACAATCTTTCCTAAGAAGCCTAGCAAAGGAGATGTTCTTCTTGTTCTCATTTGTTTCGGTAGTTGTATTAGAAACTTTCGGTTAGGAGTCTCCTCCAGCTCATTCGTTTCTCGTTCGATGTCTTTCTGAAATCGTTCAGCAGCATCCATCTTAGTTCGTATGGTGCACTCATCTATAATTTATTGACAATTGTTTTCGTATATTGTTCCTCAGTATTCATGTAAGGCCCTCAATTAGGACTTGGATGCGGAGGACAGATCATGTAGGCGATTTTTGTGGAAAGGCGTTGATTCCCTATACTTTAGTCGTCCTGTCATCTTCCCAAGATACTCATAGTATACCGCAGTACTAGATCCACATTGAAGATCCCGGTAGAACTCTTTGATATCCCCACAAGTTGGGAGAGATGATTTGACAACGATTAGTGAAATTGTTCAGAAGAGAGTCGCATACACACATTTTAATTTTCTTTTAGTTTGCCTAAAAAACAAGGAATGCTGTTTAGTACTTATGTCAAGTTTACTTAACCGTAAGTGACTGAGAGCCTGTCCGTGTAATTCGTGAAGCTTGTACCACCATAGGCCTCTAGAATTACATTGTAGTTTTCAGAGAAGACCACGATCGTATAAGTCCTAGTCACACGTTTGTCAAATTTATTTCTCCTCAAATCTTTAAAGGTTTATCTTTATCGACAATCTTTATCGCCAATATTTACGTTCAGTGTCCTAGCCTTTTCATCATAACGTACCTTCGACCTTTCTTTAGCTTTTATCATATTTTTAACTACAATTTTTTTAATTTTGTTCAATCTAATTATAAAATCGCGCACATGTGTGGAAATTGCTTTATTGCTGGGTCAACCCCTCTAGTGCAGATGCCATAGCCGTACTCATGTCCATGTTTGGAGTTCCGTTGTTTGATTTGTGATATAAGGGGTTACACTACCAAAAAGAGGGATACTTCTATTTGAATCTAGTTGGAAGTTGTCTCGCTCTTTGTCATTATTAACCTTCTAGCTTTGAATTCGTTTTACGCAAGGTAGTCGTTAAGAGAGTCCTTAGTCAACCTGTAGGTGAATGTTTCCTTTTTTCTTTTTAATCCTCGCAAAGACTTCCCGAGAATAAGAGGATTTTCAAATCCATAACGTTATCGGATAACGTGAAGGGTGAGTGTTAAGTTTGTGTTTGGAATGTTGATTGGCGAATTTCTCAAGTATCTTAAGTTCAGCAGGTGTGATTTTCTTCAGTGATCCACCGCACCTAACCTCCCACCGAGCGTAAGTAATTAGGACGCTAATAGAGTCGAAAGTACGTTACATGAAGTGCAGACACCTGAATAGATAAGGCACAATCTAAGGCAATACAATATGATATAAAAGAGCGTCTTTGGAAAGCCCTCAGTCCAATTTTTTCACGCAGGATATTAGTGAACCCTAGCTGGGCCAATTGTGCAATTTTACTAAGGTCGTTGGTCAACTTTCGCATTTCCAAACATTAAATAAATGAGTAATGTTGTAAGGTAATTTGGCGTTAAGGCTGCAATCTTTCTGACATCTCTCTCGCGCTCCTACCCGGAAATCGAACGATATCCCACGCATTTGATTATTTCTATTTTATTAGTGTTTTGGGCAATTTTTTAACAGATTTCTTTTTTGATGTCTACTTTCTTATCGGGGAAAAAGTGGTAGTTTCAACTTCGTCATCGGATAAACAAGTGATTGTTTCTGTTTTTGATTCTACTTCGTCACTGCGTATCTTTTCCTGACACAACTTTCGTTGGGCGTTTTTTATTAAGGTGTTAAATAAACAATCAAATTCGTAGAGACACTTGATTTCCGTAAATATATCTTCTTTTCTTTGAGGCGGGAGTTCAATAAACCGCATGCTTACAGGGATGTTACGTGTTTCTCCTGAGGCTTGTACTACTTGTTTGATTTCATGGACCTTATTACCTAGAAAACTATCTGCTATAACTGCTTATAAGACTCTAGGTTTAAGCTTATTTTTTTAATTCTGCGTCGTAAACTTTGTATGCTATTCAATCCTCACATTTAAGTTAATAGTCATCTTTATCTTCTATTTAATTGGTCTCTATAACCCAAGAGATTCCAAGGCCACCTGTCCCAATATCCCGTTTACCCTGGGATGCCCTAAGGGAGTAAGAGAAGAGATAACCTCGAAGGACAGGGTTGTACCGAAGACTGTAATCTGTACGGAACCTACGGTTCGAAACCTGTATCCTACCACTGTATATTCGATAGGAGTATGCCTCGTGAATCCTACTAAAAGCGCATCTTCCGAGATAAAGTTTAAATCGATGCTTGTGCACAGGGACAAAGCTACGTTACCGTTACGAAATGCGGGAGAAAATAAGCTGATTCCGGTAGGGACCCGACTTTCGTACCCGACCGTCAGATCGGAAATCAGGGGAGGCATCACTGCGAAGGAGGTTTTCACTAGCCTTAAAGATCGTTCAGTCTTTATGTACACCGGATTATTACATTCAGATTCAGCGAATTAACATAACATAGGAATTATTCCTAATTTTACGTAATAGGAATAAAATAAGAAACACCCTTGAAGTGAATAATCACAAATAAGACTAATGTATTTGAATACTGAACGAGAATTATTAATTGTAAATCATTCACGTGTTGGACCATAAGCTTGCAACCTCAATCTTATTGGAGGATTCGACTGGCCGTTAGGCTTGTCTATTCTTCTTGCATTTCCGAATAATTATTCCAATTTAAGAAAATTATTTTAGCAAGAAAAATGTATTTGAGTATTATTGAAAACAAGTTAAGCTACTTCAAAACACTTAAGTTCAGGCTCATAGGCTTGGAACTTGAACCTTAAAGGAGGTTTCGACTGGACGTTAGGCTTGTATAGACTTTTAGTTATTATTCAACCTGAGCAGTTGTGTAGTCAGCAGTGCGTGGTATTATTTTTTCGGTACTAAATTGTTTTCATTAAATTTGAGAAAAGTTACCATGAGGAAAAAGAGATCAAAAATCCCACCGCTGCCACCAATTTTGTTACGAACGAGAAAATTAGAGAAAAGAAGGTTTTGCTAAGCAAAATTTAATTTTGATTCAGCTTGTCGCAGGTATCAACCTAACAAGACAATCCAAAAAGAAGTAGCCTACCTTTATTTTTATGTGTAGAATTCGATTATTAATCCGACTCCCGAACTAGACGGCCTAACCTTTGTAGTCCTGAAATTTGTCAGTGTCGTTTAAATAATTTTAAGAGACTCTATTTTTGTTAATAACAGAACTCGGGGGTTTCCATAAACAATAGGAAACAATAAGAACTTAAAAAATTTTCATGAAATAAAAGCGCGCTCTATTTAAAAAAAAACTTTTTTGAATTATTCTGAAATCTAACCATTCAAGTGATTCAAGCACATTTGTATTCACGTTAGCCAAGTGTACAAACCGACAAGGGCACATCTTATCAGAAAAGTCAAAGTCATTGAAGTTGTTTGCCACTTAAATTTCAGCTTGCATAATTCATATGAACAAAGAGCTCCAGTTTTAATTACACAATTTTGTAAATTGATCAACTCGGTGAAGACTTTAAGAACAGCTTTGTCTTTAAAAAAATTCTTGTTTGCAGATTTTGTTTCACGAAATTGATGATTTTTTGAACCACCCAAAAGAGAAAACTGAAGAGAAAATTTAGTTTTTTTTCAATTTCGATAAAAATAATGTGCCGCCTTTTTGGCTATATCTGGCTTCGCATACATTTTCAAAACAAATAGTTAGATTATTATTTAGAAACGGTCAACTTCTAACAAAAAATAGAGTATTTAGATTTTCGTTTTAAAAAATTAATTCCTAACGAAGAGAGAATGATTTTTTATTAAAATAGTTGAATATTCAACCAATAAAATTAATCGTCAATAATGAAGTTTAATCTTCAGTTAGTTAAATTTTCAACTAAAAGGATTTAATTCACCACGAAAATTTTAATAGTTGGATTCTCAACTAATAACGATCAATTTTGGATTGAAAATATCAATTCTCAAGCAAAAATAAAATAGTTACATCTTCAGTTCGAAAAATGAATTCTCAACCAAAAACAAATAAACTATTTCATTGAAAATTCGTATATATATTTTGTTAAAAATTCATTTTTTACAGAAGATACATTATTTTGGTTGAAGATTCATCTCCTTAATTGAAAATTTAACTATTTCATTTATAAATCGTTTCTTTTTTATTGCGAATTTAAGCTCTAACTAAAAATACAACTATTCCTATTGAAGATTTCTTATTTTAGCTTGAAATTTATCTTTTGTTTTCAAAAATTTAATTATTTTGTCGAAAATTTATATTTTGTAGATGAAGATTCGAAAATTTGATTAAAAATTAAGTAAGTTTGTTGAAAACTCCTTCTTTTTACTTAAAAATTAATATATTTGCACAAAATTGAACAATTTTGTTACAAAGTCATTCTTTCGTTGAGAATTTTTTATTTTGCGTAAAAATTGATTTCTTTGATTGAAATTTGAACTATTTTATTCAAAATTCATCTTGCTTTATAGAAAATCATACAGCTTGTTTGAAAATTTAACTATTAATTAAAATATCATCCAGTTTGTTAAATCGCATTTTTAACCACATTTTCAAGTTACTCAAAATATTTCAATTTTTTAAATCAAGTAAATTAACAACATTCTTGAAATATTTAAATTTTTTATATACGATAAAATGTTGGAGCAATTACCAATTTTTCTCCATATGAGAAATATCATAGCAAAGCGTTATTAGAAAGACATTTTTGGTTAATTTCTTGAAATATGTTTTAAACTTATTTACCTAAAAGTAGTCAAACTGTAAACTAATTTATAATAATTATTTATATAATTTTCTCATTGCATTATTTTTAATTAGTTGCTATAGAACAATAATTTCTCAATAATTTTATATTTAATATATGGATTTTAATGAGATGAATTTTGTAAATGTTCAAAAAATCAAAATAGTTAATTAATTTTTTCATACTATTGAAAAAAATTATTATGTATTTTTAGTCACTATACTCTTTTGACTGAATCCGACAATTTTAGGCTAAAAATGCATTTGTCCACAGGAGAAATGCTAAACCACGAATTAACCTTTCGATCGTTTTTGAGATATTAGTTGGAAATAAAAAATCTAATTTTTAGGGAATTATTCCAGAATTTGGGTCATTCATTAATTTAATTAAACTATTATTTGTGCATAAATTTCATATCTAAGAATACAAATACTGATATCGTTATTAAATTATTTATCGAGAGTCATAAAATTTAACTCCAAATTCAACATTTTCTTAGACAATATCATATTTTTAATTTTGACACAAAAATTCGATTTTATTGAAAAATAATAGAATAAACTATTTTCTCATATTTCAAAATTATTCACAACGAAAACTTTAAACGAAGTTGACTCATCGTCTCGTAAACGCGATATCAAGAAAGAAATAAACATGTTATTACCTCGCGTATTTGCAATACTTATGTGGACAAAAAATTTATATTTCAAAGGGAAAAATACTGAAAAATCAAATCAAGGTTTATTAAAAAATTCCAAATTTTCTACCAATCGACATGAATTATTTAAAAAATATTATTTTCTAATCAAATAGTTAAATTTTCAACAAAAGTTTTACACCAAACAGTTGCACGTGCAACCATATAGATGAACTTTCACATAAAAGAGAGGAATTATCAACAAAATAGTTGAATTTTGAACCAAATAGTTGAACTTTTAACCTAAAAAGTACCAAGTAATTTGATCCTCAACTAAAATGAAATTATCTTCAAGCAAACTGTTGCACTTTTAACAAAACAAAAAAATAAATAAAATTTTTACCAGAAGAGATGAAATTTCTATGAAGAAGGATTTTTCATTCAAGCTAATTACCAGGGTTTTTTCTTCCTAGCCAAACATTTTTATCCGGTAATTTCAGAAAATCAGGGAAAGTCAGGGAAAACCCTACAGAGTTAAGGAATTTTGGATAAACTAAAGTTGAAGTTAATTTTATTATTATGGTTAAAAATCGAAACTATTTGGTTGAAAGATAATCTTTTTTGGTTGAGGATTTAAACTATTT
>JAWWEA010054225.1:0-22845 GCA_035222095.1 Andricus quercuspetiolicola | reverse complement strand
CCTCAGGCCTGGTCATGAATGGCCTTCACTCAAATAGAACATAACATTCGCTCGCATCGAACGTGAAAATTCGGGTCCGTGTGAAACATTTTCAATTTGAATACAAAATAGTAAGCAACATACGTGCGTGTGTAATCGCACACTGACGACTTTGTTTCTAAGCTACTGTTTATCACGCATGACTGAGCACTGTCTTTCTTTCGTTACTACGGTTCTGGTATCTTCAAAATGCCGAGGACTGAAATTCTAGGAACGAAGTAAATGGGAGTTGTTCAAATGAAATTCTTAGGGCAGTTGATTTATTATCAACCTATTATAATTTTTTTTCAAAAAGATTTTCACAAGAGGAAAAAAAGACCCTTCTTTCATTTGCCACCGGATAATAATGCCTGCGGAATTGACCTTTCATTATTATTCTTAATTAGAAGGTACTTGTTGGAGGATTTTGGCTTACACGCTCTACTCGACAATTCCTCGTAATTAGGCGAAATTCACCTACTGCAGTTTGGTCGGTCTCTTTTCGGGTTAATGGACTAATCGTGCTACTTTCCGTGTTGAGCTGCAACCGTCTTGCACCACTACCACCATAAAATCCAGCAAGAACATCATTTCTATCCAATATTACAAAGACTTCACCATCGAATACTGGTAATATAATTTGCTCTTAAGGTTGAAATTGTCCAAAATTTATCACGTCCTCCGGCTAATTTAATTGATTTATTATCAGGATAAGTGTATTTCCGAAGATCCAATAGCCGGTGCGGATTCTTATTGGGAATAAGCCGAATAAATTCAAGTTGTTCAAATCCATATCCATTTCCATCAGAAAAATCAATCTTTGTAGGTGGAAACATGTACATGACAAGAGGAGACCTGGAACTGATGCGGATGAGTAACTTGGCAGGAGAAATATGCCTCTCAGGTGTATGATGTCCGCCAGTACAAGAAGAAGAAGCTCTGCCACGAGGACCACCAGGAATAGGGTCCTCATTCAGCAAACACTCGAACTGTGAACTTAACTCTGCAAGAATAACACAAGCTTACATTTCTTCACATTCTTAACATTTTTTGAAAATAGTTATGTTGGTCAATCATGAACTCATTGCGGCAAACTTTAGTTGCCGTATACCGAACGGAGATATAGTATGTATTTCGGAGAGTAAACGCTCCTCTGCTGACCATTGCTTGAGTGACGTTCAGAGCCCCCCTTGCCTCTCGTGAAATATGTCTTTAACTTGTTTTTACCTGCAGCACCTCAATTGTGAGGCCAGAATGAGGACATTGATTGAGATTGCCCTGAGAAACTTCTTGATAGCTGGCAAAGCAATATTCAGGGAACAACGTTTTGGAGTATTTCCTATTAAAGGTTTAATTGGGATTTTTGGTACGAAATGTAATGCTCTCTTATGCACGCACGCAGCGGAATTCTATGAAAATAAAAAGAAGATTTGCTCATCCGTGTGTGGGAGGCAAATAGAAAACTTCTGCACACAGTAGAGACTATGTTAAAGATCGTTTGTTGAAATTTTGAACAGAATATGGATTCGCAAGAGTTTCTCCTAATTCCGGAATTAATATACTGTCCAAATCTTGTCCTTCTGAAGTACTTACGTATATTCATAAATCTGTCTGAGGAAATCGGTTTAAATTTCTGTGCCAAAGGCTTCATGTTCTTTAGCTAGAGCTATAAGGGTCTTGTCACCCTTTTTGTCATCGAAAAATATTTCTAGCTGATAACTATGTGCATGCCCGCTCTGAATCCTTCCCAAGCTTCACGATCCTTTTATCATATGTTCTTCCTCATACCTACGGCGGCTAATTTTGCACTCGTCGATTTCAAAAATTTTCCCAACACTCCCAAATGAACCTTGATCCTGTAATTCTGGTCAATAGCTGCTGCAGAAATCTGAAACCTTGCAAACCATGTGTCTTTTATTCTGAATGTATGGGTCTTTTTTGACAAATAAATATACAACACGTCAATAATGATTCTGCAAGAATGATTTTCTTTTTACGCGTACCACATTACCTTTCGCTTGGGATAAATTCAACCTGACGCAACCACTGAAGGGTCTTCTGCAATTTTAGAAAAAAAGCTCAAGCTAAAGATATGATATTCTTTCTTGATATTTTAATTCAGAAGTTAGCGACGATGTAGGAACGCCTCTGAAGCCAGACTTAGATAATTCCGGATTATATTCCTCTAATTATTATACCAATCAGCCATATCCCTTTTATGGTAAGCTACTGAAGCCCATCAGTATCCAACGTCTATTCTTCCAGACGTCATTTACTTCATTGACACTCTTCTTTATACACTTCTTATAAACTATCTGTCGCCACACTTTCCTGTCTTGGCACATCTCTCTCGCTTCCTTCAAGTTCATGCATTTTCTTATGCAAGCTCTTGTGTTTCTATGGCTATCTATGTCTCTTTAAATAAGGATCTCATTTACACATTCTAACCACTCTTTCCCCGGTCCGCCTCTAAACACACTGCCATTTACTTCACCTTGGTACACTTTTTTCTTCACTCGTTCATCTTTCATTTTCTCAACACACCCAAACCATATTAACGAATTTCTTTTACAGATCTCAACTAGTGTTTTCTCTATATACCACATTCTTTGAGAATTACCTCTTGACGCACTTTGGCCATCAGCGTTTTATCGCACATCATGCGCGGGAAATTCACGTTACTCGCGTTAATTTTACTCTTATCCTTTTCTTGACAGGTCCATGTCTCGCTACCGTATAGCACAGTTGGTACAAATATAGAATTATGTATGGCCATTTTAGCTTTAGTTGATATATTTCTACTTCTGATAATGAACCCTGCTCTACCGATAATATTCTTACCCTCGTATATGCGTCTATCTAACTCCTCATACGTCTTTCTGTCACTAGAGAATAGGCTACTCAGATATACGTAATTATCAACTTGCTCTAACATCATTTCTTTACCCTGACGTTGGACGCCAACTCAAGTCGTCCTTTCAGTAAACTATTTCTGTCTTTCTAATGTCGCATTCCTTTTTTGGTTCTTTCAGGTACACATACAATATCCTGCTTTCATGCATTCACAGTTTCTCGCAATTGTCTTATTCTAAGATCAGTCACCCCTTAAGAATTCCAAACACCCAGTCTCCATTCAACACCTGAAACTTTACCTTTACCTTTACTGGGTCCATGCTCTGTCTTTCTCTCCTATGGGATTCATACTGTTTTGTGTAAACAATTTACTGAGAATTTCGGCAGGCCTGACGATAATGGCTGCCATATGGGAGTAGCAGCCAAATGCTTTTCGACCATTAGCATATTCACAAGCATATCTTTTAATTCCTACAATACTCACACTCGTTCACAAATTGCAAATTGATAGACTTATTTTCATTTATCATTTCACTTTTTAATTGACGCAAATCATGCAGATTCTCAATAAGATTTTTTATCTTCATTATATTTTTTAGTTTCAGGTTGAAGAAGTGAACTGCAATGCTCACGAAACTTCGGCAATTTTAGCGTCATTCAGGTTCGCATGAAATGTTCTTGCCAAGTCTAGTGCTCATCCGTTTGTTGCACAGAGTGTAAAAGTCTTGCATAAGGGGACTTCTTTCTGGTCCAAATAAGATTTTTGCTGGTGCTCAGGATTACTATTTTTCTGATGGAGCGAATAATTTGCTACACACACCTCATCTTCATCATTTTCTTTCTCTATCCGAGATTTTGAGCCGACCTTATGATTCGCAACAAGTAGCTCGCACTGAAAGATTTCGCAATTGGGTGACTGTGTGCTATAATTGGGTATTCAAATTTACATGGTTTAATCCATGTGAGTGGGAGATAGGACCTACCAGCCGCTGACCGTCTGTTAGGCGAATTCAGATTCATGTAGGCATAACGTTTCCACGACTCGCCATGTGGTGAACATTTATGACATTTGATGCAAGCAACTTTGAACTTGTTCAGTATATCGATATATATCATAAGTATACTAGGATTTAGAGTATGTGATCCTTTTGAGTGTGCATTGGAAACCGTTACTCGTCGACCGTCCGACTAGCGAATTTGGATCCATGTAGTGCAACATAGCCATCAACAGAATAACTCAACGTGGACGGCAATCATAATGACTACCTAATTAGTAGTGAGTAACAACAGATCTTCAGGGGGAAGTTCTACGAATCAAAGATGCGCTGCTTGCAGCAAATTTACTAAGAGTGTACATAAGGGAAACGATAGCAGAGTCTGCAGATGAAGCAAATGCTTTTTCTCTTTGCTTAGGGAGATTTATCGCGGTCAAGGATGTTGGTCCTGTCGCAGTAGTCCTTAACGTAACAGAAAACTTACAAATTCTAAAGTAGGCGAAGGTTGCAAGCATATTCGTAATAAAGTTCAAAGGACTGTGGCAACGCACAAATGTTGTTGTGTTTCTAACAAGGCATAATATTCAACAGTATTTACAAAACTGGCGCTCCCAAAATCTTGTGTGAAGAAAAATTATTTATATTCTTTAAGGTAACCGTTGTAGAGAACAATTAATAAACGTTCGGTTTTTTGTAGAAAAATTAAATCGTTTACGTGTATATTTGAATTTCACAAAACTATTTCACAAATTTGACATGGGAAAATATTATCGAATTGCGTAAAATGCTAACGTCAATGCGAAACACTCAAATCCGCCATCTTACACAAGCTCTGGTAGTGTTTATATTAAAATTAAAAACAAGATCATTATGAACCTATTATAATTTTTTCCTGAAAATATTTTTGTAAGAGAATGAAAAGGACCTTAATTTATTTTACACTGAAAAATAATTGCTGGCGCATTGATTTTTTATTATTACTTGTAGTGACAGTGTACTTGTAATATTTCAAGCTGACATCCGATCAAACACAGGACTCACTTTTTGGTTTACATTTTGTTTAAATTGAATGTTGGTTGTGGAGGATTTCGGCTCACATACTCTACTCTAAAATTCATAGTGATTGAGCGACGATCACCCACTGGAGTTTCATCGACTTCTTTTCTGGTCAACCTGGTAAGCCTGCGGCTTGTCATATTAATTTTCATCCTTTTGTTAGAGCAACCACCATATAGTCCGGCAAGCGTATCATTACTCTCGTATATTGCAAAGACATCACCTTCTAATGTTGACAAAACAATTTGTTCTTTGTTTGGAATGCTCGCATATTTATTACATCCTAAGCGTAATCTAATTTTTGCATCAGCAGGAAAGGTGTATCTTCGAAGTTCAAATAGACACTCCGGATTCCTAATGGGAATAAACCGAATAAATTCAAGTTGGTGAAGTCCATATGTATTTCCATCAGAAGAAATAATCCTGGAAGGTGGAACCATGCACCTGGCTTGAGGAGACCTGGACCTAGCACGCCCAGTAGACTGAGCAGGAGAAAGAGTCTTTTCAGGTGAAAGATGTCTGTTCGAAGAAGAAGAAGAAGAAGAAGAAGAAGTTCTGCCACGAGGAATACTAGGGTTCGTGTCAGAATTTGGTAAAACGTCGAAATGTGAACTTAACTCTGCAACAATAAACATTGGGTTACATTTCTTCACATCCTTGTGACTTTTTGAAAGTATTTAGATATATCATGACTCATTGTGGCCAAATTGTGTCACCGGAAGCCAAAGGAAGGTATAGAATAAGTTGGCGAGATTAGGCAGTTCTCTGCTGTCCGCTGGCTTTGAGCGACCTTGAGAGGAACCCTCCCCTAACTCTTGCAAAAATATATACATATCTCCTTTTTGCATCTGGCGCTCCAATTGCGTGACAAGAATGAGTGCATTCAAATTGCCCTGGGAAACTTCTTGAAAGCTGGGAAAGCAATATTCAGGTCACATTATTTGGAAAGCGCCCTGAAAAAATTTTATTCAGAATGTTCTGTACAAAATTTAATACGCTTTTAGGCGCACATGTAACGGAATTCTGGATGAAAAAAGAAAAGCTTTGAGCAGCCGTATGTGTCAGTCATATAGAAAATATCTGATTTCAATGAAGCCTAACTTAAAGATCGTTCCGATGAGATTTCGGATGGAATGCAGATTGCAGAAAGTTTGTCCAAATTCAATTATCTATGAGAGCCGCTAAGAAAAAAATGTTAATGTTTCAACATTTGCGGTGTTTCCACCATAAATGGACACTTCAATGATTTTTGTGCATTTCAAAAATTTAAATTGATTCCTAAAAAAATTAACAAGTTTCAAGGCCTTTAATGGATTTAAAAATATCTTCAAATTTATCAAGGGGTTTCAAGAGAATTCAAGGTATTTTGAAGATTTTAGAGAAATACTTCAAGCAATTTCAAAAATATCAAGGAAATATGTAGTCCAATTTGCAGTTATGACTCTCCTTTCATCCTACAGAAATAACATGTGAGGCGGCATGCTTGGAAAGGGAAAGAATGTACAAAAATGGTTCTCAATGAAAAAATACAATTCCAGTATAGCACACTTTTTCAAAAATTTTTCTGCAAAGCATTGAGAACAAGGTTCCATGTGTGTGAATACTTTCTATTTTAAGAGATTAATAAAGGTTTTAAACTGTTTATTAGTTAACACTTCTGATGTCAATTTACATTTTTACTAGGGTTACCTTGATGATTTGCAGGTTCACTTGTCTTCCCAAAATTGGTCAGAAAGTCTCTTTCTTTAGGCGGCATACCCGACGATATCCCTATAAAAAGATAACAAAATATTTATGGATTTGGAATGTTAAAAATGTGTTAAAAATAGTAAAAGCGTAGTTCGATTATTCCATTTTATTTGTATAAGTCGGATTTAACCCATCCATGATTGGTAGTAGTGAATATCTGACAAGAAGAATAAATACGAATAGCTTTTTTAAATCCAAATTACACTTGAATATCAACATATAATGTGAAATCAAAGTTTACTAAATAATTCTAAGAGATATTTATTTTTAAAAATTTTAAGTAATTAGAAGCATATGATTATGAAAAGCTTAGTAAAAGAACGCGATTGTGCAATATCTCTAACATTATTTATATAATGATAGAAGGCGTTGTGAAACTGTTTGGTGCAAAATACATTTACATACTTCGTCTAGTTCGCCTCACTTAGAAATCACAATCAAAATTAAGAATCTTTATTTTTGGAGAAAAAAATTACACGTAATTTACAAGGTTCTTTTGTTGAAAACTGATATCAGTACCCTGAAATTCCTGGATTTCTTTAGGATTTCTATCTAAGAAATATTTTTCCTCTAAAGTGTAACAAACTCCCAAAGTTTCAAGCTTTCAAGTGAAAAATTTCATATTTCGGTTTCGAAATTTGAAAAGGCAAATAGCGGTCAAGATTTAATTTTCTGAGGTATAATATTCTCGTTGGAAGACCAAGAAAATACTGATGAAGATAAGTTAGTCCTAAACATCTTTTTAATTATTAAGCTTAAGTATCAAAAAATAATGATATCAATAATAATAACAGTTTCTTATTATAGAGTTTTCATAGTATTTTACATTCATCAATGTACAACAGATGTGTCAACATACTTACTATAACAAAATGAAAAAATTGTAATAATTTATTCTTCACATACCGATATAGATAAGAAAAACGTCCAGAGTTAAGAGGACAGTACAAAGGGTCTTCATTTTTTTCAAAATGTGGGATGAATTGCTTGACGCAGGATTTTATGAGCAGCGAAGTTAACGAGTATTCTAATCTTTCGTATATATCAACTGTTCTGATATATTTTAGTTTTGCCTTCCCGAGCATAAATCTCATACAAGGCTGACTTTTGAGCTTGCTGTCGGTTTGAATTTTAATTAGCATTAGATAATTTATTTCACAGAAGTTAAACTATCGCACGAGTGAAATTATTTTACCTTCATAAGCTCAGATAATTCCCTTGGAATGTAAAAGTATGTATGTATATTCTTCCACCTTGAGTAGCTCCGAGACCTTAATAATGTGTGAAGAGTAAATATAATATCACTGTCTGCATAACATGTCACGTACATTTTAAGAACTGAAGAAATGTATTATTTAATCCTTGTTAGCAGCATTTATTTCTTTAAAATAGTTAACCAATAAAGAAAATGAATTTATGCAACAATATCTTTCTAGCATAGATTTATCATTTCTGAAAACATTGAAGCCGCTTTTTTACTAAATTTATCCAAAAATAACTTGAAAGTGATTTTCAAACTGAATGTGATGTATGGAAGGACACCTTGTCGAACTGTTAATAACGCTTTCTATAAAAAATGTCAGAATATGCCGTTTCCTCGTGAAAACATTGTTTTCCCTTCAATTTTTTTTTGTTAGCTTGAGGATAATAAATCCAGCGCGAATTTATTAAAAAGTTATTTTTTCTTGGTTGAAAATTGATCTGCTTTTTTAAAAATTCGTTTTATCGTTGGGCTAAACATTAAACTATTTTGGTAGAAAGTTCATTTCTTTTGATGGAAATTAGCCAATGTTTAGATTTTCTTTTGCAGTAAAAATTAGTTTTTTTAACCAAAACTTTAACTATTCCGGCATAAGCTAAAACTTTATCATCCTCTTAGCCTCGCTTATGCACCTATCTCACTCTCCATCTATTTTTCCATCATTTGTAAAGAGGCTACCAAGATTTACGTACTTATCAACTTGTCCTATTCTCTCATCGTTTAGGGCGATGTTGCACGTTTTCTCACCCTTTGCATCAAACATCATAATTTTGATTTCTTCACGTTGATATTGAGGCTCATGTTCTTTATGCGTATATTGAGTTTGCTGAACATCTTTGTCATTCTTCGTTTGACGCTGCCATACAACCTTGTTATCTACGAACGCTAGCCCACGTACTCTCACTGTCCGGAAATCCACACCTCATCTTATTTCCACCCCATATCTTTACTTCTGTTATTTTTTTAGGCGACAAGCAAGTATTTTTGAATATGTTTTACTGACGATACTCAATGAACTGACACCTCTGTAAATATTGCAGTTGTTCTTATTTCCTTTTCTTTCGTTTATAGGCAGGAGATCTTTCAAATGGGGTTTCTAATGCATTATGTTCTTCTTTATCGCAGTTTTGGTGCCCTACAGCTTCACCTCGCAATAATTCCTCAAAAGAGTCTCTCAAAGCATATGGTATCCCGTCTGGATCATATAGCGTTTCACACATTCGGTAGGTCTCATGCTGACTAACTCTGTACTTTTACCTCCCTTCATATTGATCAACGCTCATCTACACAACAGTTTTTTGCTCTCTTCAAAATCGTTTTGCATTTTCTTCTCTTCTTCTATTTTGATCTCATCTTTACTTTCCTTGACTTGTATTTTTGCTTTCCTTCTTTTGTTTGTGTAATCATTTTCATGTTTATTTTTCCCCTCATCCCTAAGGCCTGCGATGTTTAACTTCCTGTTATACGCTTTTCTTTTTTCTTGGCCGCGGCTTGGATTTCATTATTACACCACGCATCACCAGACAATCTTCCGACCTCCGCAGTACCACACACTTCAGTCGCACTCTTAACAATGACATTCCTGATCATAGTCGATGTGCTCTCTATATTTTCATTGCTCATTAGAGCCTTCCAAGTTGTCTCATCTAAACGTTCGTTTATTTTATTTTGTAAATCAGTTCGCACTTCCGGCTTCTGTAAATTCTCAGTCTTGATTCGCGTTTGTTTCGTTTTTTTGGTTCCCTATCGATTTGGACTGTTTTCGATTCAAAATAAAATATGTTTTTGTTAAAATATCAACTATTGAATTTTTTGGTGAGAATTTTCATCTTTTGGAACAATGCTTAGAGTTTCAGGAATTTCCCTCAACATTAATTAGATAATATTTCCAAAACTTTGTTGAATATTACTTAATGGTTTTGGAATGTGAAACATCAAATATGACCTGACGCTCAAGGTAAAATGATATTAATATTACATCTAAAAAAAAAGTAATTTGTGTTTGTTTCAGTTGCTCTGAATGGAATATTTTCGTACAACAACTGGATATAGCAATCTTATTTTAATATAAAAATCTATATTATCTATTTTATGTTGGTATTCTGTATAGAAAAATTATCATAGTTGATTCATCACAAACCTTTTATAATTTTTTTCCGGAAAAATTTTCATAAGAGAATGAAAAGGACCTTTATTTCATTTGCCACCAAAAAATAATAGCTAGTGCATTGCCTTTATTCATAACTTGTATTTAGACGGTATTTGTAACATTTTCAATCGACTCTCGACAAAAAACAAGATTGATTTTTTAAAGTTACGCATTGTTTTAATTGAATGTCTGGTGTAATGGATTTTAGCTTACATGATGTATACTAGGTCGCTGTGAAACAACTTTTTTTTGGCATTTATAATTGGAAGGTGGTAGAAATGTTGTCATTTAGGTTGAAAATTGGCAATTACAGAAATATATCTTTATATTGACTTTTAAACTTGAACTATACGGCATTCATTAGAAACAACTTTGAGTCGATCAATTCGGATTCGATTGTTCGTTCATTTGTTTAATGTCTACTTTAGGACGGATAGCGATTGAAGATAACCCTATGCGTTTCTTCTGTTGACAACATTTTGTCTTGTTTTCTCACTTTTTGAAAGAGATTAAAGTTTTTTGTGATTTCGTGTGAGTATTGTGTTTAGTTTCGGAAAATGGCTCAAATGAGCTTCAGAAAATGCGAGATTTTGGGAGTTTGCTGTGATTTAAATCACAGGAGGTTACCAACTCGTTTGCAAGTCATGAGACATTATTGTTTTGAATATGAGACGATGTTTCATAAATTTAGAAAACATTCATCTGCTTCAAATATTTTCAATGTAGCATGTAAAAAAGTTAAATATTTGGAACAGTGCTTCTATCCCAATCGTTACTGATAAAAGAATTATGCAGATAATCCAGAAGGATCTCGACGAACTCAATAATCTAAAGAGGTCACATAACAGAGACAACAGTAAACCGAGCATCAAAAATAAGTTAAAGCTATTCCTGCAACAGAAGAATAGTCTCCTTGATATATCGACTTCAAACTACAAAGATGATTGCAGTTGTGCAGACGAAATTTCTGAACGTATCAGAGCTATTCTTGCAGATCAGCGATCTTGTAGAGCGATGAAATAACCATTTGATTCTGCAATTTCCAGTATTACAGAGAATCATGAGGAACCAGTAAAGCGTATGGGTGGAACGGTAAGAGGTGAAGATGAAGGTAATATCAAGCGACAAAAAGTGGAAGCCGAAGAAAACGCTGATATAAGTGAAGTTGCAAAACATGGGAATTAGACTGGGGATGAAGAAGAAGACGATGATGTTGAAAAATGGGTCCCCCCTCGAAGTCACTTATCAACTGGGCAAATAAGAATAAGGTGTCGATGTTTTATCAACTTTGCGATAGATATGCTCGTAGAGAACTGCAGAAAAATGAACTCTCATCAGCTTCAGGAATTGTAGCTCTATACTTCGATGTCAAAAAGGATTTGAATAAAGTATTGACAGAAATAAATGACGAGCGATCACATCAAACAATGCAACGACAAAAGGACACTCTTCTTATTCAGGAGCCTGGGAGCTCGCATTTGGGACATGTACCATCGAATTCTACGTCAGAGAAAATGTGTTGCTAATGCAATGTTAGAATTTTCCACTGTAAAAGAAATTGATCTCTCAAGTTTAGAGTGTGTGGGATGTGATGGTTGGCCTACGAATACAGGCAAGCATTTGGACATCATTCGAAGGCTAGAAATTACCATGGGAAGATCATTGCAATGGGTCACTTGCGATCTTCACGGCAACGAGCTACCACTGAAACACGTGTTCACAGAACATTATACAAAAACTAGTGGAACAAACGAATTCTCAGGACCAATTGGTAAGTTCAGACATACCAACACCTAACACCAATGATTAAAGTTCTGATCAAAGGTATCTTTTGGACACATGGAGAGCTGTTAGCGTAGGAGAATTTTCTGAAAACTTCGCTCAAAGTAATCCTGGTATCTTATCACATGCCAGGTGTCTGCCACTAGCCACTCGATATCTTTGAAAGTGTGCAACGACAGAACATCCGCCTAGAGTTCGCAAGTTGGCTGTCTCGCGCACCATGACGGCAAGATAGTCTCCCAATGAAGGAGTGAGAATATTCGTAATTCCTTCATTGAATTTCCTAGTCGAAGACCACATCGATCTTATTGATTGTCAGTCTATTGAAATTACTTAGCCACCATTAATTAGATGAATGTTGAACGGCGACCTGGTAAAATTTACGAAGAAACGTCGAAAAAGTTTTTCTATTTTTGAAACTAACGCTCAGTCCAAGCCAGATTACAATTCATGAACACATGGTGAGCAACAAAATCCATATCATTGAAGCATACATTTAGTTGGAACTTTTAGAGCTATCCCGATCTCAGACATTTGTTTTCCATATTAAATAACAATGAAAAAATATCTGATTTTTCGTGAGTTTTCTTACAAAAGTGGAAAAAATGATCGCAGTCATCATTTTTATGTATGAAATGAATGCGTGTGATTTTATCGACTCCTTTTTGAATCAATGGGGTAACTGTGTCGCTTTCCACGTTTATTTTCATCCGTCTTTTACCTTTATCACCAATATTTACAATATTTCCTTGGTTTAGAATGGTGGTATATTTATTGTGTGCTACGTGTAATTTTATTGACGTATTAGCAGGAAAAGTATAGAAAAGTGTATTTTCGAAGTTCGAATAACCGGGGCGTGTTGTTATTGGAAGCAAGCTGAATAATTATTCAAGTTGGTCAAGGTCATATCCAATTTAAATCCATTCAAGTGAGTGATCCTGGTATGTGAAAACATGCACCTGACAAGAGAAGACCTGGACCTAGCAAAAACAAGAAGATCTGCCACGAGAAACAAGAGGAATAAGGTCGCCATTCGGTGAGGACTCCGACTGTAAACTTAACTCTGCAAGAATAAACAAAGGATTACATTTCTTGACATTATTTTTTAAGGTTTCTGGAAAAGTTATATTCAGAATTTTTGTGTAAAACGTAAAGCTTTTTTCAAATCAATTTTCTAAGATTTTGGAAAAGTTTGTTTTGATTTGAAAAAGATATCCAGGATATCAACAATGTATGCAGGATTTTTAAGAAACTCCAACGCATTTTTTGAGAACTTTAGGGACAAAACAAAATTAAAATACAAGGGATATAGACTGCTCTTCTCTCCAAAATTATCATTACTTATTAGGTTACTGAATAAAAATAAAATATGTTGAAAATTGAAGTGTAACGAAACGGGTGATAAAAAACATCGCGACGGCGCTCGACGACTATCTCCCAACCAGTTTAACGTATTACATTATATTAAATAAATCCCGTAAAAGCTTATTTGTTTGCATTTTCGATCCAGTTTCTTAAAATTTATATTGATTTCATTTTTCAGTTTTTAATGTTCAATTGTAATGCCATTTTACGGTTCGCAGGAAATTTTTACGGTCAATGAAATTGCAAAATTAGAACTCTCCAAAGTAATTTTTTTTCTTACTTACAGTGATCAAAACTGAACTGAACATTAATGTACTTATTCAAAATATAACTCTTTTGAATTTTAAACTTTTGTCATCGAAGCTTACACAATTTTTAATTTTCAAATTTTGAATTCAAACCCATAATGATTCACACGCAAAAAGTAAAAGCTTCGACCACAATCCAATTGAACAATTTATAATTAAATTTCATTCAAATGCAAAATTTAAAATATTTAATTTTTTTTGAATTGAACATTTCAACGATTTTTGGTTAAAACATGTAAAAAGATACCATCATTTTCAATTCTCTAAATTGAAACTAATCTCTTTTCCAATGCAGTACAAAATTAAAAGTAAATAGTTTTACCTTTCATCTGAATGTTAAAAATCCTAAATTTGCACCCATTCACAGAATGAATATGTCAAAAGCGAGAAATTGGTATCTTTCGATTTAGCAAAACTTCAAAACCAAAGTTTCACCCCCTTCAGTTCAATAAAAATTATTTAAACAAAAACAAGAAAAAGAGCCTTTCTCAATTTAGAGAACATTCAAAAATAAAAAATTCTTCCCATAAACTCAATAAAAATGTTAAAAAGTAAACATTATCCTTCTTGCAATTCATAAAATATAAAAACCAAACTTTCTTCGTTTCAAAATCAATAAAAATGTTGAAGATACGAAATTTGACCGCCTTTAACTCAATAAAAATTTAAGAAAATACACTCCTTGATTTTCGCATTCACAAACAATTCCCTGACACTTCCAGATTTCCCAAGTCAACAATTGTTTACCAATCGTAAGTTTGACATTAAAATATACGAAACAGAGTATCTTATGATCAGAAATTCGTGAACAATTGAACACTTTTCAAGAACTTCGCATAAATTAAAATACGAAACACCGATAATTGTATAGATTATGCAAAACTTGAAAGAATGAAAATTAAACAATTTAAGGTCTTACGCTGCAGAAATTTCTAATAAAAAGTTCTACAGTTTTCATTCACAACGTTTCGTACTTGATGCTGTTCAATATCAAGTGCAAAAATTAAATTAAATTTACATTTTCATTTTAAATTTTATATGACTTCTACAGAAAAGACGTATTTATTGACTCACTATAAATTTATAAGTCTGCTGAATAATAAGATGTTACAATATAAGTAATTTCGACGAAATGAGTATCCGATAATTTATCGTACAGACCTGACGTACTTCTACTTTATTTTTATAGCCAAAAATTTTTTCTCGATGTTTCAAGTGTTAGGTCACCCGTGAGGCTTAGTTGTTAGGGATATAGCATGGACCCAGTAGTGATTCACTGTGTTTCAAGTATTCCTAAGGATGACGAAATCCTCATCCGAACCCACAAGTTGTTATTTGCGGAAACCTTGAAAATTTGTTTGAACCTATAGATATATTATATTATTTATTCAGCAAAAGAGTTTAAGATTACTCCGAAGGACAGGACCAGATTATAGACGATTTTAATCCTTACCAAGTAAGGAAGAACTGACTAATGTATTAATAAAGACTTTCGTTAACAGTATGACTAATGATTATTCTGGTCCTTCGTTCGATTATGTAAATATGCTATAGTCATCATTTTTACGAGTATACGTGCCTTCAGCTTTTTCTTCTGAGATACTTATATTTCATACAACAGTCTAAGGAAATGATTGGTTATATCAAGCGTTCATTGGGATAAATAAAGCGGTTTTTTTAATCACACTTCGATAAAAATCTGAATCTCAACTACAAACTTTCACATCATTTGAAAATATAGTGGATATTAAGCAAAATTTCAATTTCTGGAAACAACTGAGCCGACACCTGCATTCTTTTGTTTAGAACGATGAGGATCCTCTCATCCCTTTTGTTATCAGGACATATTTTTAATCTACCTCCGTTTGGCCTCCGTTATAGGAGAATTATTAGGGACTGTAAATTCCAGTTGAGTGTGGTTTCAGGTATAGTCCTGAATGGGCTTCACTTGAACTGATCACAACATTCGCTCACTTCTAACGTAAACATTTGAAAATAATATGTGAAAGATTTTCAATTTGAATACAAAATATTACGCAACATACGCACGTGAGTAACCGCGCACTGACCCCTTTGTCGTTCAGCTGCTGTTTATGACGCCTGACTGAGCACCACATCTCTTTCGCTACCTCGGTTCCCGCAACTTCGAAATGCCTAGGATTGAAATTATCAAAACGACGTAAACGGGAGTTATTTTATTCGAATTATCAGTGCAATTAAATTATTATAAGCCTATTGCAATTTTTATTCAAAAATATGTCCATAAAAAATAAAAAAACCTTTACCTCATTTGCCACCGAAAAATAATGGCTGGGGCATGGACCATTTATTACTATTTGTAGTTATAAGGTTATTATTATATTTTCGGACAACTTTCGAATGAGAACAAAACTACTTTTTAGATTCACATGTTGTTTTAATTGAATGTACCATGTGGAAGAATTTGGTTTACACGCACTACTCGAAAATGTTTCGTGATTGGGCGGACTTCACCTACTGGAATTTCTTCGATCTCCTTTCTGGTTAATGGGTTGACTGTGCCGCTTTTCATGTTTATTTTCAACCGTCTCGTACCGCTCCCACCATAAAATCCAGCAAGAATATCACTTCTATCCAATATTGCGAAAACGTCGCCATTGAATGTTGCCAACACAATTTGTTCTTGGTTTGAAATTCGACGAAATTTATTATATCCTACAGCCAGCTTAATTAATTTATCATCAGGGAAAGTGTATCTTTGAAGTTCCAATATCCGGTGCGGATTCTTATTGGGAATGAGTCGAATAAATTCAAGTTGGTCAAGTCCATATGTACTTCCGTCAGAAGAACGAATCTTGGTAGGTGGAACCATGCACCTGGCACAAGGAGACCTGGACCTGATGCGGAGAGGTGGCTCGGTAGGTGAAAGAAGCCTCTTTGGTGTGTGATGTCTATCAGAAGAAGAAGAAGAAGAAGAAGAAGGTTTGCCGCGAGGAACACCAGGAATAGGGTCGCCATTTGGTAAGCACTCGAATTGTGAACTTAACACTGCAGGAATAAACACAAAATACATTTCTTTCCATTCTCAACATTTCTTGAAAATAGGCTCGTACATCCTGAACACATTGCGGCGTATTATAGTTCCTGAATCCCAAAAGGAGATATAGAATTATTTCGTAGTGTAAGTACTCCTTTGCCGGACCTTTCTTGAGAGACATTCAGAGCCCCCCCCCCTCTTTTAAAAAATATACCTTCACCTTCTTTTTGCCAGCGACGCTTTAATTGTAAGGCAAAAATGAGAACATTGAGATGAAATTGCCCTGAGAAACGTCTTAAAAGCTGGAAAAGCTATATTTAGGGAACATCATTTGAAACGTTCATAGAAAAGTTTTATTAAAAATTTTTGTACAAAATGTAATGCTCTTTTGTAAGCGCATGCAGCGGAATTCTATGAGGACACAAAGAAGCTTGGCTCAGCTGTGTATGGGAGGCAAACAGAAAACTTCTGCAAAGTAAAGACTAAGTTAGGGAGCGTCTGCTTACAATTTTGGACAAAATATAGATTCCGTGGAGTTTTTCGTAATTGCGGAATCAATCTGAAATTCTAAATTTTGTCATTCAATATTCTTATCCATAATATCCGAAATACGCGCAAGAAATATCGAGCTTAAAGGTGTCTGTAAAGTGATAGATATATCATGTTATTATATTTACCAATAAAGTTCAGGCTAGCTGATACAGATAAGACCAAAGAATAGGCGATTCTCATTATTTCGATGCAGAGAAAAAATTGATTAACGTTTTATAAAAATATTTAGTTCAAGGATTAAATAATGATCACGCTGCTTCTTCACTAATAATATGTAACACATACTGTATCGTAAACTGTTGGATTATGCATACGGAATCTTGTCCTTCAGAGATATTTATATTTTATAAATCTGTTTGAGCAAAATAACTGAATTACATATTTAATAAGGAATGTACGTATTCAAGGATATGTTTTAATGATAGGCATTCAGGAAGGTAGATCTCGCAACAGTGGGGAAAAATTACGTAAAATGTGCCGGTATTTATGTATATGGAATTGAGTTAAGATTAGGTTTGATGAAACCAAATTCACGTTGCATTTCAGACAATCGGTTTGGATTTATGTGCCAAACGCTATATGTTATTTGATTAGAGCTATAAGGTTCTTTCCATCGCTTTTTTCATCGCAAAATATTTCTAGTGAATAACTATGCGTGTGCCCGACCCAGGTCATTCCCAAGATCCACGATCCTTCTATCACATGCTCTTTCTGTTATTCGCAGCGGCTGATTTTGCACTCGTCGATTTCAAACATTTTCCCAACACTCACGATTGGACCTTTATCCTTGAATTGTTGGTCAATAGCAAACAGACAAGCTGTTTTTATTGCTTGTGGGAGCCATCCGTTGACTCCGTACTTTTTCAAGGCTTGCCAAAAATCACTTCTATCCATCTTGTGGAATGCTTTTTGTAGGTTAACAAATGCACAGAAAACTTTTTCTTTACGTGCAATCTTTTTCCTTGGATCACTCTTAAGCAAAGTAGTTGATTCATGCGTGATCTTTCTGGCGTAAATCCACTTTGGACTTCCCATATTCTTTATTCTGTTGTTTTCATTACCCTAAGAATAAGTGTTTTTGAATATGTTTCACTTGCGGTACTTAACAAGCTGATATTTCTGTCACCATTTTGGTTGCTTTTGTCTCCTTTTCTTTTTTGTATTCGTATAATAATCACTTTTTTCCAGTCATCTGGAACCTTACCCATCTCGATATAAACTTATCAATTCGCAGAACCCGCAAAGTATTTAAGCATTTCAGCATTAATACTGCACACACCAGCAGCCCTATCATTCTTTGAATCCTTAATGATTATCCTAACCTCGTGCCCTACAGCTTTACTTCCTAATAATTCCTTAAAAAATGCTCTCAAAGCGTCCAATATCTCGTCTGCATCATATAGCTTTCGACCCTTGCCATTTCCCAATCTGACAAACTCTGTACTTTTAACTCCCTTTATATCGATCAACGTCGATTCATACAACAGTTTTTTGCTGCTTCGAAAATCGTTGGGCATGTTCTTCTCTTCTTCTGTTTTGATTTTATCTTTACTTTCCTTGATTGGTAGTTTTACTTTTCTCTTCTAGTGCCTGTAATCATTTTCAAGTCTATTTCTCTCCTCAAGGCTATAGCCTATGATGTTTAACTTTCTTTTATACACATTTTTCTTTTCTTTAGTGGCTGCTTGGATTTCAATATTTCACCACGCAACACCAGACATTCTTCCCAAAATCGCAGTACCACACACTTCAGTCGCACTCCTAACGATGACATTCCGGATCATAGTGGATGCTTGTCATAGTCGAACATGGTCGATGCTCTCTTGTCCTTCATCCGCAACAACAAAGTCAATTATGCTGTGGCTATCCAGCTTGACAGAGAATTGTTTCTCCAGTTACAAATTGATTTTTTAACTAAAAATTTAACAGTTTTATTTTTGGGCAAAGTTTGTCCTTCTTAGTTGGAAATTAGTTTATTTTATTAAAAATTCGTCCTTTTGGGTCGAAAATTAAGAACCTCGCTTCAAAATTAATTTTTTTTTTGGTTTGAAATTTTAAGTGCTTTGTTGAAAATTCGCCATTTTTCATTTTTGTCTTCTGTCAGAAATTCATCTATGTTGTTGAAAACTTGTTTTTTTCGTTTCTTTAATATTATTTTTTTCAACTATAAAATTAAGCAATTTATCTTTAGCTGTAACTGCATCTGTCCTTGTTTAATATTCTACTACTTTCTCAAAATTTTGTTCTTTTCTTTGGAAAATTAGGATCCATGCTTCTAAATCAATTAGTTTGGTTGAAAATTAAAGTGCTCCATTTAAAATTCGTCTTTTCATGTAGGAGATTCAGCTATTTTGGTATAAAACTCATTCGCATTGTTGGATCAACTGTATGATGAAAAATTAATTTTTTTTTTGTTCAAGAATGTTTCTCTGTTTTAAACTCTACTATCTAATTAAAAGTTGAATGATTTTTTTCCAAATTCAACCTTCCTGTTGAAGATCCCTGCATTTGGTTAAAAATTCATTTTTTCAAACTGACAATTTATTTATTTCATTGTTGATGAAAATTTGTCTTTTTGGTAGAAAATTAACTTCTTCAACGGAAAATTTACGTATTCCATTTGCGGGTGAAAATTTAAACATTTTAGTTGAAAATTCTCTTTGTTGCTTGAATGTTTAACAATTTTGTTAAAATTCTCCTTCTGGGACAAGAACTGTATTTTTCAAACTACAAATTGAACTATTTTATTTCTGTTGATATTTTTACTTTGTCATTTGAAAATTCATGTGTTTTGTTGAAATTTAGTTTTTTGTAGTAAAATAAAGATTCTTGCTTCAAAAATGATATTTTTCGTTGGAAATTGAACGATTTTGTTGCAAATTCAACTATTTGGTTGGAAATTTGTTTTTTATTCGTAAGAAAATTAAATGAAAAGTCAATCGTTTTATTAAAAATTCTTCTTCTCGGTTCAGGATTCAGATATTTTGTTGAAAATTTGTATTTTCCGCCGAATTGGACTGCTTTTGATTTGAAATAAAATATTCTTCTGTTAAAATATCAACTTTCAATTTTTTTATTCAGAATTTACTTTTTTTCGAATAATGCTTAGAGGTTCGGGAGTTTTCCCTAACATTAATTAGGTAATATTTACAAAATTTTGTTTAATATTGCTCGAAGGTTTTGGAATTTAAAACAATCAATACGACCTCAAATACATGGAAATTTATGTGAAATCCATGGAATCTGAATGCATAACATATCGCAGCCAACATTAGAAGCTGAGGATGCTGCGTCCATTGAATGAATTGAAATATTCTAAAAACTAACATAATTAAGAAATCGATAAGATGCCGCACCAATGAACGACGAAACGTTTTTTGGTTACAAAATTCAACAATTTTGATAGAACATTACAATTTCCTTTTTTGAGAACTTAACTATATTGTTGAAAACTGTTTTTTTTTCAAATAATATTTTCAACTGATTATTGAACTACTCTATTGTTAGTTGTTTCATCTTTTGTTTAAAATTATACTACTTGTTTGAAAGTTAAACTACTTCTTCTAAATTAAGTTTTCTTGTTAAAGATTCTTCATTTTAGTTGAAGGATAATCTTTTCGATTGGAAATTTACCAATTTTCTCCAAATTCAAAGTTTGATGAAAAGACTGTAGCCGGTGAAGTACCCCCGCTCATTTTTGGTTCATATTTTAGGCGCAAGTTTCCATCATCATAAGACTAATTTACCCTGAATGTCAAATTAAAAAAAATTTGTTTGAAAAAATTATAAACAAATTTTTAAAAATCAAAAAATGCAAATTTCGCAAAATTGGCGTAACCAATCTTGATGGCTTGAGTATATGTTACAAAAAAAATTATTGACCGATTCCTTCTACGAGTAGGAGCTGAAGAAAATTATTGTAATTTCATGAGAATGGGGGATCAACTTTACTTTTAACTTATAGATGAATAAAGTAAGTATAAGTTGAACAATACACCTTACTCTAATATGCTATACACTTAATCTGCGTCTCTGTCTTTCTCTCTCATGGGATTCATTCTCTTTTGTGTAAACAATTTACTGAGAATTTCGGCAGGCCTTTCGATAATGGCTGCCATATGGGAGTAGCAGCCAAATGTTTTTCGACCATTAGCACATTCGCAAGCACATCTTTTAATTCATACAATAATCACACTCTTTCACAAATTGCAAATTGATAGACTGATTCTCATTTATCATTTCACTTTTTAATTGACGCAAATCATGGAGATCCTCAATAAGATTTTTTATCTTTATTTTATTTTTTAGTTTCAGGTTGAAGAAGTGAACTGTAATGCTCACGAAACTTCGGCAATTTTAGCGTCATTCAGGTTCGCATGAAATATTTTTGCCAAGTCTAGTGCTCATCCGTTTGTTGTACAGATAGTAAAAGTCTTGCATAAGGGGACTTCTTTCTGGTCCAAATAAGATTTTCACTGGTGCTCATTTTTACTATTTTTCTGATGGAGCGAATAATTTGCTACACACACCTCATATTCATCATTTTCTTTCTCTGTCCGGGAATTTAAGCAGGCCTTATGATTCGCAACAAGCAGCTCGCAGTGGGAGATTTCGCAATTGGGTGACTCTGTGCTATAATTGGGTATTTAAATTTACAAGGCTTGATCCACGTGAGTGGGAGTTAGGACCTACCAGCCGCTGATCTTCTGTGAGGGTAATTCAGATTCATGTAGGCAATTATGATGTCTACCTAATTAGTAGTGAGTAACAACATATCTTCAGGGGAAAGTTCTACGAATCAAAGATGCGCTGCTCGCAGAAAATTTACTAAGAGTGTACATATGGGGAAAAAATAGTAGAGTCTGCAGATGAAGCAAATGCTTTAACCTTTGCATAGGGAGATGTATCGCCGTCAAGGATGTTCTATGTTGGTTCCGTCGCGGTATTCCTTGACGTAACAGAAAACTGAATGATGGTAATCGATAGCCTGATAATGAAGAAACAGTGTCTGAGAGTGATGATTTTGCACAATCAAACGAGAAAGATACATAATTCAAAGCAAGAATTACAAATTCTAAAGTAGGCGAAGGTTGCATGCATATTCGCATTCGGGTTCAAAGGACTGTGGCAACGCACAAATGTTGTTGTGTTTGTTACAAGGCGCAAGATTTAACGGTATTTCAAAAACAGGCGCTTTCACAATCCGGTGTTAAAAAAAGTATTTATATTCCGGAAGGTAACCATTGTCGAGAACAATTAATATACGGTCGGCTCTGTGACAAATAATTAAATCGTTTACGTGTATATTCGAACTTTACAAAACTATTTCACAAATTTGACATGGGAAAATATTATCGAATTGCGTGAAATGCTAACTTCAATGCGAAACACTTAGATTAACCATAGTTTTGGAAAAAATAATGACACCACATGGAACTCCAGCTCGGACCGAATCACATTTAAAATTTTGCGCTATACAAGATTACCAATCACAGCCCAAGCAGATGACTGCCACGTAATTCGTATGTCTTCAAGACTCACATGTTTCACTGCTCTACAATCTCGTAAAAGCTGATTTCGAATGAAATATCATGAAAAACTATCCGAAACAAAAAAAGATTAAGGAACCGACAAAAAAACGCATCACATATCTCATAACTCTTGTTTGTGTACCAAAGAATGATGAAACGTTTTTCAGTTATACAAAGATTTTAGCAGATCAGGTTGAAATAATAATAATA
>JAWWEA010054005.1:0-10104 GCA_035222095.1 Andricus quercuspetiolicola | reverse complement strand
ATAAATTATGAAAGAAATATCGCGGACTAGCTATAGGGCCTACAGGTCACGTGACTGCTGGCAGTGTTATGCAGCACGGTCAGTATGGAAATTTGCAGTTAAAAAAAAACTTTTTGCAGAATTATAAATAATTAAGACCGGATCCATTTTCCTTAGTGCTTTATATTTCATTTGCCAAAGTTTCAACACGATTTGTCGTTCCGTGTGGAAGTAAGTTATGAAATAAAAATGCCAATGTAACTTGCACGTTTATTTTGTTCAAAAATATATTTTTCAAAATTTCCACAAAAGAAAACCAGACACATGTAGATTATTGCCTCCTCTTTCATTTCTTAAACTTTCAGAAAAAATTGAGGACTAGCTAGGTCACGTGACCCTCCACTTACAGGGCCTTATGGAAATAAGAAATATACAAGCCGGGCATAGAACTACTGTTCAGCGGATCACGCCCACTGCCGTGTAACCAATCAGAGCAATCTACTGAATATTAACTTAGCGCCCGGCACCGGACATTTATACACAGTCATAAAATTAGTAGTGCCTAGTGTATTTAAACAATTATTTGTCAGTCAGTAAATTATATTAATTTCTGTTGATTTGTCACAGGCTTCACAGTCATTCTTTTTGGTTGAAAATGTATTTCTTTGGTTGAAAATTGAACAATTTTATAATTAGTTTCTTCCTGGCTATAAACTAATTCCTTTAATTGAAAATTTCACTATTCCATTTTTGCTTAAAATCATATATCTTTTAGTTGAATATTCAGCTATCTGCTTGAAAATGCGTGTATTTTGTTTAAAATTAGACTTTTTGGTAGAAAATTTATCCTCTCAGTTGAAAATGTATGTATTTTGTTGAAAATTCGTCCTTTTTGGTAAAAAAATCAATTTTTTGTTGAGAAATGCAACTGATTGATTGAACCTTAATACGTGTTATTTGAGGATTGAAGTAATTTGTTGAAAATTCTTCTTTTTTTGCTTAAAATATCAACTACTACATTCTTTGTTGAAAATTAATCTTTTTAGGTTGAAAGTTGAATTAGTTTCTTAAAAATTTAATTTTTTGGTTGAAAATGCCTAAATACAGTGAAAATTCATCTATTTGGTTGAATATTGAACAACTTTGATGGAAATTCAGATTTTGCTATACAAAATTTTTTTTCAGAAAATTTAACAATTTGGTTGAAAACTGAATTGTTTGGTTGAAAATTTAACTGTTGGGTTGAAAGAGCAAAATGAAATTCATATATTTTGTAGAAAATTCGTTCTTTGGTTGGAAAATTCAACAATTTGGTAGAAAATTGAACTGTTTCATACAAAATTCGCTTTTTTTATTGAAAATTTATTTTTTGAATAAAATTTTAACTTTTAAAGTTTGAAAATTCATGTATTTTTCGAAAGATTTATGTAACTTGTTTAAAATTAATCTTTTTGATAGAAAATTAATCTTCTTGGTAGACAATTAATCTTTTTAGAAAATTCAAATATTTGGTTAAAAACATCTATTTTGTTGAAAATAGTTCCTTTTTGTAGAGAAGTAATGTCATTGGTTGAGAATTCAACTATGTGGTCAAAAATTTATGTATTTCATCGAGAATTTGTCTTCTTTAGTAGAGAATAAACCTTTCATTTAAAAATTCAATTGTTTGTGTAAATATTCAATTTTTGTAAGAACAAAAAAATGAAGTTAAAAAGTAACGTGACTTGGGGGGCGGGATGTAAAATTTACGGACCCTAACAAAAAGGGATACGTGTTTCACACTTTCCGAGGAAAAATTACTTAATAATTAAAAAATTAAATAATTAAATAATTAAATAATAAAATTAAATAACTGGACAAAATATTATTATATTCACCAAAAGAATTGAGCAAAACTGCCAAGAATAAAAAGATAGAATGAATAATCCTCATCTTTTCTAATTAGTTAAAAAACTGAATTGGTTTGTGTAATATCCTATAGTTATAGCGTATTATATGCGTCATATGATATGCGTCGTATTTGTGTGTAAATATTCACTGCCTATATCATTTGTAGATTTTTGAAATATTTGTGAAGTAAATCTATGATAACACGTACAATATGCTTAAGACTTCACTTCTTTCGTTGTTCAAATTTATTGACGCCCGAAACGAATCTGTTGGATGCTAGACTCTCTTCTTTGAGTGTATCTCAGGTCCGAGGAAAAGAAACTTTTTCTGAAAATATCATGATAACTTAAGAGATTCGGCACAATTATATCCATGTAGGATAATATGATGCATATATGATGCACTTTAGGATTATCAAAATTGGGAACTCAGTTCATTGGATCGACAATGCTATGTTCCTAATTATTGAAAGTAGTCTGACTTGTCAGAAAAGATATATATTTTTGTAGAAGCGACTGATTTTCCTTGTTGTTTTCACTAAGATGAATCTCGTCACTTTCGCTAGGGTTTTAAATTTAGTTAAAAATAAGAAGGTGTTAAGTTTTGTTGGTCTACTGGGCTATTCAGACCAGTATACCAACAAAACCTAACACCTTAATTAATTCAACTACCTGGTCAAAATCTAAAAACATCGTCTAATTTTAAATTTGGTGCCCGCCCTAAATAAGCAAAACAGTTTGCCCCTTGTATACGGATACAGGGAATTTTTCCGGTGTAAAGAGAACAACACAAAATTGCCGAAGAACAATCACAAGTATAGCTTTAACCTGGCAGCATTTTCTGCTTGCTGGTTGATATTCTACTCTAATAGCATAATCAGCTCTAACAGCACATATAACCATTCATAGGAACATTAGCATTAACAGCATCATCAGCTCATTGATTGAAACAGCCAAGGTGATATGTCTACACCACAATCAGCTTAGTGCATCCACATTTAGTTTCACAAGTTCAAAAAGCCGCTCCAAGGAAGAATAACAAAAAATTTTTCATGAAAGGATAGTTTAAGTTGTCAGCATCTCCTTGAAAAATATCTGATTCCATAACTCCTCAGCTTTTCAGCCTGATTGTCAGCATTTTTGTCTTGTCATCATAATCAGCTCTAAGAGGGAAATTAAATTATCAAAGGGATTACCAAAATTCAATTTTCCTTAAGAAATTTTCTTTTTTTCCTTATTTGTTTCCTTTTGTAGGGAAAATATGCCGTTTAACCACAAAAGTGAAAGAAGCGCAGCGTCAAAGGACTAGTCAAAGGAAGGGCTGCATTTCTGCGCTGCTACTGACAATCTGTTTGAGAAGAATTTACTAAAAAAATGTGGTTTATCGTCTAATACATAGAGGCTACTACTTGTATTTAATTTTATATATTAAAATTATCGGGAAGGGTATTTAAATTATCGAGTGACGCGAAACGGATTTTTACGGTCGGAGATTCAGTATTTTCATTGAAAATTCATCTATTCATTTAAGAATTTAACAAATTTGTTGGAAATTTCTTCCTCTCTTAGCTGAAAGTTTAACTATTCCATTTTTAGTTAAACCTCTGTTTCTTAGTTGACAGTTCAACTACTTGGTACGAAATTTGACTACTTTATGAAAAATGGATTTATTTTTGTTGAAGATTGATAATTTTAGTTGAAAATTCATACCTTTAGTTGAAAATTTAACTATTTTGTTAAAAATTTCTCCTTTCTTTGTTTGAAAATTCTACAAGCCCATTTTAGGTTCAAAATTTCCTGTTTTAGTTGAAAATTCGACTCCTTGGTTCAACATTTAACTACTATATCAAAAATTAATTGTTTCTTGTTGAAGATTCATCATTATGTTCGAAAATTCATTTCTGTAGTTGAAGTAAAAAATTTAACTATTTTGTTAAAAATTTCTTCTTCTTTTTTAGTTCAAGATTGTTTTTTTTTTAGTTGAAAACCTCTCTTTTCGAGTTGAAAATTCAACTGCTTGATTCAATATTGGACCACTTTATTGAAAATGGATTATTTTTGGTTTAAGATTCATTATTTTATTTAGAAATTCATCTCATTAGTTGAAAATTAGACTATTTTGTTGGAAATTCTTCCTATTTTTGTTTAAAAATTAAACTCATTTGATCAACATTTAACTACCCCATTAAAAATAAATTTTTTCTTGGTGAAGATTCATCATTTTATTTGAAAATTCATTTCTGTAGTTGAAATTTAAAATTTAACTATTCTTGGTTCAAGATTTGACTACTTTATTAAAAATGAATTTTCTTTGGTTAAAGCTTCATCATTTTAGTTGAAAATAAATCTCTTTAGTTGAAAATTCAAATCCTTGGTTCAATATTCTACTACAATCTTAAAGTTGTATCTTTTCTTGTTAAAAATTTATCATTTTGTTCAAAAATTTATTTTTATAGTTTAAACTTAATATTTGACTATTTTGTTGAACATTCCTTTTTTTGTTTTAAAATTGAACTACTCTATTTTTTGTTCAAAATTTTGTTTTGTTTAGCTGAAAATTCAACAACTTGGTTCAATATTTAACTACTTTAATAAAAATAGATTTTTTTGTTGAAGATTTATCATTTAAGTTAGAAATTCCTTTCGTTAGCTGAAAATGGAACTATTTTGTTAAACCTTCTTTTTTTTTTTAGTTGAAAATGTAAATATTCCATTTCTGACTCAAAATATTTTTTCATGCAAAATTTCTCTTTTTTAGTTGAAAATTCATCTTCTTGGTTTAATATTTAACTATTTTATTAAAAATGGATTTTTCTGTTGAAGATTTATTATTTCATCTAAAAAATCGTTTCTTTAGTTAAAACTTGAACTATTTAGTTGAAAATTCCATCCTTTTCGTTGCAAATTTCACATTTCCGTTTTTGGTTCGAAATTTCCGTTTTTTTATTCGAAAATATAAATATTTCTTTCAATATTCTACTTTCATGGAAATAGATTTTTTTGGGTTGAAGATTCATAATTTAAGTTAAAAATTCATCTCTTTGGTTAAAAACGCAACTATTTTGTTAAAAATGCATCTCTTTTGATTGAAAGTTAATCGTTTCTGCAATGGATTGACAAAAATTAATCCGTTGAGAATTTTACTCTATTGTTTTTAATATTTTTTTCCTGTTTTGTCAAAGAAATAACGTTTTTTAGTTGAAAATATAACTATTTCGTTGAAAATTCATCTACTTTGTTGAACATTAAAAATTTTTCGTAGAAGATTAATCTTTTTTGTTGAAAATTTAGCTGATTATTTAAAAATTCAACCGCTTGGCTTAAAGCTGACATACACTGATGAAAATAATTTTTTTTTTGTGAAAGTTTCATCATTTAGTTTGACATTTATCTCCTTGATTATGACTGTATCTACTTTGTAGAAAATCCTTTCTTTTTTTTTGTTGAATTCAGCTGTTCATGACCTAAAATAAAACAAAATTTGGTATTAAAATCAATTACTTAGTTAAAAGATGAACTACTTTCTGAGAAAATAATTTTTTTTGGTTGAAGATTTATCTCTTTGATTTAACCTTTAATCTTTTTTGGTTAAAATTTCAACAGCTTGATTAAAATTAATTAATCGAGGATTTTACTATTGTCTTGAAATTTTTTTTTATGTAGTTGGTCGTTAATTTTTCTAACTGAAAGTTGAATGTTTAAATTTTTGGTTGAGAAATAATGTTTTTTGGTTAAAAATTTAATTATTTGATAGGAAATACATGTAATTTGTTGAAAATTTGACTTATTTGGTAGAAAATAAAACTTTTTGATTGAAAATGAATCTTTTTATTTGTAGATTGAACTTTCTGGTTAAAAATTCTTTTATTTTGATGAAAAATCAACATTTTTACTAAAAATGTCAATAAATTGAAGCGTTTCAAATTTAAATAATGCAAAACTTATTTCATTAGTTAAAAATTGATCCGTTTCAGTGAGAAAATTAACTTTCTTATTGAAAATCCGTTATGTTGGTTAGAATTTTCAGGTTCTGTGTTAAAAGTTGAAACACTATGCTAAAAATTAATTTTTTGGTTTTAAATTTAACTACTTTGTTGAAAATTTGTTCTCCTCAATTTCTTAAAACAATTATCTCTAACTGAGAACCTAAATTTTTATTTAGGGTTAAAATTTGATCTTTTTTCGTAGCTAATTCCCATTTTTTTGTAGAAAACTAATATTTTTTGAGTTAAGATTCCCCTTTTTTGGTTAAAAATGCATCTCGTGGAACGAAAATGAACTTTTTTTGTTTGAAATTCAAATTTTTAAGTGAAAAATGAAAATGTTTTACAAGAGAATCATCTTTTTGCTTAAAAGTATAACCATTGCGATGAACTTTTTTTTTATCTTGACCGCAAAATCTTTATTTGTTGGAAATTCGTCGTTTTTGTTGGGAAATTTAAATCCCGGGCTAAGAGTAGGACAAATTTGTTGAGAATTCATTCTTTTGGTTGAACATTCATTATTTCAGTTGAAAATTAATCTATTTTGTTCAAATTGAAACTCTTTTCCGAAAAATTATCTTTTTGACTGAAAATTGGTATTTTGGGGTTAAAAGTTGAACAAAATTATTAAAAGTGAATTTTTCATTCATTTTTTTTTTTTTTTTGGTTGCAGATTCATCACTTTAGTTGAAAATTCATTTCCTTATTTGCAAATATAAATATTCTGTTGAGAGCGCGTTTTTCTTTATTAAGAATTAATCTTCTGGCTTCAAAATTCGGCCTTTTTTGTCGAAAAATCACCTTTTTTGTTAAAAATACGTCCTTTTGGTTTGAAAGTTTATCCTTTATGGTACAAAAGTCATGTTTATTTGTAGAAATAAATTAATTTGATATTTCTAGATTTCATAATGGCCTAGTTGTTTTGTGAGACTTTAGGCTGCGCAGTACAGTTACTTTGCATTTTAGACTGCGCAGAGGACCTGTATATTATCTATGGTTGCGTACTCGACTTACGTCATATTTAAAGCTGCGCAGTAGACCTTTGTGGTATTAAGGATACCGCAATAGACTTCTGTCATATTTATAGCTGCGTTGTAGAATCAGGTGGTATTTATGGTTGCCTAGTTGTTTTATAACCCTTTCGGCTGCGCAGTAGACCTCTATGTTATTGATGATTGCGCACTAGATTTCTGATACACTTACAGCTTCGCAGTAGAATACTATGCCATTTATGGTTGCCCAATAGTTTTATGACACCTTCGGCTGCGCAGTAGAGTCAATTTGTATTTTCAGCTGCGCAGAAGGTCTCTATGGTATTTGTCATTGCGCAATGTAGTGGTCTTATTTCTGACTGCGCAGCATATGGCATTTATGCTTGGAAAGCACACTTTATGAAATTAATGAGCTGCATAGTGCAAGAGGTTCAAAAAAAGTAGAATTTACTTCATCTTTCATATGAAGAGGAGCAGGAGATAACAATTGTTTAAATAATTGCGAACTGTCCCTCACAAAAAATATCACTCTCAACCATTTTTCCGGCAGCACCAATTCTATCAAATAATAATTTTTCATGATTTGGAGAATAAGAAAAATTTTAAAGTAAATGAGTGTCGTTAAAAAAATTTGCAATTACCTTAAACAAAAGAAAAATATCTCTTTACCATTCATTAATTGTGTCACTAATTTCAGAAAATAATAGCTTTTAAGACTTGTAAGAGAAAAATTATTTAAACAAACGAAAATTTTCTAAATAATGATCAAACATGTTAAACGGGAACTATTATTCTTGAAATGCAACTGTATCATTTATCCGGAAGGATAACAACATTTCACGATATACAGGCAAAAGAATTATTTATACAAGTAATATTATTTGTTTAAATGATTGGAAACGAAATAAAAAATAGTTTGAAACTAATGGCAAATAGAATAAAAGTAATGAATTTTGAAAAAAATACAGTCTTTAGCATCAATTTTGTATAAAGCGGCCATTTTGCATTCTTTTGGGAATTTCTCGGTTACGATAAAAATGGGTTGGGGCTATCAGAACTGAATTTTATTGGGTGAAATTTATTCCCTGAAAATTTCTCAAGGAGCGAGTTAAATTTAATTTACAAATAGTTAATAACAAGTACTCCTTTTTTTAATGTTTTGGAAACGCGAGCTTTTACACTTAAAAATCCATATTAGCTTCAAAAGGCCAGGACACGATTTAATGTTAACTGTTGATTGTCTTGAAGAAAACAAAATAATGAAATTACTTTCTTCGGCAAATAAACAAACTGGAACAAATTTGTTTGCCAATTCAATTATTTCCTGGATAATTCATCTATTTTGTTAAAAAGTAATCTTTTATGGCTGAAAGCTTAATTCATTTTAATTAAAAAGACTACTATCATATCTTTTTTCCAGAATTTAACTTTTTTGGTCGAAATTTCTACTATTCAGTGGAAAATTTAATTAATATTTTTTTCAGTCAGCTTGGAAATTCACCAATTTGGTTTAAAATTGATATTTCGTCGTAGAAAATTAATTTTTTGCTGAAAATTTATCATTCCGAGTTTGAAAGTTAAATGTTTTTTAAAAAATTCAACGTTTTGCTGAAAAACTGAATGCTTCTGTTGAAAATTCGTCCTTTTTGGTTCAAATGTTACCATTTTACAACATTCAAAAAATTCAGATAAATTGAGAATTTCAGAGAATTTCATGGATTTATGAAATTCAGAGAATTTACTGAGTTTATGGAATTTGATGAACTTATGCAATTCAGCAAATTAGCTTAATTGCAGGTATTCAAGAGAGGAATTTTGAATGCATGGAAATATTGCTGCAACGAACTTGACAAATTTTTAAGCCTAATTGACTTTTGTTATTTTTAGGTTTATAAAATTTTGAAACCTATTCTTAATACATTTTGAATATAACCGTAATTTAAATTTTCTTTTTAATGTCAGTCCAAATAGCACCTTAGAAAAAGACGTAGCATCAACATCACATGGACAGAAGCTTTAAGCATTGAGTGAACTTGAAAGTGAAAAAATCTAATATTGTTTACAATTTACTTTATTATATTTAGTTCTGGACAGATGATTCTCATTTATAATCTATTTTAATCCACAAATTCCACTTCTTTTGTTATATTGGCGGATCAAACTCATGTGCAATCGTTTTGTTGCATAAGCTGTTTTATTACCGAGCTAAGTCCTAAATAGAATCCTCTGTTCCACAGAGTTGAAAACCATAGTAATACTTTAATCCTGCTTAAGATAGCCAACAATATTGTACTTTAGTTATTCATTTTTTAACCAAATTAATGATTTACAGAAGAGACATTTATTTTTTCTATGCTGAAAATCTTTTTGACTGAATAACGAGTGCCTAAGGGAGTTGCCTGGGTTTCTTGTGTGGTTAAATCTTTAATTAAACCGCTGTACATGTTAAGTTTTACCCGTTTTTCAAAGTGAACTTCCATTGTAAATATTCCACGAAGACATTTGCCACGCTCCAATATTGCAATAATGTCGCCACTGGATGTTGTCAAAACACTAAGTTCACTGGTTGGCATAGGCCCGAGGGCATGACCTTCTCTGACTTGAATTGGTTTATCGCGAGGAAAGGTGTATCTTCTAATTTCGAATAAGAGGTGAGAATGCGTGTGAGGACGAAGGCGAATAAATCTAAGTTCTTCAAGTTTATATCCAAGCACGATAGTATTGCGACGATTGGCAGGAGGAGATCTGGTCCTGACACGAAGAACAGTCTCGGCAGAAGAAGACCTGCTCGGAGAATCTGATGGATAAATTCTGGCAGGAGGAATAAGCCTGCTAGAAGAAGAAGGTTCGCAACGAGGTACATTAGGAATCGGTTCGCCATTAGGTAGGCATTCGAATTGCGAACTTAACTCTGCAACAAGAAACAGAAAGTTAATTTTTTTTAGTATAAAGTCGTATTGAGGAGGTATACACTCGCCTAGGGGCTCCTCAATATGGCACATTCGTATTTAAAGAAATTGACGCATTCTGAACAAACTTAAGACAAGTAATTAATTGAATCTATTTCAGTATGGGGCCGTCCTCAAACTAACTTAACAATTTGACTGGAGAGAGGGTTGCGTCAAAAACTATGATTAGTCAAAAGGGGGGGGGGGTCAGTTGAAGAAACTGTATGAACTTTGATAACATTTAGTACATTTCATGATGATAAATTTGAACAAAGTTTGCGAATTGGGCTAAGAAACCTTCGTATTTCAAACT
>JAWWEA010053856.1:0-10106 GCA_035222095.1 Andricus quercuspetiolicola | reverse complement strand
GACACGCGACTTTAGGAACACGAAGATTTGGGCTGTGTGCACAACATTATTTAGTGTTTGATTTCTAAATCTCCATTCAGAAATAGTACATTTTGTCCTCGTGCACGATAAAGAAGACGTCGAACGATTACAAATGACTGTTACGGGTTCTTGGAGCAATGAAGATTGCAACAGTCTCGGACGGAGCAGTGGGATGGCGCGGGGTCAACGTGGCTGCCCTGGTAGGGTTGCTGGGGGCGAAGACACTACCGGGGTGTTCAGGTGCGAAGCCCCCGCAAAGGTGCAAAGTGAATACAATGAAGAAAAAACACAACACAGTAGAACCTCTACGACAACAAAATGCTACGTAATCACGACAGGCGGAACTTGCAGTTAGCTGAGGATCGAATTTCGAGAGTTAAAAGCGGCGCACATTCCAAATAACGGGGACGGATGCAATTTCGTAAGCGCTCGGTAAGCGCAATCACGCACGTATCAGCGAGCAACTGAACATATTCACGCCCGCTGTCACAGACTGATACGGGCACGCTCGTAGTGCGCATGCGTTACCGTCGTCGGGCGGCCATTTCACACTTTCTGACGGCTCTGCAGGCACGAAAGTCAGGTCTACCGTGCACGTTAGACAAAAAATATTTGTTTGAATCGATCAAATATTATTATTCATAAGTTATTAAAAATGTAATTTAAGGAATAACTCTCAAAAGATTGAAGAAATTAAAGCTGTTTTTTTATGTTATGTCGTCACGGAAATGAAGGCGCTATTTTATCATGTTTAATTTGCAAGATCGTTCGGGACAGTGTGGTTCATTCCAGAATATATCCTCTACTCGGTGTTCCGGCCTATAAAAAGATGCTGGCCCGAAGATAGGTAATCTACTTAATCATTAATTATCTCGAAGTGTTCACGGTGTCCGATTTCAAAATCTCCCCTTGAAAATTAACAACAAATGATAATTAAAGCTTGCGGATCTTTTTAAAAAATCGCCTTATTTTAAAAATGATCTCACTTTTTGAGTTTCTGTCTAAATGAAAAATAGTTTTTCGATCAGATAGTAATATATATAGTTTTAGAATACTCTTGGTATCTAGAAAAAATATCAGAAAAATAATTTTGTTTTTAGTTTTGAACCACTGACAAAAAATATTAATAGATGAGCAAATGAAAATAATCTCCCTAGAATAACCCACCTCAGGTTAACATCCATGCTAAATTTCAACTCTATGGCACAAATATGGTAGAAGCTATTGGGCATGGAGAAACTGCGATACGCGATCTAGTGCCAAAATCAGATCAAGAAAGATTAGGTATAATTTTAAATATGCATTTCAATTTGTGCATGAAAGAGTTTTTTTCCATCTTCTTTCTAAAATCTGAACTATTTATTGAGTACTCAAAATGAGTCTTGAGCGGAAAAAGTGTTTCAGATGGCATTTGCATCTTACACAGTGAAAAAGACATTTTTTTATAAAGAATATTTTTGTACACTAAACCATTATTGTGCCATTTATTGTAAATTTTGAAACATTGTAAGTTAGAATGAACTTGTTTTGAAGCAAACATGAACTCACAGTAAATCTTTAACAATTTATACATGAAACATTCACTTTCTCAAAAACCTGACCTGAAAGGTAGGTTAAATTTAGTATTCAAATTCAAAAATCAACGATTATGCATATTTTTTGTATAATATGAAACTAATTTTTGGCTTTACTGATTCATACAAGTTCAATATAATCGTATAATGCATTAAAACTGACATGCCATAGTGAAACATTTTTTTTTTTTTTTGGGACAACATTTTTCACAGAAATGTATTTTTTCACTGTTTAAAAATGAAGTGCTATCCAAAGCGCTCTGTTTTTAGTAGAAACTTATTTTTACTATTTAAAGATTTTTTCAAACTCTACAAAATAATCGTAAAACCCCCTCCATGCAAAAATTAGGCTGAATTTTTAGATAATAAGACATATTGTTTCAAAATATATCTGATATCTATCAAAAATTGCGATTGGAATATTTCATTCGCTCAAAAAAATGCTTTCATTTTTTGATTTGAACCACTGATAAAGACTAATAGTATACAAATAGTGAAAATATTGTTCCTAGAATAACCCACGTCAGGTTAATATCCATGTTGTATTTAAACTCTCCAGCACAAATATTGTAGTAGCTACTGGGTATGGATAAACTGCAATACCTCACCTGGTGCGAAAGTCAGAACTAGAATGGGAAGTAGAATTTCAAAGATGCATTTCAATTTGTTTCTAAAAGAGTTTCACTATTCTTTTGTGAACCTTGAAGTATTTGTTGAGTAATATAAATAAGTCTTGATCGAAAAAAAGTCTTTTACGTGGAGTCTACATTTCATACAATAAAAAAATACATTTTTTTACAACAACATTTTCTCACAAAAAACAATTCATATACCATTTCTTGTGAATTTCAACACGTTATAAGCCTAGATTTTATTTCAAAGGTAACATGAACATAAAATAAATTTTCAATGATTTATACATAAAATATTTAATATCCAAAAAATCTGACCTAACAGTTAGGGCAGAATTTGTATTTCAAGTTCCGGTCGTCTATTATGCATAATCTGGATAGAATTTTCCGCTACACTTACTATCTAAGCCTTTTCTTTAAATCTACAAAACAATCGTGGAAACTCTTTTATGCGAAAATTGAAATAAATCCTTAAAATTATACTTACTCTCTCTATTTCTGATTTTTGCACCAGACGCCGGAATGATCGACCACCATTCCCAATAGGAGTTTTGAATGACGAACGGAATTCAGCTGTAGCCTGCGAAATCCGAAGAAAGTGAAATTTTGAGAAGAATTCTCTATTATTTGTTTCAGATTATATTTTTCTTACCATTGTTTAAACCGGTAAAACGTCGACTTCGAACCGTCTGTTGGGTTGACGCACTACGTGATACTGTGAGAAGAAATATAGGGAGCTTTATTGATGAAATCATTTCAAGGAACCCCAAAGTTAACAGCCAAAATAATGAAATTCCAAATGTAATCGCATGCTCATTTAATATTGACACGTCACTTCAAGCACACGAAGATTTAGATAGGATGCACAATAGCTTTTAAACACTATTGAGTGAATGGCTTCTAAATCTCCTTTAAAAAAATGGTTGTTCAAATCAATTGAATATCTTTTTGAAATATTTCAACAAAAAAATTTGTCAGATTTAAAGAAACATTTTTCTCAATGCACGCAGGTAATATGTCTACAAAGGACTTTGAACAGAGCGTATTTGGTAAAATATTCAATTGTTGCAAAGACGAGTAGTATTTCAATACTAAAAACGAATCAAGTTTCCTGTAATAAGTGATCAGACCAAACGTTATTCAAAATGGTTTTTGCTTTGCATTGTTGTCCATAAATTATTGAAAATTCAATTTAAAGAAGAATTCTTAAAAGATTAAAGAAATCAAAGCTGTTTTTTATATTATGTCGACGTGAAAATAATAACAGAACTTTACCATGTTTCATTTGCAGGATTAATCAGGAGAGTGTGAGTCATTCTAGAACATATCGTCTACTCGATGTTGCGGCCTATAAAAAAAGCTGGCCCCAAAATTGGTAATCTACTTGATTGTTAATTATTTAGAACTATTCCTGGTATCCATGCAGAAAATCTCATTAAGGTAATTTGTAAATTCCATGGAAATTTACTACATATTATGGTTAAGGCTTGCGGATTTCTTGAAAAATCGCCTTATTTTGAAAATGTTCTAACTTTCTGAATTTCGGTCTGGTTGAAAATTAATTCTTCTACTAGACAGTAGGGTATATACTTTAAAATATATTTTATATCTTGATAAAACTTCGATGGGAAATTATTAGTCCATCTAAAAAATAGATTTGTTTTGAACCCCTGATAAAAAATGATAATAGATAAGCGAATAAAAATAGTCTTTCTAGAGTGACCCATGTCAGATTAACATACATGCTTAACTTAAACTTTCCAGCACAAATATTGTAGGAGCGATTGGGAATCGATTAACTGCAATACTCCATCTGGTGCCAATATCGGAATTAGATAAGGTAGGTTGAATTTTAAAGATGCATGTTAATTTATATATAAAAGTGTTTTAACGATTCGTTTAGGGTGTCTAATATACTAATTGAGTACCAAAAATAAGACTTGGTCAAAAATAATGTGTTTTAGATGGAATATACATCTTATACAGTGGAAAAATACATTTTTGTAAAAGAATATTTTTCTACATAAAACAGATGTTTTACCACTTATTGTAACTTTCGACACATTATAAGCTTAAATGAATTTATTTCGGAGCAAAAATGAACGCAATGTAAATTTTTATTGATGTATTGTATAATGTATTGAAACTCACATGAAATAGTAAAATAATTCTGTGTTTTTTTTTTAGATAAACTTACTGACAGAAATATGTTTCTTCATGGTATATAAGAAGGGAGTTGTATCTGAAACGGTTTAATTTCGATGAAGACTGATTTTTATAATCCAATTTTTGTTTTATACTTTACAAAGCAATCACAAAAACACTCTTATATAAAAGCTAAAATGAATCTTTTAACTTACGTTTACTCTTCCTAGTCCAGATTTTCCCACCTGATGGCGAAGTGGTCGACCGTCATCCCCAATTAGGTATTTTCGAATCAACCCTCAGCAAACTTTACTTCGTCGAGTGCTGAGAGAAAACCAATGGACTAAATGCATGAGATGAAGCTCCATTTATGTTATATCTTTGTCATAAGTAATAATTATTGGCATTTTATTATTTCACTAAATGGTAGTTAAGAAATAAAAACTAATTTCTGAATATAATTATATAGAAAAAATTAGTTTTCACGAAGCTGTTAGCAAAACACGGCAAATATGGATCAAATTTCATGAAATCGATCCATTGTTTCCCCTGTAACACTTCACGAAGTGAAGTTATCTGACGATGAATTAAAAATGCCTGATAGGAGTGGTAAACGAAGGACGGACATATCTATCCGTATTTCTTTACGGGGATTACAGTGTAGCCTACAAAACCCAAAAATCTACAGGTTCTGGAGCATTTCTCTATAATTTGCTCCAGACTATATTTTGCTTACATGACTGACGATGTCTTTCCGCACGGCGTTGGAGGGTTATTTGCGACACCTTCCTTGGCCTATAACTTGATTCTGTAAAAATAAATATAGGGATTTTTCATTAACGAATTTTTCCAAGGAAACCCAAAGTTACTTGTAGAGATAGAGACATCTGTAAATGAAATCGCGGGATCACTTAATATTGACACGTGCCTCTAGGCACGCGATGATTTGGATCAGCGCACAATATTTTTTAAAAATTATTGATTGAGTAGCTTCTAAATCTGCAATTAGAAAAATATTTTTGTGAATAAACAAAATATTTGTTTAAACCTATATCAAAGAAGAAATTTGTTAGATTCAAAGAAACATTTTTCTTATTGTACAGAGGAATAATGCCTACAAAGTTGTTGAGTATTTCAATACATAATGAATCATGTTTCCTATAATGAGTATTAAGATTGAAAGTTATTCAAAATTTAACTTTTGCTTTACATTGTTGTCTATAGGTTTAAAAAAATTTAATTTGAGGGATTCGGAAACGAATTAAAAAATCAAAGTCATTTTCCATATTATTCCGTCATGCAAATGAAAACTCCATTTTATTATATTTAATTTGCAAGTTTAATCAGCAGAGTGTAGGTCATTTCAGAATTGATCCGCTGCTCGCTGTTGCGGTCTATTGAAAAAAACTGCCGGGCCCCATATAATCTACTTGTAGTGAAAGTTTCTGAGTTGTCATCAAAGTTTTTGCGTTTTCCATGTACCTCTCCCCTAGTCCTTTACGCACGCCCACACACTTACTTGGTGGTGGGAGTGGGACCTGCAGTTTAAGGTGGGTTCCGAACGAAGAGGGTCCAAGGTCTATGCCTTATCCCCTAAGACCATCCTCCCAATAGATAATCTACCGGACTATTAATTATCTAGAACACTTCAAATTGTCCAATCGTAAAATACCCATGAGGTAATTTGTGAATCCTTTGAAAATCTACTGCAAATGCTAAAATCTCTTTAAAGAATTGTCTCATTTTGAAAATGACCTACATTTTTGAATTTCAGTTTAATCGAAAAATAATTTTTTGGTTAGATAGTAGAACAGTTTCAAAATATATTTGATATCTAGTAAAAATTCCGATTGTAATTTCTCAATCGATCAGAAAAATAGTTTTTTCTTAACCACTGGTAAGAAATAATAATAATAATAATAATAATAATAGTAGACGAGCGAATAAAAATATTCTTTTTACAATAACCCTCCTCAAGTTAGCATCCGTTATAAATTTTAACGCTCTAACACAAATATTGTAGCAGCTTTTGGGAATGGATACATTGCGATAATCCGCGTGGTGCCAGCATCAGAACTAGAATGAGTGGGCAGAATTTTGAAGATGCATTTTAATTTGTGCACACAAGTGTTCTCACGATTTTTTTGTAGAGTCTAAATTACTTAATGAGTACTGAAAATGAGTATTGATCGAAAGGAAAGTGTTTCAGCTGGAATATACATATATCTTATACAGTGAAAAAATATATTTTTCTACAAAAACAGTTTTCTACAAAAAGACTGTTGTATCATTTATTACAAATTTCAACGCATTATAAGCGTAAATAGACTTATTCTTAAAAAAATGAACTCAGAGTAAGTTTTTTGTAATTTATACTTGAAACATTTACTATCTGAAAATTCTGGCGAAAACCTTAGGTCAGAATTCGCATTTCAATTCCAATCATCTATTATAGATATTCTTTGCATAAGCTGGAACAAATTTTCTTGCTGCGCTCAGTAACTGAAGTTCAATTGAAGCGTATAATGTATTAAAACTTACATGACATGTCATAATATTTTTTATTTTTTATGGTAAATCTTTTTTGACAAAAATGTATTTTCTTAATGTATGATATGGAAACTCTATCCGAAACGCATTATTTTGGATCAAGACTTATTTTTACCATTCAATAATTGTTCCAAACTCTATATAATAATCGTGAGAACAATTTTCTGCAAAATTTAACATGAAAATCTAAACTTATTTATACTCTTTCTGGTTCTGGTTTTCGCACATAATGGCGAAATGGTCGACCAGAATTCCCAGTAGGAGTGGTAAACGACAAACGAATGGACATCAAACCGTGGTTATATACGGGGTTTCCGGTCTAGCCCGCAAAGCCCCGTTAAACTAGAAGTTTTTGGAACAATTCTCTAACATGTATTTCAGATTATATATTGGTTACCGTCTCCTGTAGTATCATAAAGATCATTCTCCGTCGCTACTGATGATAATAGATCCAACGCATCATTTGATCCTGTAAAAAAATGTTAGGGATTTCTTATTGACGCATTTTTTCAAGTAACTCTAAAGTTAATAGACGATATAAAAAAATCCCCAATGTAATCGCATATTCATTTAATATTGGCAACTGCCTTTTGGCACACAAAGATTTGTGTTGGGTGTACAATATTTTTTAAACATTATTGAGTGAGTGGCATCTAAATCTACACTCAGAAATAGTATATTGTGTGGCTAGGACTCGTGCGTCAAACTACACACTCGTGCGGGATTTACCAACGTCGCCTGTACCACACACGATACTTTTTGCCTAATTGCACGATAAATAAGACGATGGACGATTATAAATGTTTGTTATGGGCTTTTGCAGCCTAGTGGGGGAGCAGATTCAAGCCCCTGACGGGGGGATTAAGGGGCTTTAGATTATATTTTGGTTACCTCGCAGTATTTCTCTAGCTGTACCCGGGCGACCTGGCGTCATTGTCCCTGTTGGAATCCCATATATATCACTTGGTCCTGTAAGAATAAATATAGGGATTTTTTATCAACGAATTTTCACAATGAAACCCAAACTTAATTTTCGAAATAAAGAAGTGTCAAATCTAATCGCATGTTCACTTGATATGGACACGTGACCTTAGGCTCAAAAGGATTTGGATAGGCTGCACAATAGTTTTTGAACATTATTAAGCGGCTTCTAAATCTGCACTCAGAAAAATATTTGTTTGAAACAATCAAACATTTGTTTAACCTGGATTAAAAGACATTTGTTACATTCCAAGAAACATTTTTCTTAGTGTACGCATGTATAATGCCTATAAAGGATTTTGGGCAAAAAGTATTCTTGTAAAATGTTGAGTTGGTGCATATCAAGAGTTTCAGTTTTATGAATTGGTAGTGAAGTTGGACAAAAGCTTTAGATGCGAAGCTGAGGAGTATTTCTATACTACATACGAATCAAGTTTCATGTAACAAGTGAGTAGACCAATAGTTATTTAAAATTTAATTTCTGTTTTACACTATTGTCCATAAATTATTGCAAATTCAATTTGAGGAAGAATTTTTGAAAGATTAAAGAAATTGAAGCTGTTTTTTATATCATGTCGCCATAAAAATGAAAACTCCATATTATCAAGTTTATTTTCCGGATTAATCAGGACAGTGTAGGTCATTCCAGAACATTTCCGCCACTCGATATATTGTAAAAATTTAAATTGGAATTACTCAATCTACCAAAAAAATATATTTATTTTGAACCACTCATAAAAAATAATAATAGATAAACGGTTGAAAATATTCTGCCTAGGATAGCTTACGTCAGGTTAAGATCCATGATAAATTTTAACTCTCTAGCACAAATATTGTAGGAGCCATTGGGAATGGATAAACTGCAATACGCCCTCTGGTGCCAAAGTCAGAACTAGTGTGAGTAGGTAGACTTTTAAAGTTGCATTTTGATTTGTACAAAAAAGTATTTTTTCAATTTTTTTTCGGAGTGTAAAGTATTTATTGAGTGTTAAAAATAAGCCTTGATGAAGAACAAAGTGTTTCAAATGGAATTTACATTTTGCACAGTACAAAAGCACATTTTGTTAACAGGACATTTTTCTACGAAAAACAATTATTGTTTTGGACAAGGTCTTATTTTTACAATTCAATCATTGTTTGTATCTCTACAAAACAATCGTCAAAACACTTTTATGGAAAAATTAAAATGAATCTTTAAAGTTAGACTTCCTTTTTCTAGTTCGGATTTTCGTATCAGATGGTGAAATTATTGAGCACCAGTCCCAATAGTAGAGATAAACGACGGACGGAGGGACATCTAGCCGTGGTTTTATACGGGGTTTCCAGCGTGGCATGCAAAACAATTGAAAACTACACGTTTTGAAACAATCCTCTAATATTTGTTTTAGATTATATTTTGGTTACCTTCCTCTTCAAATCCATGCCGACCAGTGTTTATCGATAATGCTGGATGTGCTTCGGTCGCAATACTTTCTTCTGTAAAAAGAGTTATAGATATTTTTTAATAATGAGGGTTTTCAAGGAACCCCAAAGTTAATGCCCGAAATGAAGAAATCACAAATGTATTCGCATAGTCATTTAATATTGTCACGTGACTTTAGGCACACAAAGACTTAGTTAGGGTGCACAATATTTTTCAAACATTATTGAGTGTGTGGCTTCTAAATTCACACGCAGTATTGTTTTTGTTTAAATCAATCAGATATTTGTTTAACCATTTATAAAAAAATGAATTTATTTGATTTAAATATTTTCCTTAGTGTACGTAGGAATAACGCCTACACAGGTTTTTGGACACAAAGTATTTGGCAAAACGTTTAATCAGTGCGTGTCAAGAGCCTCAGTTTCAAATATTGGGAATAAAATTGAACAAAAAATTTTGATACAAAGGCAAAGAGTATTTCCATACACGGTGAATCAAGTTTTCTATAGTAAACTGAACAATTATTTTCAGTGCAGTGTCGGGGGTGGCCTGCAAACAGCCTTGGCTACAATTCTGGGGGATGCAAGTGTAAACAGTTAGGGTCGGCTGAATTGTTTTCAATTGTAATGCATAATATTGCGCAATATATTCGGCCAAGTGTTCGCTCACTGCGAATCTTTCGAGCCGAGAGTCGCTACCGTCTTTCGAGCTGCCCCCGGAGAAACTGCATGGGCCCGCAGTTCTAGGAAGGCCGAAACTGGAGTGACAGAATCCGAGAGT
>JAWWEA010053566.1:0-10115 GCA_035222095.1 Andricus quercuspetiolicola | reverse complement strand
GGCAAAGATGGTTGTAAAGCAATCTCAGGACCGCATTGTGCATGTGGAGATACGTCGTTCCCGCGTGACTGAGACACCTGGACAGTATGCATCCTAGGTACACTGGATGTGTATAATACACTCCACACTTATTTCTTGTAACTTATTGTCGCAAAATGCGGCTACGGTATACTAAAGTGGAAATGACACCGTCATGGCACGCGAAAATAAAACCCTTTGTGCCTAAATTAAGTGCGGATGACTTGACGAAAGCAGCCGTTAGTTCCTTTGAAATGGACATATGTTCTACATTTTTGTAAAAGTATCCGAGCACTTCCTTGTCGAGAAGCTGTTCGAGGAAGAATAGACTGATGCACTTTCCAAACTTCTGATATTAAGCTCCAGGCCAATGGTCTCGGTTGCATGACACGCGACTTTGTAAGAGAAAGCTCCTTTGCCAATCATTTCGTGATTTTTGACCATTTTATGACCAGTTATAAATTTCATCAAACAAAAAGTAAAGGAACCTTAAAAAACTTTTCAAACTGAATTAAAAAGTCATACAATGGATCATTCTATTAGAGGACATAAACCAGAAAGATATTGGAGAGTTAGAAGTCCGACCCCACCTTGATGTCGTGGAATCTACAAGCGCAGAACGAGCTAATATATACATAAGCTCTTTTGCATATATATGATCTTACGCGTGGGGACGTCAAGGGCCGTAAGTTCGTGTTTCGTCTATGGAACTACCCCCAACGAGTAGAGTAGAACCGGGGCAGCAAGCATGTTACTCCCAGGTATATTTTCCAACCCCTTAGACTGGGATACCAAACCTGTCAAAGAAGACTCTTGTATCTGCTTCGGAGAGCCTTCTTCACTGTTGCTATATCCTGAATGCGGCTCTCAGGCATTCCTAGGTATAGGTAGGTCTTAATTAGTGTTTACACATGTTATCGGACTCCAGTTCCTTGGGTTGGACAAGTCGCCTTTCTACAGTAGGAGTAAGCGCGTCCTAACACTAGCTACTGCGGAATATGCGTCTCCGACTTTCAATATCAGGCGATGACATAGACCAGATATTTGTCTGTAGAAGGAAACTTCTTGCACCAGAAGATCTTCATACCATCTGGTCCTGCACCGCAGAAGTTCTTCGTGACCCTCCGTGCGAATTTTTTACAGAAACAGGGAGGCCACTGAAGAGGCGCAATGGGTCACCGATTGTCAGCGATTGCGTCAGACAGTACACGTATTTTGACAACAATATGTTTCCCGATTATCAGAAACTTTGACTTGTTCCACGTGTGAAGGTAGATCCTCACTTCGTGGGCGAAATTACGGAACCTTTCCGTAAATGGCCAACCAGATCTTACGCACTCTGTCTTTCTCAATCAATCTTCTTATTGAGATTATACAAGCGTCGTTCGATCTTTTAATCAATTCTTGGTTTTAGTCTTCGATTTGAATGAACCGAAGCTTGCGTCGCACCGCAAACTGAACAATTGATGGTCCAGAAGTGAGACTCCACCGATAGCTTCTCACTGAGGATGGTATCCATTCTAGCCAGATCTTGGGGCTTAGGATAAACCTGAATGTTTATGTTCCTTCTTGTCCTGAAACCGGCATCATCACTTAGAGAATGCCTGCTCTCTGCGATTGGTCTTAATATCGCTTTCGCCTCCTCGTCTGCGGATTGTTCTTGCAGTAGTTGGGAAAGCGCTCTGCGTTCATATCCAGTTCGCGAGTGGTAAACAGCACGATTTTGCAAGGACTGTTGAAAAACGTGTAAAAGCTCTGGGTGTTTCTAGCCCCACAGAGTGTGCATGCGTGACTCGAAGCCGCTGTAAAGAGCAATAAATCTGGCATCGTAGCAGTCCAGCAAGTCATCGTTGTGCCGACCCGTCAAGTTTATAGTGCAAGCGTTAACATATAATATATAACATATTAGCTAATATATTGTGTGCATGAAGGTGGGGAACGAAAACGTAATCTCTTGTGTATCACACGTTGACGGAAGAAATAATAATAATTGAATCTCGTCAAATGAAAATAAAGATATTAGAAAAAAAACCACGAAGAAACGAACAAAGATATTCAAAAACAATCACGTCCCACTCTCTATTCAATAGAATCTCCTAAATCGAATAGTAAAGTACACTTTACATGAGAACAAAAGGCATTATGGTAATTTTGCGAGAAATCACGTCACATAGCATTTGACTCTTTAGAAAATATTATCAATCCGCCTAAGGCAATTTCTGATTTCTAAATACAAGTTTAAGAAATAACAAAGAAATAGGCTACATCACAGATCTGTTACCTAAAGACAGAGGCATATCTGTAGGAAACGCAATAGTTGAGAATAAGAACGATAAAGCATACTTAAATATCGGTAATAATCATGAAGAACCAGTAGAACTTGCAATTTCAACTGTAGAAATTCTTAGATTTAAAGAATTCAAAACTGAAGATAACGATGTCTTTATCGCACAACACAAAAATGAAAATAATAAATATCAAACAGTTGCAATAGTCCACAGCTGTTTCTTAAATTCAAATGAAACATAAAATGGTACGTGGTTCCAGACTATCGTAATTCAAACGAAAAAATAATTCGTGATTTATATTCACTTCCAAACATTACAGAAATTTTAAACTAATAAGGAAAAGATCAATACTTTTCGGTATTTAACTTAGAATGGGGCTTCCACCAAATGAAAAATGTAAACTAAAGACTCACATAAAACAGCTTTCTCCACCTTCTTGTGAAACTATGAATTTGACGGTATATTCGTTTATGTGTACCCTTTAGAAGAACACGATAAAAAATTCAAAAAATTAATATACAAATGACGCAACGCAAATCTTAAATTACAATCTGATAAATGCGAATTTTTGAGCCCTGAAGTGAAATATCTCGAGAATATTATTAATAAAAACGGAGTGCGATCCGACCCTAAAAAAGTAGAAGCCGTCAAGAAATTTCCTTTCCATGAAAAACCAAAAAATACTAAAGAATTCATAAGATTAGCAGGATATTATAGAAAAATTATCGACAGGTTTCCAAACATCGACGCACCTTTAAATGAATTAGTGAAAAAGACGCACAATTTATTTTAGCAGATTCCCAGCAAACTGCATTTAAAACTTCGAAAGAAAAGTGATCAAACGCACCCTAATTACAAAGACCAGATTTCTCGCAACACTTTGAGCTAACTGCAGACGCAACAGGATTCGCCGTTAGAGGGTTTTTATCCCGAGGGAAAATTGGTAAAGACATAGGCAAGACATACACACAAGTCCTAAAGTTGCTCTATAGAGGTCTCTTAGCAGACGACTTGAGGACGTCCTGAGGATCTTTTAAACGAATGGAATGATCCAAAGGATCTTTTAAACACGTCAAGTCACACCACATAGAGGTATATTTTAAAGACGTATTTATGATATCCTAGTGTGACATATTCTCGACCCTATCTATCAGGCTAAAATTTGCTAAAATTTTGAAGAAGACAGTAACAGATATAATTACGAAAAGGGCTCTCAAGAAGAAATCAATATTAAGAAAGAAAAAAGAAGACTCAGCAAGGCTACTCTTTAAACAAAAAGTATTACCCCTACTCTTGCAGTAATAAAGAGACAAAGAGCAAGAAAAGAAATTGTCACTATATGAAAAAAGGACAATTACGCAAAAAGTGATGTAAATCTCGACTATATATCATACAGCTCAGACTCTGATCTAGATTATTATGAATATGTAAAGAAGAAAATGAAATCTTGCGAGAAAAAGAAGAAATTAAAACCTCGAGAATAAGATTGCAGAAAATCCTAATTATATTTCCAGTTCAGTATCCAAGCGGAATAGAAAACTTAAGCAATACTAGAGAAATTTTTTTAGATTTCAACGAAGATTACGATGAAAATTTTAATGATAAAAATTTCGATTTAAATTATATTACTCCATATAAAATAAATCCGAATTCTAATAAGAATTTGCCAGAGAAGAATGATAATAAAGAAGCGCACGGCGAAGATTCCGCACAATATCGCTCGCCTCTAAAGACATCCCCAGATAGACCAGTGGCCGGAACGTCAACTAGGGACCCAAATATAACAGATTGCCGGGATAGAATTACCGTGAGAAAAAATAACTGCTTATTTCACTATAGATCATAGAGAACCTGGAGATAAGAAATTAGAATTATTATTAAAGCATGAACATTACTCAAATTTACAAAACACCAAAAAGATCTGCCCAAAGAAATTCATAACAGAAAAAATTATTACCATCGAAGAAGAAGAAAATCTTCCAGAGACACTTAATAGTATAAATTTAGCGATTTTTTCTTTACACAACATAGCCAGTAAATTAAATTTGAAATAAATCAGTATAGCTAAAACTGATTACGCAAATAATGTACCATGCAAATAAATCTTGATGCAACTTAAATCCGTATTTTTAGAATCGACTACAAAAATAATAATTTGCTCAGTAATCACACAGTATCCCACAAAGAAAGAAAAAATTAAATTTCAGTAGAAGCTTATTGGTTGACATTAGCAGACGCACTTGTAAATAAATTTATTTTTACACTTTTGTCTCACCAAGAGAAGTTTCAATTGATCAAAGAAAATATTTTTTCAGTAATTTATTACGAAGATTATCTAAAAATTTCGTATTAGGCGATCTAAGAACATGGCGTTTCATTTACAATAAAATGGATCCTTAGAAAGATCTCACCACGTCTGTGCGGAATATTTAAATCAATTTATAGAGAAAAACGTAGAATGGGATGATTGCTCAGAATTAGCCACATTTTCTTATACAGTGTTCCTCACTAATGATTTACTTCGAATTTATTATTTCTCTCCAAAATCTATACACTTTCTAAATGAATATTCATATGTTTCCGTCGGCCTATGTTGCAAAATATATAGAAAGCCAGCAGACTTTGGAGGTCAACAAAAAACCGGAAAATAAACATCCGTGAGGACTGCAATACCAGTGTTCAGCAAGCAAAAAAATGTATCCCGTATGAATTAGTTTTTTTGATACTAGCTCGATTACCTTCCAGTGAACCCCTACCGGAAGATGAAAAATTGCAAACGTATGATGAATACACACAAAATTTACTATCAAGAAGACAAGACAGAATTTGCGAAGTAGCCAGACATGATTTATTTACAGCCAAGAAAAAATAATAACAATATTATGATGGGAAGATCAATCCTTAAGAATTCAGAGCAGGAGACAAAGTATTTTTATCAGAAGAAGGGAAGCTCAAAAGACATAACAGTCAATATTCAGCACCATAAGAAGTATTAGGAATGCCAGGAAAAGGAAACATCAAAACTCAAATAAACAACTCTTCAAGAGCGGTATACATTAATCTACTCAAGCGCTCACTAATTGATTTAACAGAAACGAACTCAAAATCTTTGAATTGAAAAAGTGAAAACACTTCAAAAAGTATTGAAATTGGTCTTCTCTTTCAAACTTTTAGATGCGAACTATTACAGTGTAGACCGAATAGCAAGAAAGAATTGAAGAATTCTGCAGGCAGAGATATAATGAAATTAATTATTATTCACTTATCACTCGAAAGTAAACAAACTTCAACAATTTTTAAATAATATAAAGATGTATAATTAAAACATAGCAAAATAACTAATGGCACTGCTACCATATCCCTTTTAGAAGAGAAGAATGCGTCCTGCCTGAGTCTCACGTTCATGTACAGAGAAAGTATATCCAACTACTACAGTTGAGCGAGTTCACTCATATTAAAATCACTAAGAATGAATTAGAAGTTCAACTATACGTTTACCGCCCTCATTGATAAGAAAATGCGGAAAAGTGAAGTAGCAATTGCAGCATTAATAGACCTAGAAGGGTCATTTAGTAACAACCCAATTGAATCCGTATACGGTTCTGCTTGAACACACGGAGTTAGAGACACCGTGAACAGGTGAATGCACTTCATGTTGAAAATCAGAACGGTAAATACTTCACTGCATGGTAATGAAATGAGTTTCAGAGCTTCAAGGAGATGTCCGCAGGGAGGTGTTCTTTTATTCACCCAGTTGTTGCTTGTTATTGATGACCTGATTCGTGTTTTAAACCAATCGGGTTTTTATACTGAAGTATATGTAGATGACTTGGCGATCCCGGTAACAGCAAAGCATGAGGGCACCTTAGTGGAACACCTGAAGTCATCACTCAACATAGTAGAGCAATGCTGCCGGGACCGTTGTTTGTCCGTTGACCCGGACTAGACAAAACTCATCCATTTTACCACAAGAAGGCAGCCTGCTAACCCTAGAAATCTTAAATTCTACGGTAAAGAAATAGAATTTTCAAAATCAGCAATGGATTTAATAGTAATATGTGGTCCTAAATTAACCTGGAAACTCCATGTTGACGCAATGGTGAAGAAAGCTAAGATGTCTTTTTGGGCCTGTATATGCTCAGTAGGGAAAACCTGAGGCTGAAAACCCAGGATGACTTACTGGTTATATATGGTTGTAATAAGGCCCATAATAACATATGCATCAACGATCTGGTTGCCCAGAATTGAACTAATCAGTACTATAAAATAACTGGTAAGTCTCCAAAGGATTTTCTGCTTCGCGATCTCTGGTGCTATGGAAGCAATACTATTCTTGCTATGCAAACTGATGTCATGTTAAGGAAATTACCCTTCATGAAGCCATTCAAGGTCATCTTTCCTGAAAGGGAAGAATGACATGATGAAGGGAAAAGGAAAGAATTGTTTACACCAGGAGATCTCGTTTGGTACACAGACGGCTCTAAAGGCTCCTGCGGAACAGGGACTGGTAGCCTAGGAGGATCAGCACATTCACATTTGTTTTGACAGTCAAGCAGTACTTAAGGCTCTTAGATCTGAAGAGTTTACTTGCAGATTAGTCTGGAGCTGCCTTCAAGATCTTCTTAAGGTTGCCGTTAAAAACTGAATCAGTCTGATCTGGGTCACGAAGATATTAAAGGTAATGAGAAAGGAGCTATTAGTAAATGGCTCACGGAAGAGCATGAGAGATATGGGAAGAGAACCAAAAAATGGTGCATTCTAAGAATTTTACATCTGGTACATGTACGAGGAGGACTAATAAAAACCCTCGTTATTGATAGTGTGATTTTTGTGAGAAGACATCTCATAACATACTTTTAAAATGTGATGGACTTTGATGAAAAGTAAATTTTTTAGCCTTTTAAATATTTATGTAAAAGCAAAACAAAGGCTTCAATAAATTATTTCCATGAAATCTTTATTTAGTATACTATAACTTATAACTTTATGCAAAACTGATGTCTATGATAAATATTTTACTTAAAACTGCTCTTTGAAATGAATAAACTCAGCCATTGAATTTTAAAACTGAATCGCTATTTTCACGGTAGATAATATTAAAGAAGCTGGAACTAGTCAGAAAGTTTGTCAGCCGCTAAAGTAATTAAAACATTTAAGAGACAAAAATGTAACATTCCCCAGAATAATCATGAAACAAGCTATGCTTGCCCACATCCAAATTTAGCAGATAAAAACCTAATGAAAATAAAAGTAATTATTCAAGAGGAAATTTTTGAATCATGAATAAATGTTGCGCTTTTCGCAATAAAGAACACAAATTTGACGTATGCACCAGACCAATATATGAAAATCTAACGGTATTTAGTTAGAGAAAGAGAAAAACATGTAATGTTACTCAAGACTGGAGCGATTGGGACAAAAATAAAAACTTATATCATATTTCCTTTTAAAAAACATCTAAAGTCCATAATTCACGATAATAATTACCAGAAAAACAAAGAAACCAGATGAACACTATCAATTCAACATATACAAAACAAGAAACGTCGCCAATGAAATCAATAAGGCATCCAACACTGGGATTCCTAAATCACACTACCATTTAAATGATTTTGGAATCAAATATGGACTAGGCGGATATGCAACAAATGTTTATTCGGATTTATATAGCGGAAACTATTCCATTCACTGTCAAATTACGAAGCACTACTTTAGTTACTTCGGAGAAACATGAATTATAGGAATTAAAAAAAACAGCCTTATGATTGATAAAATATCTAATTTCATACTATGATATTTGTGAAAACATAATAATCGATGATGCAAAATAAAAACTAAATAAAAAACAAGATGTGTAAATACAAACTGATTGCAGGCCAAAATTGATGGCGTGGTTGAACGCTTGTAAGTCATGTAAGATCATAACTCATGCATCTAGATATTGCAAAGCGTTCATTAAAAAAAAATCTTTAAAAAAACTATAAAGGATAACGAAATTTTCACAAACTCTTTACAAAAAATGCCTACTCTTATTGATTTTATAGAATTTCTATGAAATCATATTGTAAATATAACCCAAGACAATTGGAAAAGTAAAGGTTACTCAACTAACCTATATCATTCACTTATCAACAGACTTAAAACATCAGATTGCATTACTTATCGATGGATCGAGAAAAAGGTTTCCACAACCCCTTTCAGATACAACAGATAAAATAATAGATAGGTACAGTTAAACAAGTTCCTGAATTTTCTGAACAACTTACATACGATCAAAGAACAAAAATATCCAAAAGCAGAAATTTCCCAAATAAATTATCAAATTTTTTCCTGCTTCTCAATATTCAACACCTTTTTATAAAATACAAATTGATGTTTGTAGTTCAAACCTCTGATATCGCAGAACTAAAAATTTAATTACATAAACTCCGCCCCTCATCAATTACCTAACATGCAAGCTCAAATTATATACCAGGTATTTACATCAAACTAGATATATCAATTTTCGCACTCTCTGACGATCAAAAAACTTATTTTACTGTTCTCAAAAATTTTCTTGAATCATGCCATCAAACATTGCATGGAAAAATTTGTGATTTTTCTCCACAAATACATAAGACATTAAAGAAATCAATCTCGGAGACATAGCTTTTCACTGGAAATGCCTCATATAAATGTAATTACCAAATCAATTTCGAGAATTGAGCTGTTTAAATTCTACTACCGTCCTATTAAGGGCGACTCTATTTAGCCCCTAAATCTAAAACAATTGGGATTAAATTTACAAACCATAAAACCACGGTAACCACCGTAATAAACACAGAGATACTTTAAATTCATCCTGAGTGTAAAGTACTAAATTATCCTACTCTAAAACAAAATGGACTAAAAATTCTCGACATTACAATTCCCACTCCATCTCAAAAAATTCCTCTAATTAAATTTGCACTATTTTCAGTATTTTTTTGAAATAAAGAAACTTAACACTGAATGAAATACTTATTGTAAATAAAATTTGTAGAGATAGTATTTCTTTCACATCATATCGCATTATTCGAGTATGTCAATCAAGAACTCGATGGTTTCTCGAATCAAAAGAAAACTGTTTCCATGGAAATATAATTACGTTGAATTATCTTGCAATCACCATTTTATATCTGACTATATTCGTGTTAATTATACTAACCTTAAAATTATATAGATATTATAAAAAAATTAGAGATTTGACTAATTAAACTTCTCATCGAGAATTCGGTATTTTAGGCTCATTATTAGACCATGAACCACTACAATCCCCAGTAAATACTGATTGGAGGAGCAATTTATTTTAAATTAAGTAATTTGTTGTAAAATATCTTGTTCAAGGAGTTTAAAATAAATAAATAATAAAAGGGGAAAGGTAGAAAGCGAAATAATTGGATGTGAAAAATAGCACGTGTTGAAATATAGGTCAGGCGGATTTACCGAACCAGAAGATCGAGAAGCTAGAGTCGCCTAGTGGGTGAGAGTGCAGAAGGATATAAGACGGTAGATATATCTGGTGGAGAAAGAGAAAAAAGCTGTGCGCTTGACTCAAGTGATGAAGGTGATATGGCCGGAACGAAGAGAAACGGACGTCCCTCAACCTGACATGACCACATTGTATTTTCATAAAAATACCTATTCTATAATTTAGTGCCAATTTAGTGCTAATTAATGCCCAAATGACAAATTTAGTGCTTTGAAATTTTTATAAAAAACCTGTGGTGCTGCTAGCTGGAAGTCAAGCTGACAGCATCACACTCATATTACAGGAACGAGAACATAAAT
>JAWWEA010053492.1:0-15659 GCA_035222095.1 Andricus quercuspetiolicola | reverse complement strand
TAGTGAGTTTCTATCTGTATTTTTTCTTGAGATAAAAATTCACAAAGCTAAAATGGTCAATTTTGTCACTATATTTGCTTATATATTGTTGCTCTGTGAAAAAAATTAGAAAAAAGCATACCACAATTCTCTTAAAAATTAATTGCTGAGCATTTCTAAAAAAAAAACTAAAATCGGTTAAGAAATACGACCTGTGGGCGATTATGAACAGTAAATTCCTATTCCAGACCACTGTGGGGCGGTCCGACACTTTTTTATAACCCTGTATGTACAACGACAGGTCTATAATTTTATATGATATAATAGTGAGTTTTAAAAGTATTATAATTCACGTCCAGATAAGATTTGTAAGTAATTCAACAAATAATTTTAAGGAAAATTTCAAAATTATTATCAGTTATTATCAGCGATTTCACAGCGGCATCCTTTTATCACGTGAACACTTTTTCTCTTCCGAGACCACGTTTATTATTCTAAGAATAAATAAATAAATTATTTAGATTACAGTGATACTATTGCATTCGCCAATCATTCAGACTTGTGAATAAAGAAAAAGGAAGAAAATGACAAATTGCATTTCTATGCAAAATTCGCGCTAAGACAGGTAGCAGCAGCATGCAGATGCGACTCTTACCTACAGTGCATTTTCGCAATACGATGAAGGTATCAGCTGGCATCCCGAATCATTCGGCTTCCTTCATACTTCACGTCGCTGCTACACTTCTCCACTCTCAATTTTTAGAAGTTACCGTTTTTTTTCTTCGAAAACCCAGAGACTTACCCAATGTTCTGTCACCGCAAAATACCTTTCGGGGTCTAGAGAATTTTCAAAGTGCGTTTTTAAAACCGTGATCCCGATTTATGGAATCTTAGTGATAAAGTTTGAATGCTCCACAAATTTCGTCATTTTTTTGGACACCGTTCCAATAGCCTTTTTCAGTTTCTACCCGATAACAGGGAGTTAATTGGAAGCCATAGACTAGTATTTAATGAAAAAGCGGACATTTTAATGCTTTGAAATGCATATAATTTGCATTTTTGTCCAAAAAAAAATTAATTCGCATTGACCGGCATTAATTCTATCAAATATTTTGTCGACCGCATTAAATGGCATTGAATTTGTTCCATACCTGTTTCATGAAAGGCATTGCATGGCATATAATTTGGTGGTTCGCGGAGTAGCATTCAATGGCATTCAATTTCGTAAACTCAAAGGAATTACAAGCAAATCACTTTAGTGTCTTGAGTACACATTAAAAATAATCGAAACGAAACAAGTTTTATACAGTAAAGCGAATTCAACGTAATTTTCGACAAACATGCAATTAGTATGCATTTAGAGGCATTAAAATATAGCCACGCTCGACCCTCTTTAAGCATTTTTTTGACCAAGGCAGTGTAACTATACCGCTTCCTAATCTACCCCCCCCCCCCCGTCTGTTATATAATATAAAAGATATTTTTTATCTTGCGTATTAATAAAGATTTTATTTAACTTATACAGTAAGCACAAGATTATTGCGTAGTAATAGGGTTGTTGCGTGTATAAAGAATAGCCCCAAATGCAACCCGCAATGCACCCGAGTTTAGAAAAAGATATTTACGCAGGGGTCGTTTTTGAATTCTCGCATTTCATTGGTCGACAGACATGCTGAATTGACATAGGTACAGTGATATGGTGGATCAAGTTGTAAGCAAAATTTTAATTCCTGTATTTAATGCTGTTTATTGTTAAACAAGTTTTAAAAAAATTAGAGGATAATTAAATTTGTCAAATGCTGCTAAGGTGTGAAATCAGTATTTAATTAACTCATTTAGAGTCTATCTCGCATATTTTCTCAATGAAAGGTATCTTGTTTTTTTTGCGAGGTTATGGTCGATGACAGTTTTCAGTTTCACTAACAGCACAAAACAAACAAAGTTTCGTGTGCTCATTTTTATAGTCTCGAGCTCTTATTTAATGGGGAAAACATACAAGAAAGTTTTGATACTTCACTAAATTGTACTTTGGTGTAAGTATATTACTAAGATAATTTTACACAAAATGTATTATTCAAAGGAGGAGACGAAAATTAGTTAGATTTAAAGTGTTCAACATTTTGACAATCTTCCTTATACGTATTGAAAATTACTCAACGACTCAATATATTAAATATAAGACAGTAATGTTCTCTTATGCTTCTATGCTACCAGAAATCGTTACAATTAATATCAACAAATTATTTCGTCTAAGGCATGGTGACCTGTTGAAATTATCAGGTCAGGAACCTAGTCTCCAAGGCACACTTTAAACGAACCCCTTCTTAGCTTGTTTCATCAAAAACCTGCGCAGAATTCTTAAACAAACGGTAATAACTAAAAACAACATTTTTCGGTTGTTTAAATAATTAATTTATTTAGAATTTCATATTTATATTCATAACATATCAAAAACATAAATATGATACGTAAAACGTAATGATAGTATTTGTACCCCACAGAGTAAATCACAGCTTGTTTGAGAATTGAAGGTGAGTTTGTAGAATTTATGTTGAATAATTAAATAAATATAATAAATAAGTAGTAACAACTTTTTAAAATTGAACGTAAAATAGAAAAGGTAAATGTAGAGTGTAACAATATAATGTTGGTAGCCTACTGCGTAAACCACAGCTTCTTTGAAAATTGAAGTTGAGCTCCTAGACTTTACATTGTTCAACAAATATCATGAAGAAGTAGTAAGAACTTCTTAAAACAAAACGTAGAATTGGTAAATGCTGTAGGGTCACGGTTCCACCCGACGGATGATTGTAAATTTCAGGTTTTCTCCCGTTCAATTGGTAACGTTTACGGACAATTTAAAATAGCTTAAAAGATTTAATAATTTTTAAAGATTTCAAAAGATTTCGTATTTGAAAGAAAGATTTTCAGAAAAGAATAATAATTTAGAGCTGAAACATCAAATGAGTGTTGGGAATGAGAATAAAAATTCTGATTTTCAACAGAGAAGTTTATTACAAAATTATAGTTCTGAATTTATAGGAATTTATTTTCGATGTCCTCTTTTTAATTCCTTCTCTGCTCCAAGTCAGATAATAATTATGTATGGAAAATCCCTATCCTAAAGTACAAATTATAATTCTTTACGAAAATTCTATTTCAGAATTATAATTCTTTTAGAAAATTCCCTATCCTAAAGTAGACTGTCAAATTCTCTGCGGAAATTGTCTGTCCTAAATACAAAATTATAATTCTTTACTAAAATTCTTTCTCCCAATTGTCAAAATTACATTTCTTTATTAAAGTTTCCTGTCACAAATCAAAAATTATAATTCTTTAGTGAAATTTCTCATCCAGAAGTAAATATTAAAATTCCTTACGGAAATTCACTATCCTAGGCACAAAATTTTAATTCTTTACTATAATTCCCTGTTTTAAAGTATATATTATCGTTTTTCACAGAAATTCCCTCTCTGAAAGTAAAAATTGTCATTTTTTTCAAAAATCCCTTGTTCCATGCCATCTGGGATTTCATATAAATAGCCTTTTCTAACTGAAAATCTGAGTAATGGAATATATTGAAACACTTTTAATTTGCATATTAGTACATTCGAGAAAAGAATGTCGGTTACTGAAACAAATGCCCGTTTTTTTGTTGGTGCACGAAATTCTCGGTCATTTCCCGATCTTCCGGTTAGCTAGATACCTTGTAAATATTTATTTTATTTATTAAACAATATAAATTCTACGAGCTCACCTTCAATTCTCAAAGAAGCTGTGATTTACATAGTAGGCTACCAAAATTATATTGTTACACTCTACATTTATCTTTTCTATTCTCCATTCAATTTCAAAAAGTTGTTACTACTTATCTATTATATTGATTTAATTGTTTAACAGCATGAATTCTACAAGCTCACCTTGAATTCTCAAAGAACTGTGATTTACCCAGTGGGGTACAAATACTATCATTACGATTTACGTGCCATATTTATGTTTCTGATATGTTATGAATATAAAACGAAATTCTAAATAAATTAATTATTTAAACAACCAAAAAATGGCGATTTTAGTGATTATCGTTTGTTTAAGAATTCCCTCCAGGATTTCGGTGAAACAGGCTATGAAGGGGTTCGTTTGATGTGTGCCTTGAGACAGGTTCCTGACCTGATAATTTCAACAGGTCGCCATTTCTTAGACGAAATAGTTTGTTGATATCAATTGTAACGATTTCTGGGAGCATAGCAGCACAGGAGAACATTACTGTCTTATATTTAATATATTGAGTCGTTGAATAATTTTCAATACGTATAAGGAAGATTGTCCAAAAGTTGAACACTTTAAATCTAATTCATTTTCATCTTCTGCTTTGAACAATACATTTTGTCTAAAGTTATCTTAGTAATATACTTACACCAAAGCACAATTTAGTAAAGTATCATAACATTTTCGTATGTTCTTGCCATTAAATAAGAGCTCGAGACAATAAAAATCAGCCCACGAAACTTTGTTTGTTTTAGGCTGTCAGTGAAACTGAAAACTGTCATCGACCATAACCTCGCAAACAATACAAGATACCTTTCGTCGAGAAAATATGCGAGATCGACTCCAAATGAGTTAACTAAATACTTGTTTTAAACCTTCGTAGCATTTGACAAACTTAATTATCCTCTAATTCTTTTTTAAATTTGTTTAACTATAAACCACATTAAATACAGGAATTGAAATTTCGCTTACAACTTGGTCCACAGTATCACTGCACCTATGTCAATTCATTATGGCGGCCGACCAATGAAATGCGAGAATTCCAAAATGACCCTTGCGTAAATATCTTTTTCAATACTCGAGTGCATTACGGGTTGCATTTGGATCTATTTCTTATACACGCAACAACCTTATGACTACAATAATCTTGTCCTTACTGTATATACTTGACACATTAGTTTTATAAAAAATTCCGTAATACTAGGCAGTGCCAAAATATAAACTAAAATCTGCGTCAAGAGGCAAGTAGCGATAATTGTTATATTTAAGTAGGAGCAAGCGATTTATTGGTCTATTTCATTGTAAAATTTTGATGATTTGGGAAACTGACAATTATAGAAGTGGAATTTCGGTAAACCCATGCATATCCTGAAAAAACTTTCAATTTTCAACTCATATAGGCAAATAACATATGGCACTTGTTCTAATTGTAATCTTCTAATTTCAAGTGACATATAATTGGAATCGCCATGAAACGGAGATATTGAATATAATATTTCTAAACTGCTAATAGCAAATTAAAAAAAACTTTACGTATGATATTTTATTCCTTGTTAGTACAAAGAACCCCCTCCCCACTCCAGCTGGCAATTGTCGGACGCAGCAGCTCGCGCTCACTCAGCGACGTGAGCTGAAGTTGAGTAGAGAGAGTAAGTCAAGCAGGAAGACGGCGATTAAATGGAAATGGCCGATCAGATCGACCCCTTGACTACTCTGTGATTCACTATCTACTCCTGACCATAGTTCGAGTCCATCTTTTAACTCCCCATTTTCTATCATTCCTTAAGGTCATTCACCCCTTTAGCATTCCAAACACCCTATCACCATTCAGTGCCTGAAACTTTACCTGTACCTGCATGTCTTTTGTCAACCAAAATTTCAATCCATTCCGAGGCTACTCAGTTGATTGCATTGTTCATTGTTTAAAGTATACGCCCAGTTACCAACTTGATGCGAGAAGTGTATTTTGTTAGGAACAATCATGTCCAAAATAATTAACCAGTCGTCGTAAAGGTGGAGAATCTAATCAAAACGTCAGTCCCACCAAACTTCAGTCAATGTAAGGGGAGCATAGAGGCAGAACTAGAAAAGAAAATTTCATGGTTAGTTTGTGTTCTATACTGATAAGGGCACTGTCCTTCAGCAGGTTAGCAATAAAAAAAAATTCACTTTCTTTAATATTGTACGCGAACTTTAAAATTGTCCTCAATTTATAAGCGGTTCTTTTTGTTTCGCGGCTAATAATTTTCAAAAAATTCAACAAAAAGGTTAAACTGTCATCCAAAGCGATGAATTTTCAAATGAAGTGAATTATGAGACACTATTAGTGTTTCCACAAAAATAATTTGGGAATATAATTATGAATATAAATTACGTATAAACAGAAAAAAGCCTGGTTTTTGTTACGGCTTGTACTTGTTATAAATTAATTTAAGCCTGTTTTGAAATTTAAAGATAGATTTATGCGAGGGCTTATTTACTTCTGAAATCATTGAAATCCCGCTATACGAAAATGTTTAAAAATCGGAATTACTGATTTAAGATTCCAGATTTCGCAGTGTGTTGTGTCCAGATAGATTTCATAAGATCTCTCGATGATCTTTTCAGGATTCGTGGAGATTTTTGAAGATTTTAAAGATTTCAGTTTTCGAGCAACATGTAAAACGGTTCTTCCTTGTTTTTTTATACTATAGTTTTTATTCTATATGTAAACGCGATTTCAAAAGTGAATAACTCCCCGGATTTAAGAGCATATTATGATTGCGGGTTCGTTTAGAATATACAGAGGGTATCATTTTCCTATGAAATGGTCAAAATAGGGATAATTGTATTTTATATTTTAGTGTTAACATTGAAATAGTTATAATTAAATATTTAATATCATGGTTTAAATTACTATGTTAGACGAAAAGGAACGATTGCAATACTCGTATCTCGATCATTTTCTGAGAAACAGATACAGTAGTAATTTTTTTAAATAGGATCGATAGGGATAAGTGTGATAACAGGATTAGTATGATAAAGAGAAAAGTTTGAATGAAAATCAAGTAATAATATTTTTTCTGATAACATTAAGATATCCCTTCTTATTTGTAGAATAAAGATGTCTGTAAATATACTTATTGCCTTAATTAATTATTATTCTTCAAGATATAAAAAAATAAAAAACATAAAGTAAATCAGAGAACCCTTTAGTAAACAAAAATAAGAGCTAAATTATGAACTGTTATCTTATTATCAAAAACGGTTTTAAGTATAAAAAAAATTTCGATAAATGTCACTAATAAAAGTGGTTAAACTAAGGTTGAAAATTTTCTGTACTATTCAAATTTATACTTATTTTTTAAAAAATGTTCCGGGGATTCTCATATATTGTTTAGGGGCATCTCTAATTCCTTTATTAGCTTTAAGATAATATTTTTCATTCAAATAAATACGCATTGTAGATTACAAAAGAAAAAGCGAAAAGAATATTCTTGTGATTAAGGAGTTTCCTCGAATTTCCTTTAATTTTTTCCTTTGCAATAAAAATTTATTTAATTAATTAAAACTGTATAGGCCAACATATGCACTACTCCCGAATCTCGTTACATTTGGTGAAAGAAATAGTGCATAAAGTTTTTGTACTTTTAAGAGAAGTTTGAACCATTTTTGATTTTTTTTTTTTGGTACAAATTTCGAAACAAAAATTTCTGTCGCCAATTTGGAAAATTGTACCTACAAAATAATGCAATTCATGAAATCAAGAAAAAATCCATCGCTTCAAAGTTAGACCAAAAATACGAATTAATATTATGTCATTGCTGGGTAATCATAAAATATATTAAGTCATGGAATGGAAGTTTCTCTGAAGTTTAAATTACGAAAGTCGACAATTGCGTCCATTTGTTATCAGGTGTAACGTCAGATTCCAAATATATCCTTTTGCATGCAGCTTTTTTTCGATATTTGAAAGTTTAACAAACATTTTTAAAATATCTATCAAATAATTAAAATAATATTAATTACTCTGTTCAATATCACTGATTTTGGGTTTTCTGATTTGCATCTGATAACAAATGAACGAAAGCAAAAAATCTCTTATTTTTAGTTTCGCAAAAGTTTCCATTCCACGGTTGAATATTTTTTATTTTTTCATGATTATTCAAGCAATCCGGCAATATTTATTTGAGCTCTTGATCCATGTTTCAATTTTTTATAGATTTGTCGATGTGTCGAAAGCAAGATTGTACAAATTATGATTGTGATGCGAAATTTTCTAAAACACAGGTATTCGACTTTGAAGTGAAGCATTGACCATTGTTGTCGTTTAGTTTTTAGTAATGATCAATTGTGATTTTGAAATAATTTAACATAATTTCACAACAAAATCAGTATAGAGAATGCATTTAAACACCGAAAATAAGAACCGAGAAGAAAAATAACAAACCGAGAATAAGAAAGACGATTTATTTTAGCTTGAAGCGCAAGTTTTCTCAACTTTGACTGGTGTCTAAAAATCCGATTTCCAAGTTAAGAATACAAATTTTTGTGTTGAAAGATTTTAAAATGGTGTGCTGTGTAGATTGACCAATTTTCAAACAATTTCCAATATAATATACGTAGAGGTTACTAAAAAAATGTTACTTTGAATTTTTATGTCAAATTAAATTTTTTTATCAATAAAATTGCTTTCGATTTTAGGATTCCTTTCAAATTTCAATTTTTTTCGATTGCAATTGAAATTTAAAATCGCGTCCTATAATCTTGATCAATTTAAAATTTAATATTTATATTTAAGCTGCAAGTAAAACTAAAAAGTAATTCTCTGTATGAATTTTCAACGTAAAATTTGGTTAAATTAGTTCGAAGTTGGTTTAATTAGCTTGAATGAATAATAAAATGACTAGAGTCTCTCCAAATGGATACAGACAAGAGTTTCAGGGTTTCGGACAAGGATCTGAATGGTGACCTTTAAGCTGACCTTCAGGGTTATTTCAAGTTCTTGTTTGAGATTATACGACCCTGAAATGACCTCGAAGGTCATCGGGTCAAATAACCTTGATGCATATCTGAACGTAAAATTTTGCGATCTTACGATTGGCGGTGTCAAAAATAGGGGTTTCCATATAAAAAATAAAAGTTGACCTTGAAATAACCTTGAAGGTCACCGCCAAGGTCAGATTCAACGTCATGATTCAGATCCTCGTACAAAACCCTGAAACTTTTGTCTGAAACGTTTCTCTCGAAAATGCATATTTTCCCTGATAGCGGGGAGACCGATACTTTTTGATGATCCGGTATATTTAAGTTTGCACTGCTCAAATATAAAAAAGGAAACGTTTGCACAAGCATAATCTATTCCATAAAAATAATAAGTGAGGACTTTACAAGATTGAATGAGATAGGGACTGGATTACATAAATTTAATAATACCGAACATTCATTAGTCACATTGTACGAAATTGCAATAATTAGTTTCCTCCACTTTGAGAAAAATGAAGATCTTTGGTGCGAGTCTGTACTTTTCGTTAGCGGCTTTCTCTAATTCTATTGGTAAATATCAGTGATGTGAATCCCTGCACTCTCTTAAACTGAATCAGTGAAATTGTCATTGGTTGAATCAGTATTTTGAATTATCACTGGTGAACCATTGATTTTCCTACTTTGACTGAGTGAACCAGTAAGGAACTCAAATAAATTAGCGTTACTGAATATACCAGTGACCCCAAATGATAGATTCAACCAGTGGTTAGCGCTCCACGTGGACAAGATATCCAGTCCTCTAGTGTAGTCGTCCGGTCCGTGCGTGTTGGGTCATTGCATTTAGCAATTCCACGTATAGGTTTCCGACGTAAAGTTTTTGTCGTGCGACAATCGGCTGTGTCTCGAGTCGCACAGCGGGGCAAGTACAAAGGCGCGACAAATCGAAAACCCGAAACCGTCTGAAATTTAAAATTCTCAGAATATTATATTTTTGAAGTGACATAACTACTGAAATTTGAAAACCAGACGTTCCAAATCCCAAAATATCAAATACCCAAAATTGCAAATTATAGAAATTTCAAATTCCTCCAAAAATATATATCAATATAATCGAGACGTAGTTAATAATAATTATATATTTATTACTGTATAGACGAACATAACAATATCAAATATTAGTTTTTTTGATCATTTGAAATTTCGAAAATTTGATATTTCGGGAATTTGAAATTCCGGGAATACTCTACTTTCGTTAACTTTCACTCGCGGAGGTTTTCAAGCTCAGTTTAAAACATTTTATTTTTACATTCTCTTTAGAGAAGGTATTAGAGTTGCGTAAAATTTGCCCACCCCCCTTTTTTGGAAAACATATTAATGCAAAATGCACTGGTAATAATTATTAATATGACATCTTTCAGATTGTAAGTTAACACAAATGTAAACATATTTTTTAATAAGAATTGATTCTAGAAATTTACGTTTATAAGAGATATTTTTCCTCGCTAAAATTTGTATATTATTGTAATGAAAATCGAAGAAATGATTACAAGTCCAAGCATGTTGCGAAATACATGAACGGATGACCAAAGAAATCCTTCCTTTTCTTTTAAAGAAATGACTAATATTCCCGAAATTTCAAAAATATCAAATTTTCGAAATTTCAAATTAGCAGAAAAATTAATATTTGATATTTTTATGTTTGAATATACTGTAATAAATATGGAATCGACGTTGTATCCCGCTTGTTGTGCCATCTACTACAGCATTTCTTTCTGCTGCTTAAACTTCCGTGAACTTTAGCAAAGAAAAGAAACTTCAATACTTCTACTGCGGTGGGTGGGAGGGGGGGCTTCCCCTAAACTGAAGGAAGTGCGAGAAACTAGTCGTTCCTGTATTTTCATTTTTGTGGGATAGTACCCCTTCTCGCTGGCTGAGAGTCGTTGTCCTATCGATTGAAAAAGAAATCCGCGGGGTGGGTCATACCAACAATAAATTTTCCACTTAAAAATTTTCCCGAGTACACTACGTCTATTTCAAAACAAAATCATAGCATGGTCAAAAAGGTGAAACAAAGACACAAGAATGCACGCTCTACAATGTGTGCAACGTCCTAGGCAAAAAGAGTGAAAAGAATAGAGCAAAAAAAAGGTGAATACAGCTCACCAATCACTTATGACTACCGCTCGTCGTTGATCTGGAGAAAAAATAAACCAAAAGGATCGAAAGCGGCTTTCGTTTTTCGTTTCTTTTATCAGCAGAGCGGGCAAAATTACTTTCTGTTGTGTGGATTAGATAATCCACTCTAGTCCTTTGCCGTCGTGACACACACCACACGCACGACACTGGCTAGCCCTCTGAATTCACTTTTACGCGAAATAGAAAATGTATCTATTTCTCGTAAAGGAGAATTGCAGCCTTCCAAGAAAATAACTCTCTCGTTTTGAGATTCGAGACCGAGTAAAATTTTAGAGACTGACCTAATTCTTTTTATAAACAGCCGGATAGAACTCGAGAAGAACGACACTCCCGTTATCTAGACGAAAGCTAGAATTTCGGTGCCGGGGATAGGACGTGACGAAAACCGCTCCCGTTACGGTCCTGCCTACCGTCGGATGGAGATTTCAAAATTTTACGTTCGGATCGCGAATGCAATTTCCATAGTTATACCCATCAATCCCAGTGGCTTGCTCCCGCTACCGGTCCGAAAAAATATATTCCCGCCAAACCGCGATAGGACGCCTTGCGACTTACGGGCTAGATGTAACGTCTCAAAATCTTGATTGATCCTTGATCCCGACGTTCGAACTGACAAAAGTCTGAGTAATTCTGTTCCGTGCCAGGTTGCTCAGCAAACTGCGTTTTTGATTTTTGTGCGATGCGCCTCGACAGTTCACAGTTGGGATGATCAGTTAGAGATTTTTGCAGAGTTGCGGAATATCCATTGGGAAGGAAAGGATATACTATGCGACTTGCGACTAAATTTTTAAGTGTGCAGAATTTATGCAGCTAAAGGCCTTTGTTCGGACTTTTGCACCTGCATGGCAGGAACTTCGTCAGCATTTTGCGAAATTCAAGTACTTCGAAGTCTTCTATATTCCTTTTTAAAAAAATTTTAATTTCAATTTGCATCAGAATTAATGCAGGTTGGAATTTTCGACTTAAAGTTAAGTATTTACTCATGTTATACTTACATTGTGCCGTAATCTTTATCATTTTCTATTCAACCTAGGCCTAGGTATACACTACTCATTCCATACATTCGTGCACTTCTGCGTAAGTATTCTGATAATAAGCTCTCATGTTACAAGCGAGCAAAGAGGCCTTTGTAACTCATATAGAGTTTTGAATCAATGTGGTTTTAACTAATATTTCAAGCCACATTCTTAATAAAAAAGTTTGAAATTCACTCGTAACAGACCACACCGGAATTTTATTATTACGTCCCCGAAATTCAGGGTGACTAGCAAGTAAGGTGAGCGTGATTAAGTTTGGAAACCGCAGCTTCGAGGGCCTCTTCACTTCGGAATTGACCTGGTCGTAGTTTGAATCCCTTCGGCCCTTTTCATGACATGCTCTGGCGGTACCGAATTTGACAATAGGGTGGCAGTAGTAGCACCAAAATCCTATGGCGAGTACGGCTAGCCCCACGTAAGAACCTTGAATAAACGTCAAGTGGTAGGCCTTAACTTGGTGTTGTAGATTCATATCACTAATTTGTTTTTCCAAGTTATCCAGGGATATCTGGTCGGCCTGAAAGGCTTCATCATTGGTAGAATCGTTCTCCATGTTTTGCTTTTTCTTCTCATCTTTCGTGATGGGGCTCCCGTGCTCCCTTAGATGTGGCGATAGGTCAGCCAGATTGAGGTCGAAGAGGAGCTCATAGATAAACTCTGTTGTTCCGGCCTTGCTGGCTGTTCCATGAAATGTTTCATCATGTGTCTTGAGGTCTCATGCGGCTGCTAGAGAATAGAGCCAGCCGCTCAAAGAGTCAATAGGGACCCATTCTGACTTTTTTTTATAGGATACTCCGATGTCGCATCTCGTTAACGGGTAAATCGTCGTTGCAGACCCTGTAGTAGGGGTTCTCTTTGCAGGATTCTATACGTTAGTTGTCCATCAGAATATAAGTCCGTTAGGATTCCACGAAGGCGATGTGGGTGAACTTTGGTAGGTCGTACGTACTTCCAGAACAGTTTCTTAGAATCGACTGGAATACAGGTATTGGATGTAGTTGGTATGTCAGGCAGTAAAGTTGTTCCAGTAGTGGAATGTCTACAAATATGCTCAGGATCTCCTTCCTGTAGATAGTTGTGACGGTGACTACGTTTGATAGCGCCTCGTGGTCAAGAACGAGAGATGTATTTTCCCTTGACGGGACGTATGAAGGACTTCTAGGATACGGTGGGCGGTGCGGATATAGTCGTTGAGGCTGGAGTCTACGGTCTTCGACACACGATTCAGTGCTTCCACGTACTTGAGTTCCGCGACTGTTCGCGTAAGGTTCTCTAACTTTAGATTACTCAAAGATAGTTCTTCCTCGAGGGCCTCTTCGTCACTATAGGTCATCAAGCCCGTTACGGGCCCAATAAGTTCCCCTAGGATCCCCAGTAGTGGCTGTGCTCGTCGTCTTCTCATTATCATAAATGGGCTAGAGAGCACTGACTTATTGGTGCGCTCTTTAATCTCTGCCGTATGCCTATATAGTTCCTTCTTCAGGTCTTCGGCTGTCAGGAATTTAGCGTCGAGACCATAGCCAGTAATTGTCTGTAGAAAAAATACTCCGAGTCCAGGTAGACATATATCGTCAAATTGCTGGAACCGTTGTTGGTAAGAATCTAGGGGCCCTTGGATCTTCTGCATGTCCAGGAACACAGTGACCCTCCATGTCCCAGCGACTCGTCTAATTGGGCCCAGATGCTCGTAGTAAACCCCTGTATTGACCTTTAAAGGGGTTTTCCTATATGTATAGCGACTGGAACCTTCCCGAGCAGTAAAGAGAATCAGGGTGATCATTGACCATAAGTTCACCATCTTTCACCTGAAAGAAATACGAATTGGATTTTTCCTTCAGGTAAGAAAGTAAGTCCAAGACAGGATAAGGCCTTAATTTCAAGAGAATCGCGAGGTGTGGCCACATGCCCTAATGATTAACGCCTTTGGTGTTTGATCATGGAAAAGAATAAGAAAATTTTCTAAAAGGGCCGGCCTTTACAGTCATACTGTTCTTTGGAAGTCGTCTTCACCTTGATCAAGTTTATGACCGCGAATTTTTGGATTTCTGATATTATAATTTTCAGATCGCGTAGGTAGGACCCGTAGGTCTCGAGTTCTTCGCCTTGGAGGAAGAAACTCGACATCCTTGACACTCGACCAAAGACCAATTCGTAGGGTGTGAAATCAGTCACTTTGTGCACAGACGTATTATAACCGAACATGGCCAAATGGAGCAATCGGTCCCAATAGTCATAATCGTCAGAGTAATGCTTAATATAATTCGTCAGGACTATGTGACTCTTTTCAAGGGCTCCGTTGGTTTGGGGTCGGTAGCCGGAGGTGGTGAGTTGTTTTACCTGGAATAACCTCTCAAGGTGTTTCATGAGCTTGCTCACAAAGATCCCTCGCCTGTCGGTCAGAATGCTTTGGGGGGCACCGTACTGGGAAAAGAGGGAGGTGGCCACCGCGTGAGCTATAGTAGTAGTCTTGAGGTCGGGCATAGGGACAGCCATGCAGTATTTACTGAAATGGTTCTGCATCGTCAGAATGTGACGGTTCCCGTTCGTCGTAGTAGGCAATTTCCTCACTGTATCGATGGACACCTTTTCGAAGGGTTCGGCTGGGGTATCGGTTATGAGCATAAGCTCCCGAGTCCTAGCACGAACTAGTTTTTGTTTCAAGCAGCTTTGACAGCCGCGGATGAAATTACTCATTTGTTCTCGTAAATCAGGCCAGGAGTATCTCTCTGATGCGACGGTATGTCTTGGTCACGCCCTTGTGACCACCGATTAGGCTGCTGTGATATTCAGCTATGAGCTTCTGCCCCAATTCAGAAGGAGGCACGTCCACCCTTCCGTGATAGAGAGAAATAGTGATACCACTACCCTAAAACATTGCCGTTAGTAGTTTCGCCATTTTATTTTGGGGCAACAACGCTAAGATGTCTGCGTAGTTGGCCATTCAGCAGGATGTTTGATTGTCCTGCTCTGAAACGGTACAAAGGTGTTTTAGTCCTATGGTCACGTCCTTCCAGTCGACATTGTCTACGTGTCGCCTTGTTACCACGACGGAGTAGATACGGTGTCGAGCATGGGGAGTAATCACGACTTGTTCAAATTACTCTCATGTGAGTAAAATATGATGAATATTTGCATTTTCCTATTGCTTAAAGAAAATTAGACGGGGTTGCCAACAACTGGTGCCGGTGACAACTATTGGTGCTCTTACCCTAGGTAGCAGAATTTTTCACCAAAAAAGGTGACTCTTTGACAAAATACTAGCACTTTCAACAAAATAATTGAATTTTCAACTGAAGAGTAAAATTTTTCAATCAAACGAGATGAATTTCGAACCAAAAATATAATAAGAGGCAATTCAGCAACAACAAAATTAACTTTGAACCAAGAATAGTTGAATTTTGTTGTTGGTTTCTATTGACTTAGTTGAAAGTTAATTAATAAAACGCAAAAAACATAAGTTTCTCCAAAACAGGGAAAAATAAGAATTATTTAAAGGGAGAGGGCAAAGGGTTTATGAACGTCCCTTAATTTGTAAGGTTAATATTGTTACAACCCATTAATTTGTGGTTATTTTATTTATTGCGTGCGGGCTCTAATTTTCTATTCCAATTATCATCTTCTCTTGTTAAAATTTTGATGAGTTGTGGAGGCTACACAAACTGAACGAGGTCCAAGTCAGACTTCGTTTATTATTTTTGTGGGACGTAATTTAATTGT